>ML675618.1:610569-726619 GCA_007922155.1 Mesoclemmys tuberculata
AACGGGCCCAACATTGGGTAACTGGTAGTACGTGCAGCTGCCAGGCCATATTGAGAAACTTCACTTTCCTTGCATGGAGTGGTCAGTGTGCTGGTTTAGTGCTAACAGTTTTCTTTAAGGCGAGGCCAGAGCAAACTGAAGACACCATGTTAGCTGAACAAAAAGTTGTTAAGGGAGTCAGTGGACCCCACCCAAATGAACTCTGCCTGGACACATGATTTAACAGGTATAAGGAAATAGTCCCCACAGTCACAGAGATGCCTGACTTCCTGACAGGATGAAGTGTATATGTGCCCTAAAGCTCAGTGCCTTGTTACAAGTTTGTAACTCAAACTCTTTTATCAATTTTCTTCCACTTTTAGAAAATTTCTCCTAATACTTTAGAATAAACCTGGCAATTTTCAAACAAAACCAATTACAATATCCAAATAGTTAAAGGAATTTGATTGGAAACTTAAACTCTGATCCTTCAGGTTACTCAAACGTTGTGAACTTTGTGGTCCCTAGATTCCAAGGTCTGTCCCTACAGTTCCAGCTGCAGGATTCGGGCCATAATGATTTTAAAGACAGTATCAGAACTCCATATTCTTCCATCATTTGAAAGATGTCAGACTATTTTATTGCTATTGTGGATATCGTATTTATGTCAAACACCTCTGGCCACTTTTTAAGGGAAAATATCTGCCCTTGAATCAAGATTAATTTATTACCTAAAATTAGGTATGATCGAATTGATTTAAAGCAACCAAAACAAACTCCTTTCCTCCAACCTCCACCTGTAGCTAGAACCAAATGTGAATCAAACCTTGAGGTAAAAAATCACCTTAAATAGTTTATTTTGCACATAATTGCTTCCTACTTTCAGCCAGGTGCTTCTTTAGTGATCATCCCTAATAGTCATGCAGGGGTATTGGCACCTTTCTGGGTGTATCTGCAATGGGGAAAATGTTTAAGCACTTTTGACAGTGTTACCAATAGTAGAAGCAATAGTGTGGACAAGGCACAGGTTCCAAAGAGTGTAATCAGAGACTACATCCTCTCTCCATTGCTATTTTCTCCACTGGTAGCAGTAGTGGAGCTGTCTCAATACAGTAAAATACACATTTTTAGTGTAAAAAGGCCTATGAGATAGTTGCTTGATCTATTTTCTTATGGAGGGAAGTTGGTGATGATGGGAAAGAAGTAAAAAATGGAACAACATACAATTAGGTCTTTAAATTGAAGATACAGAAGGTTTAGCTAGTGTTTGAGCAAAAGTCCTGTTTAAGAAAAGTAAAGAAATAATTCATCCACTAAATTGTTGTTTTCCATATCTCCACTAGATGACCTACCAGGGATGCAATGGCATCTGTATAAATTACTGATTTTTCCCTTTGATAATGGCAGCTGTTGTCTCAGTCTGATCAGTTTACTGTGAACAGAGATCTTGAAGATACTAGCTAAACTGCTGTTAGGCCAGAAGCAGTTTTTAGCTAACCTAAAACCCACAATAGTTAACAGGCACACATATTAGAGCCCCAAAGAAAATGGCAAATATAAATACCTGATAACTTGGAAGGCCAGATACCCACTTAGTGATTTTGCTTTATAATGAGAACAGCACATTTTTACACCCCCCCTTTGTGAGGTGCCCTTCTATCTGTAAAAGATCCTCCTTCTCCACCCAGACCCCCCTCCCACCCAAATGTAATCATAGATCCTTTGATGTAATTAGAGTGTCTCTGCACATATGTTCTGTATCTGTCTTTATCACCCTTGTTCTTTCTGGGTGGAACAGTGTCTGTAAGTAAATAAATAAAAAAAAATTAAGTAAACTGTTTAAGTAATAAAAAACAAGTGACCTTTGCAACACCATGAATTTGAAGTTGTTTAAGGCAGCCTTCCCGGTGCCGTGAATAAACCTCTTCAGTATTATCTTCTGCTGCCTGATTCTTGGGGAAAGAATCCTTTTTGCTTCACACAGCAACACTCAGCTTGGAATGAATCAACCTGCTTGTTCTTAGAAAATACAAGACTTTATTTCTATGTGTCACAACACTTGAAGCAGCAGCAAAAACAAAACAGACCTGCAACACACCCACCATGAATATAATGTTTTGATATGTGCAAAAGCTCTTTAGGGCCTTTGTTTGGTAGACAGGAATTAGAACACGGCTGTACACAAGAGGCATGTGGAGTGATGTATGCAACTTACTCAATAAGGCAAGGGCTCTTTGGCAAGTGATTGGGGGCTAATGCACACTTTTTGTGCATCAAGGCCCAGTTCAGCAATACACTTAAAAGTCTGTCTCAGTTCAGCAACGCACTTAAGCCTGTGCTGAACTTTTTCATGTGCTTAGCTTATGTGCTTAGGTGAATGTGGATAGATCGCTAAATCAGAGAGTTAATGAAGCAGGGCTCCTACAATGTGAAGTCCCAGGGAATTGTAGGGGCTCTGCTGGAGATGACGCTCTCCTCAAGGAAGGGCAAAATACCAGCTTCTCTTAAATAAGTGATTGTTTCTTGATCAAGCATTTAATATCTCATGATGGTCTCTCCAATCATTGTCCTCTCTCCAGTTTGTCAGGAAGTGGGGCCTGCAGCAGAGCTAGTCTCTGGGTAACCTACTGAGCTCAGATGGATTGTAGTAGGCTTCCTAATTGGCTACACTGCCTGACTGGTTGGAATTGTCAGCAGACCAGCTCTTCATCCCAGCAGCAGCAGCCATTCACTGGCTGCTCAAACCATTCACCTATGCCTGCAATAACCCTGTTCCTGCCTTGGACTCCAGGTAACCTGGCTCTGACCCTTGGCTAGGGTGACCAGATAGCAAGTAGGAAAAATCAGGATGGGATGGCAAGTAATAGGCACCTATATATGACAAAACCCTGAATATCGGGACTGTCCTTATAAAATCGGGATATCTGATCACCCTACCCTTGGCACCAATTCCTGACTCTGACTCTGACCCTCTGCTCTAGTATCTGGCCTCTGCCTCCAGCTCTGACCCTGGACTCCTATTCCTAGCTACCGACTCCTGTTATAGCCACCAGGCATGACTCCAGCTCAAGCCTCTTGGCATGATTGCACATGTCCCAATCTCAGACAGTGTGAGTAGCCCCAACACAAAAATAAGAGAAGTAGAGTTGATGCAGTGAGCATGGATTCTACAAAGGCCACTGTATCTGATGGAGATAGTGGGAACCTGTGATGGGATGTATCTGACCTTTGCTGCTCCGTGTAGGAAGGCCCATGGTCCTACCACACTCTGCCCACAGAAGGAAACAGCGAAGATGTGTTCTCCAGGTGTGTCTAGAGAGGCCTCAGAGAAGCAGCCAGTCTGAGTCCAGCAGGCTCAGATAAAAGGAGCTGTAGGACCTTAGCAGCTCAGTTCTGGCTAGGACCAGAAGGTTAAGGCAGAGAGTGCCTCTTTGGCCAAAGCAGCTCAAAGGGTAGCCAGAATTTGTTGCTGACTATATTGGTTTAAGCTAGGAGAGAGAGGATCTGAGAACTTTAACCCTGAGATAAGGGGTAAAGATAAAGGGGCCAGGTAGGAAGAGGCCAAGGGAATAAGAAGTAATAAATTGAAGTAAGTGGTACATGACTACAGTTAATAGGGTCCCTGGAGTGATATCCTGTCCCTTTAAATGTTTGTGCACTCCTCACCCCCACCCTTCAGTGCAATGCCTCACTTTTGTGTTTGATTTCAGTTTTGCTGCCAGAATAGTAAAGTCTCCACAGCAGACAGCTGCATTTTTATCAGCTTTCTCTGTGTCTGTCTATCTCCTTCTGTACAGGGTCCAAATGTAACATAGTGGCAATGTTGACCATATGTCCCACAAATGTCCATTACTACTATTTGCAGTAAAAAGAGTGGAGGATTCACCTAGAGGCACAAGCTGGCAAACTGCTGCAGGAACAGTGTGAGCCAGCTAGCTAGAGAGAGAGAGAAGTGGGCAAACAAAGCTAGAACAAAGGATAAGTATTTATCATCGGAGCTGTTCAAACAAAACAGTGAGGGAGAAGAAAGCAGCCATCCTGGCTGGCAATGTATAAGCTGACAGAGAAACACCCTGTAGTCTACACTGAGGGTTTATAGCCAGTAGAGGGAGCCCAAGTACAGCCAGAGGAAGCATTCTGCAATGTAGACACAGCCAGCAGAAAAAAAATCAGGCGCAAATAGTGCATAAGTTTTTTTTTTTTTTAAAGGGGAAAAAGTCACTTTCCTGTGGCCAAGGAGATGTTCAGAAGTGTGGAGAGCAGTGAAATGGAAACTCTGGTGGGCTTTTGCTGAGTTTGAGAAAAACTGCAAACCATGGGTAGTGTACCTTGAACATTTTGAAACTTGCGATTCCATTCCAGATGGACAAAGAGTTTCAAACTTGCTGACAGGGATGGATCCAAAGGCACACAGTCTGCTGTGTGATCTATTGTCGCCAACTGTACTTGGAACTACCACATTTTCTGCAATTTCTGCACCAATGCAGGAAAAATTTTCTCCTACCTCATTAATGATAGACGAATTATATTGGTTCCTCAGGGAAGTGGAGAATCAGAAGCACAGTTTTTTGCTGCTCTAAGGAAGTTGTCAGAGCATTGTCAGTTTGGACAAACATTAAGTGATGCCCTGCATGACGAATGGGTCTCTGGATTATGCAATGATCAGATCTAGAAAAAGTTACTAACTATATCAGCACGTCCATTCAAGAAGGATGTGGAAATAGCAATTGCCATGGAGATCACAGAGAAGGATTCTCTGGACTTTAATATGAACTGAGAAGTTCACCTCCTGCATCCATCAAACAGAGGACCACAGGAATGTAAGGAATTTCCATGTTGCTATGGTGCATAAGTACACATGCTGAGAAGGACTGCTGGGCACACTGTCAATTTCAGAAAGTGCCAGAAGAAAGGATACATCACTGTGACCTATTGCACAGTTCAACAACCAGCAAAATAGAGTAACCATCCATTCAAGAAGACATCTGTGAAGACTGAACTTAAGAAAGGACAGAAGCTGGGAATTCACAATGTGGACAGACAAAAGCTCTAGTGATCAAGACCTATCACTACACATGTTATCAGAAGTTGGAGTCAGAGATGGCATCTGGGTCATATCCTTGATTGAAGGAGTTCCTGTAAGAATGGAGCTTGATATTGGAGCTGCCATCTCACCAATTTCTGCATCTGCTTATCACCAGACTTTGTCACAAGTTCCTCTGAAAGAAACCTCCACAGTTTTGAAGACTTATGCAAGAGACAAGTTGGTCCCAAAAGGGATACTCCTCTGGTGAAAGTTCAACTAGATGGACAATCAGTTGTTTTACCATTGTTGAAGGAAAGCATCCACCTTTGTTTGGCAGATCTTGGCTTGAGAAGCTCAAGGTGAATTGGACCAAGATCAAGGTGATCAAAAAAACACATCAACATCTTCAAGAAATACTGGACAGACACTCCAAAGTTTTTGAAAAAGAGCTTCGATAGATAAGCAATGTGTCAGTGAAGCTCACTGGTAAGTTTGTCAGCCAGCCAAAACATGGGAAGTACAGAATTGTGCCTTATACTCTGAAGCCTCTGGTAAAAGCTGATCTGGACTATTTAGTCAACATCAGAGCCTTGTCACTGGTTTCCACAGTGTATGGGCTACACCCATTCTACCAGTGAGCAAGAAAGATGTCTCAGACTGATTCTGTGGAGGTTTCAAAGTGATGCTGAATCCAATTTTATGTGCAGACCAGTTTCCACTTCCTTGTATTGAAGATTTGTTTGTTGCTCTTAGTTTGGTATAGTTTTTTCAGTAAATTGGATTTGCTCATTGTATACCTACTAACGGAGATAGATCTGGAATCTCACAAATGTGTCTCAATCAACATGAAAAACAGCTTATTTTGTTATAACAGTTTGCTTTTCAGTATCACTTCAGCACCTATCCTGTTCCAGAAGGCCATGGATGAGATTCTGAAGGGACTGAACAAAAGTCATTAGTATTTGGATGACATCCATGTTACAGGAAAGCATTTAGAGGATCATCTTCAAAATTTGGATGCTATCTTGCAACATGTGGAAGACCATTTTCTGAAAGCATTGTAAGGAAGGGCAGTGGCCTTCCTTGGAGCCTGGGCCTAGCAACCAGCCGCCCAATCTGCCTGGCAACAAAAGGGTGGAGCTTCCACAGGAAAAGGAGCTATAAAAGGCAGGCCCAGTAGTTCAGAAGGGAGAGGGCTGCTGCTGGAGATAGACGTACCTTCCCGCCAGCTGTGCCTGAGGCTGGACCCCGTCCGAGCCTCCCTAGGGAGGAATTGCTTCCTTGAGCAGGATCCCCCGAACCTACGTGAATTGTCAGGCCCCAGGGACTGAATAGGGCCACCAGGCCCGAGTGATTGGGCTGGGCTACCAAGCCCCAGGGACTGGACTGAGCTATTTGACCCTAGTGACTGGAGGGGGCCACCGAGCCCGAGCAGCTGGACTAAGCCCCCCAATGCCCGAGGGTGGGAGGTACACCCGGAGACTAGCATGGACCTGGAGGAGTTGCCTGCCAACGAGGAACCCCAGGAAACCAAGGACTTGGAGGAGCTCCCCTCTGTGAAGGAACTCTCAGACTTGCCACCGGTCAACGAGGAAGGACTGGTGGGCCTGCTGCGGGCCAAGTACCCCAGCGAGCCCAAGGAAGTGGAGGACACTCGGATACCCAGGGACCAGGGGGAGGAAGTGGCCCAGAGGCAGCCTGCTAGACAGCTGTTGAATCAGGGGCGAATTCCCCATCAGTGTGTTGCGGCTGGAGCCCCGCTGATTCAGTGGCACTGCTTTGCCACTGCTAGGGCCCTGGGGTGGGACACAGTGGAGATGGGTGGGCCTGCGTCCCCCTTTCCCTCGGAGGTGATAAACTGCTTTCTTGCCTCTCCCCCCAGCTCGAGGGCTGGAGGCTACAGATTACTTTACTGCCTTGCCCCGCCTGAGGGTCAGAGGTGAGACACTGCTTGCCTGCCTCACCTTGCTCCAGGGTCAGAGGCAATACACGGCCTCCACGCTTCACCCCTGCACAAGGGGTGGAGGCCAGATCCCACTCCTTCCTCACCAGGGCCCCGGGATGGAGGTAGAAGACTGATTACCAGCCACATCCTACATACAGACCGGGCACCAAGGGTCACCCATCCCCAGACTCTGACCTGGACCAGGAATAGACACTAACTGTTTACCCCATCAAAGAGGTGCAAGAGCCTTCCTCGGAGTCTGGGCCCGAGAAAGAGTCATGGTGCCCCGGCTGGACAAGGCAACCGGCCAACAGTACATTAAGAAAAATCAGTTTTTCAAACCTTCAGGTGAATACCTTGGACATATAATTGATGCCAGGGGTTTAAGGAAATCACAAAGGAGAGGGAGGGTCTTCAAGTGCCTCTGCTAGAGAATGTGTGGCAGTTGCATTCATTTTTAGCACTGTTTAACTATTATGGTAAATTTCTGGCTAATCTGATGACAGTATTGACACCTTTACATGAACTGTTACAAGCAAATAAAAATGGAAATGGATTAAAGATTGTAATTGTGCATTTACGAAGCAAACAAACTATTGACATCAACGAAAGCTCTTACGCACTATGATGCTTCGTTTCCATTACATTTGGCTTGTGATGCTTCACCATATGAAGTAGATGATGTTCTTTCCCACATTTTTCCTATGGCATTTGGTTTCACCATGCCTTTTTCATTACTAACACTCACCACTCCTGAGAAGAACTATGCGCAAATAGAGTGAGAAGCTCTCAGCATTGTTGTCAGGATTTGGAAGCTCCATACCTATCTTTATGGTGGACATTTAACCTTTCTGACTGATCATTACCTGTTACTTTTCAATTTTTGCACTGAAACATTGAATTCTGTCATTAGCTGCTGTTCTTATGCAATGATGGACATTGCTACTTCCAGCTGATTCCTGTACTATTCAATTTCATAAAGGGTCTCAACACAGCAATGTGAAAGGGCTATAATGTCTGATGGTCTATCAACCCAAAGAATTTCAGACTAAGTGTTCTATCTTAGTTTGATGGATAGATTACCCATCACTAGCACAGACAACAAAGAAACCTTAAGGGTGATGTGTTTTCTTTTGTGAAGGTAACAGTATTACAGTATAGTGTTGGATTAAAAAAAATCCCCTGTTGACATAATTTGTGTCACATCAACATGACATCTGTAAATCATGGATGCATCTTATGGGAAATCTAAGTGACTATTCCAAAATAACTTCAATCTTAGGTTTTGGAAGCTCTTAATGAAGGTAATTTTGGCATTGTATGGATGAAGGCCATAGGTTGGAGTCATGTTTGGTGGACAGGTATTGACAAAGATATTGATAAAAAGGTGAAGTGCTGTACTACCTATAAGCAAATTCAGCATGATCCCAGCTCAGCTGACATACACCCTTGGTTGTGGCCTCAGACTCCTTGGACATATATTCACGTAGACTTTACTGGACCTTTCCACGGTTATGTTTTTGGTTGTAGTCAATGCCCGTTTGAAATGGCCAGAAGTTTTCAGAATGATGACTTCTACAGCTACCAAGATCCTTGGATATATTTGTACCTTGTTTAGACAACTTGGTTTACTGTTGCAGTTGGTGAGTGACATTGGACCTCAATTCTGTTCTGAAGCATTTCGGAGGTTCCTAGCTTCAAATGGAATTCTGCACAGACATTTAGCTCCATGCTATCCTTTTGCAGATGGACTAGCAGAACGCTTTGTACAATCACTAAAATTTGCTTTAAGAACCAGTCTATTCTGAGTCATCAGTAGAAATTGGACAATTTCTTACTTGTTTACAGGGACACATCACATGCGATCCAGGACTCACCTCCAACTCTTTTTTGAAGCAATCTTTCTGTACCTATTGGGACCTCCTACATCCTGATGTTGCCTCACGTGTAGCTAAATCCCAAGCTATGCAAATTGATTGACAACCTGAGTTTCATCATCATTCTTTTCAAGTAGGTGATATAGCGTGGACTCCCAACTATGGTTATGGAATGAAATAGATATCGGAAGAACTTGTAAAATGCATAGGACCTTTTTTGTTTGTGGTAAAACTATTCAATGGTACTTTATGGAAACATGAAGACCAGTTGCAACCGCTACAAGTACTAGAGACCAGGGATGTTCCAGTATGACTTTCTGCTCCTCCAACCTAGTCTCTTTACTAATCTCTTCCTAATTTTGATGATGTGGTGGAAGAAACTTTGGTACCAGACCCAGTTGATTCCTTACCACCGACTTTGTTCAGGACACTGCTGCCCCACCATTGGCTTGGTATCCAGTAAGAGTGTGAAAACTAGTTTTGTGTCTGAACTTGCTAGTGAATTGCTATTCCAAGGCAAAATAATCCTTTGCAATCTAAGAATCTGCAATAGTTGACCTGCAACTTTTAGTTAGGTTATATAATGTTTCATGTAGCCATGTAAATGATAATGTATATACATTTGGGAAGCTTTTATAGTTGGGTGGAGGAATGTGATGTCCTATTTGTGACACACTGAATCCCAAAGCAGCATACTGTAAATCTCATTTTCATCATTTCTGTATGGTTGTACTGATTCCTATTAAATTGGCCACGTAAAATATCTATTGAATAGTCATAATGAGCTAAAACCCATTGTGCTGTCAAAATATGCATATCGTTAGTATGTATCAAGTTATAAGATTTTGCTGTTATTACAGTATGTTATAAGTTTGCTAGTAACAGCAGAAGAGGCCCCCCCGCCCAGGGGGGCCTCAGCAGCCATCAATCAGCAAAGGAATTGTAAACAAAGGATTTACAATAAAATGACCATTGCACAAGACTATACAATAGAGATTGTTCAACTCTAAGACTCACTCGCATGGGAGGGATTAAGCAACCTGGTGACTAAGCAGAGCCCAACTGGACATGCCTAGACTAATGTTTACTGGCCACATGGTCAAAACAGATAAAATAAGGAACAGAGGCTGCATGCCTTATCCTTTATCCTCATCCATCTAAGCTGAAAGCAACAGGAACTCTGGAAGACTAAGGGAGTGGATCCAGGCTCTTGGAAGAGGCCTGTATACTGAGAACAGGAATATCTAAGTGCAGTGAGAAAACTGCTTATTCTAGGTACTGCCTAGTATTAAAGGCTTAAGATTTAGATTGCATATTCATCTTAATTTTCTTTGATACCTATCTCTGATTTCTTATTCCTACCTCTTATACTCAAAGTCAACCTTTCTGCAGTTAATAAACCTGTTTTATATTTTCAACTAAAACTGTGTTTTTCAATATAGTGTCTGGAAAAATCCCACCTCAGTTAACAAAAGTTAGTGTCTGACTTCTCCATGCTAAGGTGGGGCAAACTGGGTGATAAAATTACTGGTCAGACTTCTGACCAGGGCAGTACAGGGCAACTTTGGGGTGCAGGAAAAGGGAGCTGGGGTGGATTGGCAGTTCCTTTCTCTGTGAGATTCGTGAGTGGCAATCTAGGTGGGCATAGGGCTCCACTTGCTGTCATGCTGAGTGACAGCAGTACCTGGATGTGTTGCTGCTTGTCACTAGCAAAGCAGTGTGGGAGACAACCCAATCTGGAGAACTAAAGGGGCACAGCCGTACCCCAGCCGTACCCCCTGTCACACTGTCACTTCAAATGTTTGGAGCACTCCCTGCTCCCCACTGCAAAGCTTCACTTTCATGTTGGTTTCAGTTTTGCTGCCAGAACAGTTAAGTCTCCACAGCAGACAGCTGTGTTTCTAAAGGCATAGACACAGAGAGAGCTTTCCTCCTTTTCTGCTGGGTCCAAATATAACAGGTAGGTTGGAACCTGGAGTAGCATGCAAGCTCAAGTTTCTTCCATCAGGTGCAGATGAAGTGGAAACATAAGCCCAAAGAAGGAGACAGTACTTATTTGAGAACCTAAATAAAAGGCTGAATCTAAGAGGCCTAGAACCAGGGCAGATAGACAGTTTTGCTGGAGTTTTGCAATCACAGAAGAGGATCATTTTGATTGTGTGACCCGGCTGGAGGGATGAGCCACTGAAGACCCTCCAAGTGAGGATGACAATCCATTGAGGGCACCAGAAGCCTGCAGTACTATATGCAGCAGCAGGAGGTGCTCAAGAGGTGAGTGCCCCATTACAGAGCCCTACAGATCTTGCAGGCCCAAATTGCTGCTCTTCAAGCTGTGCCGCCATCAGCTCCAAGCCCAAGGTCCCGCTGCCTGACAGTTTAATGGCAATTGTGACAAATTTTATGGGTTCCTAAATCCAGTGTTGGCTCCTAGTTCTACTATTCCCACAGTCGTACCCCACCGATCAAACCCAAGTGGGATTAATTATCAGCCTGCTAACCAGCGAGGCCCTAGTTTGGGCATCTCAGCTCCTGCAAAAATCAAGCCCACTTCTGAGACAATTTGAAGACTTAGAATCATAGAATATTAGAGTTGAAAGGGACCTCAGGAGGTCATCTAGTCCAGCCCCCTGCTCAAAGCAGGACTATCCTCAGCTAAATAATCCCAGTGAGGATTTTGTCAAGCTGCAGTTTAAAAACCTCTAAAGATGGCAAAGCCACCACCTCCCTAGGTAACCCATTCCAGTGCTTCATCACCCTCCTAGTGAAAAGCTTTCCTAATGCCCAACCTAGACCTCCCCCACTGCAACTTGAGACCATTGCTCCTTGTTCTGTCATCTGCCACCACTGAGAACAGCCTAGCTCCATCCTCCCTGGAACCCCCTTTCAGGTAGTTAAAGGCTGATATCAAATCCCCCCTCATTCTTCTCTTCTGAAGACTAAACAGGCCTAGTTCCTTCAGTCTCTCCTCATAAGTCTTGTGTTCCAGCCCCCTAATCATTTTTGTTGCCCTCCGCTGGACTCTCTCCAACTTCTCCACATCTTTTTTGTAGTGGGGGGCCCAAAACTGGACACAATACTCCAAATGCGGCCTCACCAATGCCGAATAGAGGGGAATAATCACTTCCTGTGATCTGCTGGCAATGCTCTTACTAACGCGCCCAATATGCCATTAGCCTTCTTGGCAACCAGGGTACACTGCTGACTAATATCCAGCTTCTTATCTACTGTAACCCCCAGATCTTTTTCTGAAGAACTGTTGCCTAACTCGTCAGTCCCCAGTCTGTAGCTGTGCATGAGATTCTTCCGTCCTAAGTGCAGGACTCTGCACTTGTCCTTGTTGACCCTCATCAGATTTCTTTTGGCCCAATCCTCCAATTTGTGTAGGTCCTTCTGTATCCTATCCCTCCGTTCCAGAGTACCTACCACTCCCCCTAGCTTAGTGTCATCTGCAAACTTGCTGAGGGTGCAATCTACCCCATCCTCCAGATCATTAATGAAGATGCTGAACATTCTAGCTTCATTAGAGCTAGAGCAGAGATAATCATTGACCCAGGTCATGAGTGTACAGCTGACACTGGATTCCGTATGTTGCAGCAGGGATACCCAGCAGTTGTTAAATATCCAGCAGAGTTCCGCTGGATGGTGGTAGACACAGAATGGAAAGATGCCGCCCAGTATTATTATTTCCAACTCAGCCTAAACAACTATATTAAAGATGACCTGGCATGGTTGAGTCTCCATCTGTCCTGGATGCCTTCTTTGACCAAGATCAACAACTGACTGGCTGAACATTGCCAAGAAAAACACTGCTAGCCCTATTGGCTCTGGTCTCCACTCCCATCACCAGTCCCTTCTCTGTCACCTGAACCCATGCAAGTCTATTAGGTCTGGCCCAGCCTTTCTGACACAGAGAAGAATTGGCAATGGGCAACAGACCTCTACCTGTACCAAGGGGAACCAGGATAGTTTGTATCAAACTGCCCTGCCAACATCCAATCTGCACCCAGGCAAGGAAATAGCAACCTTCAGCCTTCCTATGGTTTGGCACTCTTCCCCTCACCCTAGAAGTCCATACCAACACCTGTCCACCAGTACCCTGATGATGGCCAGTCGTGTCCAGCACCTCTCCAACTCTGTCTTTGGCTCCAGCACCCTGTGATGTCTGACACTGACCTAGGGGTGCTGGTGGACTCAAGTGCCTCTGGGAGTTTCATGGATGTAGAGTTCACCTGAGCACACCATATCACCACCCAGTGCAGTCACCCAACAGATGGATCTCTTGGATAACTACCCTTCAAGGCCGCTGAGAAATCTTCCAGTTTGGGTTAATTCATACACCACATTCAACAATTATCCTTTGCATCCTCTTGTCATCCATGACCTGCACAACCACTGGTGTAGGGATGATATGCTTTCAGTCCCTGTCTTGGACACAACCCTGTTTCCCGAGAGCTGATCCAGGACCAGCAACCTGTTGCGGCTTAGTCAGTCCTCCAGAGAATTTAGAGGATTCAAAGGTGACCTTGGCAGCCCTCATGACCTCCCCAAAAGCTCCAGGTATTCTTGTCAAATAGCAATTCTATGTCAATGGGTTCAACAAAAAGAAAGATGACTTATTTACTGCCCCACTGCACTATGCCTGCCCCATTGACCTCCATCTGAGAGTAGAGGTTCCATTTGGGCACATTTACTCTCTCTCTAAGCCTGAACTACAGGCACTCTGGAACTATCTAAAAGAAAACCTTCAGAAAGGGTTCATGCACTGCTCCACATCCGCATTGGGGCCCCCAATCTTCTTTGTGGCAAAGAAGAATGGCTCTAGCCTTGTGTGACTACCAAATGCTGAACAAGATTACAGTCTGAAATCAGTACCTCTTACTACTTATTAATGAGCTGTTCGAAAGTCTTGGAGCCACTTTGCCAAAACTATCTCCACACAAAGCTTAAGAAATGCAGGTTTGAGAAAGACACCATGGAATTCTTGGGATATATTGGCTCGCCTGAGGGACCTCCCCATGAGCCTGTGTAAGGTCACAGCAATATCTGACCAGATTGCACCTAAGGGTGTATGCAGAGTGCAGAGATTCTTGGGGTTCTCCGATTTCTACAGACAATTTATTAAAGAATTCTCTAAGTTGGCTGCACCTATAATGGTGCTCCTTTGAAAGGGGGCCCAGTTTTCCTGGTCCATGGAGACTCAGTCAGCCTTTGATCAAATGAAGATGACATTTACCTCAGCACCTAAACCAATTCACCATGATCCCACAATAGTATTGATGATTGAGGCTTAGGCGTCGAACTTTGCCATATTTGCAGTGCACTTTGCAGTATTATCTTCACACGTGGACACCCGCAACCTACTCCACCCCTGTGCTTTACGTTCTCAGACGCTCACCCCACCAAAGAAGCATTATGATATTTGGGACCAGGAGCTACTGAATATCAAGGCAGCTTTTGAGGAGCAGTGCCACCTTTTAGATTCCCTAAGTCCTGACAGACTATAGGAACCTGAAATACCTATGGACTGTTAGACACCTTAACCAACATCAGATCCACTGGTCTCTGTTTCGATTTTTATTGTATCCGTGGGGCATGGGGTCGCTTGCTGATGGATTCCCTGCAGTTTGAGGTCTTCAAATCTCACTTTTGAGGATTTCAATAACTCAGTCATGGGTTTGGGGTTGTTATAAATGTGTATGGGTAGGGTTTTGTGGCCTGCCTTGTGCAGGAGGTCAGACTAGATGATCATATTGGTCCCTTCTGACCTATGAGTCTGAGTCTATGAGCAGTTCTGCAGAAAAGGATCTGGGGGTTACAGTGGATAAGAAGCTGGATATGATCAGCAGTGTGCCCTGGTTGCCAAGAAGGCTAATGGCATATTGGGCTGCATTAGTAAGAGCATTGCCAGCAGATCACGGGAAGTGATTATTCCCCTCTATTCGGCATTGGTGAGGCTGCATTTGGAGTATTGTGTCCAGTTTTGGGCCCCCCACTACAAAAAGGATGCAGACAAGTTGGAGAGAGTCTAGCGGAGGGCAACAAAAATGATTAGGGGGCTGGAGCACAAGACTTATGAGGAGAGGTTGAAAGAAGTAGGCCTGTTTAGTCTGCAGAAGAGAAGAATGAGGGGGGATTTGATAGCAGCCTTTAACTACCTGAAAGGGGGTTCCAGGGAGGATGGAGATAGGCTGTTCTCGGTGGTGGCAAGATGACAGAACAAGGAGCAACAGTCTCAAGTTGCACTGGGGTGGGTCTAGGTTGGATATTAGGAAAACGTTTTTCACTGGGAAAGTGGTGAAGCACTGGAATGGGTTACCTAGGGAGGTGGTGACATCTCCATCTTCAGAGGTTTTTAAATTGCAGCTTGACAGCTCCCTGGCTGAGATGATTTAGCTGAGGATAGTCCTGCTTTGAGCAGGGGGTTGGACTAGATGACCTTCTGAGGTCCCTTCCAACTCTAATCTTCTATGATTCTATGATTCTATGATTCTATTGCCTGTGATTGAGAAATGGGAAGGCAGATATTCATTTTTGTAGGCTAAGACATCTCAGAACTGGCAAAGAGCTGTCTGCTACCATCCAACTTTGTGAATGGGAAAATCAGCAGCAGCCTGATGTCCTCCATCCACGCCCTGCTCTCTGATGACACATTTGCAACCCAGATCCGCAAGATCCTGAATGATGCAGGTACCAACACTGAGTTTTGACTATAGAATTATCTCCTGTATTGCAAGAGTTTTCTTTATGTTCCAGAGGGTCAACCTAGTCTTCAGGTATTGAACTTTTCCAATATTCACCACTTGTGGGACATTATGGCCAATTCCAGACCTGGAATTTGGTCTTGTAGGCCTGGCCACCAGAAGCTCCTCAAGTTTACATCAAGGATTACATACAGTCCTGGGACCTCTGCACCCATACAAAGAACCCATGATCAAATCCCCTGAGTGTCATGCACTGGGTTGTAGCCAGTCAAATCTAGTGGTCAAAACAATGGTGATCAGGCCCAGTGGTCCAAGAAGGAGTTGGGAACCAGGAATTACAGCCAAAGGTCAGAACTGGAGTCAGAGTAAGGAGTCAAACCATGGGTCACAGCTGTAGTCAGTAGCCAGGGTTGAGGCATAGAAGCTGGGAACTGGAACAAGACAAGGAGGCAGGAACCAGGAGCAGGGAAGGAAGGGAAAGTCCAACATAGCAACCAGCCAAGGATTCATCTAGTTGCTCATAAAACTTCCTGTGCCTCCTGTGTGCTTTAAATAGTGAGACTGAGGCAATCAAAGAGGCCAGACAACGTCTCCAATAAGGAACTTCAGGAGCTGGTACCAGTGGGGAGCAGCATGTTGTGCCACTAACCACTGGTACCAGCTAGCTGCCAGGTGATGGCTGCTGTCTGAGGAATGCCGGAGGACTCATGGACCCTCACACTAGGTGTGCTGCACTGTCTGCCTATACATCCGCAGCCTTGGTCTACTATCTCAGTTGACTCCATTGTAGAACTGTCACGCTCTCAGGGACACTCAGTAATCCTGATTGTCGTTTACCTCCTGATAAAGATGGTGCACTTTACCCCATGCTGTATTGCTCCTACAACACAGGAGGTGACTCAGCAATTCCTGTATCCATTTTCTGCTGCCACAGGTTGTCAACGGACACTGTATTATCCTGGGGTTCCCAGTTCATCTCCCAATTCTGTAGAGAATTTCTCAGACTCCTCAACATTGAGTCTCTCACCTGCTCTGCCTATCACCTGCAGGCAAATAGAGAGGGTCAATCAGATCTTGGAGTAGTATCATTGCTGCTTTTTGAGCAACCACCAGGATGACTGGCTTTCCCTGTTGTGCTAAGCCAAATTTGCATTTAACAGTGCAATCCACGTCTTGCCCCAATGTAGTCCATACTTTGCAAACTGTGGCTTTCAGCCTTGCTTCCACCCAGATCTACCTGTATATTCCCCAGTACCAGCCACTATGGTTCTAACCTCCCATCTACACCAGGTGCCTGGGAGCTCAGGGAACATGTGCAGTCTGCCAAAGAAGTCCATAAGCCAATGCAGACCAAGACCATCATGCAGCCCCCAATCTGGCTACAGGGGACAAGTGTGGCTCCCTGTACAGAACTTTAGATTAAGCTGCCCATCCACTGAATTAGACTACCAATACGTGGGCCCTTTATAGAACAGGTGAACCCAGCGGCCTTCTGCCCAAGTTCTTGAAGATCCACACTTTTTTTCACATTTCACTCTTAAAGCCTGACACTGAGAACTCATATCCAAACTGCCCCAACCTGCCATCCATAACAATCCCTGGAGGTACTTGGTCTACCAAATCCTCAACTCTTGGCAAGTTAGGGGGAGGTTCCAGTACCTGGTGGACTGGGAAGGTTACAGTCCAAACAAGCAGTCTTGGGAACTAGTAGAGAACATCCATACACTGGACCGATTGCAAGAGTTCCATTGAAAGTACCCTGAAAAACCAGGCTCCAAGGCCTGAGGAGATGCCATCAGGGGGGGGGTGCTGCCTGAAGCAGGATATGCAGCAAAGCCAATCTTTAGGCAACCTGTAGAGTTCAGCTGGCCTGTAGTAGGCTGCCTAATTAGCTACACCATCTGATAGGCTGGAAGATTCAACAGACCAACTCTTAAGCCTTGCAGCAATTGAGCAGCTGTGCAAAGCATTTGACCATGGCTGCAGTAACTCTTGCCTTCAGCCTCAGCCCCAGCCTTGGCCCTGCCTTGCCTCACTCCAGGTAAGCTGGCTCTGGCTCTGGCTCTCAGCTACAATTCCTGACCATGTCTTGTATTCTGGGTCTAACCACTAGACATGACTGTCAATGTCCCAGTCTGACTGTCTCTCATTTCTTGGGAGAAAGATCAAGAAGATTGTGGCAAAGCAACTTAGCCATCCACAGGTTTCTGACCAAATCGGTATGATTTTAGCCCTGGATATAGTACAGAATCAGCACTAGTAATAACATTATTACCTAGCTCTTAAATAGTGCTTTTTAATCTGTAGATCTCAAAGTGCTTTGTCATAATCCCCATTTTGTAGATGGGGAAACTGAGGCACAGAGCAGGGATGTAACTGACCTAAATAGCAGAGCTAGGGGTAGAATCCACATTTTCTGAATCCTATACCTGTGCAGTACCCAATATGCCACACTGCCTCTGAGCTCATTATGAATGAAAATCTTGTGTCTGGCTGATAGTTTTAGGTCCAGCAATATCCTTTAATACTAGTGACCAAAAGCTATGTTTGATGCAGTGGCAGATTGTAGCAGGATGAAATGAAGACCACCTTGAGTGGCTCTACTCCTTTCTTTTTAAGATATTCCAGTCTCTTTTGCCTCAAATAAACAATAGCAGGGCTGTAGCAGGGACAGTTTGCACTGTTGCACAGGATTCTATCTTGTCACTCTTCTTGTTCAATTAATGGAGATTAGGCTATGGATAAGGGCTAAGTCCCAGATCCTGAAATATATTTAGGCTCCTGAAATCGATGGAAGTTAGGAGCCTAAATACCTTTTGAGGATCTGGGCCTAGCTGCCTATCTGTCCAGAAGAGACTGATGTAATGCTTATAGGATGGATGAAGCAACCTGTTAACTTGTTCTTGGCACAGGACACAGAATTTGTTCCTCCAAATCTAAATGATATTTATTGTGCTTATCTCATTCTTTCTTTTTGTGCTGCTTATAATGCGAGATGCATAATTGGGTTAACTTTCTGTTACATAGGAACAGCTGATCATCTGTCATTGATGGTTGTGCTAGAAGCTGAATAAATGTGCTATTTAGGCTGTAACTTGTGCTATACTTTTGTATGCTACACTTATCTAAATAATAACTGAGTAAATTTTTCTTTATAAAAAGCAATGATGAGTCATTCTGAGATACTCTGATCTCAGAGGCTGATGAATAAAACAGCAGCCCTGACATTAGTTTCTGTGCCTGAGTGGGAGATCACCTGCAAACCATCTTTGACTGTACTTTGTGCATCACGGATGTTTGTGGCGTGAAGCCATTAATTGTGAGGGAAGGAATAAGGTCAGGGACTGATTAGAAAAGCGTTTAATGTAAAGTCCATCTCAGAGAACTTTATACAGATAGAAAACAACTGCCCCAAAAGAAATACAGCTCTGAATTGCCACTGAGCACAGACGTTTCTGGAGTTAGGTACGTTCCTTTAGGTAGAGGCACTCCGGCTAGTCACAGACAAGGTTGCTATGCTTCTTGCACCGGGCACAGCAAGCATCTTGCTTCCACAGTGCATATTTCTGATCCCCAATATCCAGACCTCAACCAGCCTCCTCAGTGTATCTACTGCCAACCTCTTCATCTATAAATAGCCTCTGTATTTGGGCTCTGTGTTTAACGACCCAATGCCCTTAACCCAACCCTTCATCAAAGGGCTGGATCTTCGTAGCATGCCCTGATAACCACAGAGCTGGGAAGACAGAAAGTGTTCTGCTATGAGCTCTCTCTCTCTTCTAAACTACTGGATGGTTAGTTCAAACACTTCACTCATTGCACTTACAAGAATATTGCCCCCAAAGAGAGGCTGTCTTTCAAGCACCCTGGTTCCAAATTGTTTGAGCTCAGATACAATACCGTACTTCAGATTTAACCCAGAAATTAAGAGCAACAGTACGGGAATAGTATAGAGTACCAATATACTGTGTTCTCTGAGTGAATTATTGCTTAATAAATAGGCAGCTGCTTTCAGCAAAATACTCAAGATCCCATTTGGTGCTCAATCCTGCAACCTGTATTCACATGAACCGACTTTACTAGAATTTATGTATTTGACAGATTTCATCTGGAATTGTCTGTCGACAGCCTGTGAAACTTTCAAGTATATTGGTTATTCAAAGTTATTAATACATTTCTTCAATAAATGATTCTTGCAGATCATTTAAATTGTGAGTTTTTTAGTCCAATCTACAATTTATAACTTGGGCTGTAATTTACATAATAACTTATTTACATCTCATATGTAACACTAACTTATACGTAACTATACAACTAAGCATGACAGCCTGAATTTTGAATGATACAGTTCACTGTAATATTGACAAATTGCGCTGTGCTTTATCCATTTGGGGAATCATACATTTTACTTATATATAACCACCATGCCACTAATTATGAATTTTATAATGAAATATCCAATTCACAATTCCCTTTTGGTGAATATCTGAGCATCTGAATTAAATCTTTGTTTTTCAGAAGTGTGCCACATAGGAATTCTCTTAGACCAGTATCACACTTGGATATTCATAGAAAATAAATATGAAAGGATTATAACCACAGGTAAGTCAGAGTTCACTTCCATATTCATATAACTATTTGTGGAATGTATTTTTTGCCTATTCACTCAACTCTAGCCTTTACTCAGGTGAGTAGCCCCATTGAAGCCAACTGTGCTAGCTAGGTGACCAATCACATATTACAAAGAGCAAATAGTTTAAGTGAACAGTTTGAAAACAGCCTGTAGGTTGCATTTTTTTACATAACCATTTGGTAAATGTTTATTGTCTCTGAATGAAGAATGCTTTTGTAAAAGCCAGGACTGGTTCGAGAACAACTTATCAGAACAAAAATGAAATCAGAGCTAAGACCCTTCAGTGAGACCCTTATGTCTACCTAGACCCCTGCATTCATCTGGAACTCCCAGGAATCAATAGAGTAAGTCAGACAAACTTGCAAGTTTGGGGCCTATATATGTAACCTGACAATATAGAATCTTCATACTGAATATCTTGTAATGGTTGATCTTGTAACTGGGTCCCACAGAATTGTACAGTACACACAGACGTTTGTCGTATATACGGGGCATTTTCTCATGTTAGTGACAGTGATGGTCTCAGAGTACTCAGGACTTTGAGTCTCTTCTTACCCCCCTGCCTCCAGTGTGAGGGATACTGGCTTGTGCTTAACTGGGTGTCAGCTCCCTGATGCCATCAGTCTGTAAGACACCCAAACACTCTCCTCTGGGCTATGTCAGCCCTTTCTTTGCCTTGCAGGTTAACAGTACATGTGCCCTTGGGCTGAGCCCCGTTGAAGTGTTCCCTGTAATGTCCAGCCCTGTATCCATTGAACACTCACTGACAACAAATCCTGCATCTTGGCAGGGGGTTAGACTAGATGTATTTCCAGTCACTTATCTCAGCCATGCAACATCTTCAGCCAAGGCTATCTGTGATCCAGTTTTCATGAATATAAATGCACTGCCTGTTTACCTCCTAGGTGTAGGATGACAGGGTGTCTTCTTTGTTCCCCAAAAGCAGTCCAACAACTGTTTCACCTGTAACTTAAGAGAAGGTTCTCGTCCTCTGCTGTGCTTCTATATGGGGGAGTTCTTTTCTGAACTTCTTGGAATCCTACACTTACATTCAGCTTCAACAGGTAAGGGGAGACCCATCATGAATGAGACAATACTTAATTTACATTTCAACAGAGAGAGGTGAATAAACCTCCCATGTCTGATAGAATACCTGTCTGTCAACTTTTCCTTAATACAGACTTTAAACCATGTTTTCAATATACATACGTAACTTCCTACATAGTAGCTGTAGATACATTTCACAACACTAACAATGCCCAGTGTGATCCTGTGTTTCTTTTAAAACCTCACATGACATTCTTTGAACCAGAATGTACATCCTAGAACCAGGATACTCTTGTATCCCTCTTGCTGTAGGCATTAACAGGTTCTTGGGTCACAGTCCAACAGACTAGGTTTTATTATGTCACTATGGTTTTGTTCATTGTACTTCACTGGGAAAGGGTTATTCTTAGGAATATTTGTTGCATTTAGGAAATTCTTGTATTATATTTCTCTTCTGAGCAGAATAAGGAGGCATAATCCACTTAGGTAATGACTCAATGAATAAAATCTTCTGAGTCCATGAGCTGCACACAGGATGGGGTGGTCCCTGAGGGCAGCCTATGGACATGCACAGGCTCCGTCAACCATCTTTTCTTTGGATAAAAGAATAATGTCATTGTGGTTCTTGAAAGGAATTAAGGGCCTGATTCTGTGCCAACAGGAATCATTGGAGTTTTGCTGATCAGCCTGTGGGGATCAGAAGCAGGGCAAAATGCTCACTCTGGTTTTCAAAAGATATACATGAAAACTTTTTTAAAAATCAGTGTAAACAACAAAGAGGATTTAGCAATGCAAGGAATATAAACTAATGCCCTAGCAGCTTGAACAAAAGACATTCATGCGTAAGTCAATTTTTTGCAGAACTTTGCAGAAGTCAATTGGAGCTATATGCTTCAATATTTCTGGCTAGACTTCTTTCTATGACCCGTTGTGCTGCTTTGTCAGTGAAAGAGGGTATATAGGTAATTTCTTTGGTCATCTGAAGAGTCCCCTGATCTGAGGGAATCCCTAGTGCCGTACAGCTGGCATAACTGTCTCTACACCTCCCCTTCCTTGCAGCTCCCAGCCCAAGGGAACATGTAGAGATTACGGCTACAGCACCACAGTGTTCTGTTTATCTATGCATGCCAGAATAGCCACTTGTGCTCAGCTGCCATCAACCACAAATTAGAGCAGCTCTCAAGTTGCTCTAAATTGTGCTGGACGCCCCAACTAAACTCAGGATTAGGGAAGGGGATGCAAAGATGGTATAAAAGCACCTTTGATCCGCCCCTCAGGTTCTGCATGGATTCTGACCGATCTGAACAGCTCAGATGTACTGGAGAATTGAGCCTTCAAGTGTCATTGCATCATTCTCCCAGAGGTGAAAGTGGAATTGCTTTAAAATCCCTCATGGTGTTTTTTCTGTATCTTCTACATTTTGTGTATTTAGTGCAGAATTATTATTATTACTTACATAGAGACCAAAATATGATAAGGTACACCACAACATGTCCCTTCCTTAAGAGCTTGCTAAAAGTGATTAATTGTTAATTGCACAAGCATTTTATTGTGTGGTACTTTTAGTATGTTGAAGTTTTTCAGCAAACTCTTTCTTTAGAAAAGTATTGTTAGAGTCTAATTATTTTACTAAATTAAATATGTTTGTACCTGTTATCTTTTAGACTTCAATTTATTTTTGCTCGTGGTGCATAATAAGTAATAAACTCTTCACTCTAAGTAATTCCTTTTTGTTTAAAAAAAGAATAAAATATATTACAGCTTTCCAGAATGCAGTGCATCCATAATATCCAACAGTCTTTATATTTTTAACCCAAAGGGCTTAAAGGAGAAGGTTTTTAAAATTATTCTTACAATTATTATGAGCAGTGCTCTAGTCTGAATGATTTTTGTTGGAGGGGCTGAGGTGCATTTTGTGGCTTGTAATCCTGCTCTTTTGTATATTTGAATGATTAAAAGCACCTGAAGCGACAGATCAGTGCTTCTAATAAATCAACAAATACATAAATGAAGGTTCTTTTTTAGTCTGTTTGATGCAACCACCTTTATTTTATTACAAACAGGAAGACTTGCTTAGTATATGGGAGTCACAAAGGCACTTTCAGCACCCTAACACAAATAATAAGGGCTTGGGCAAGAGTCTAGCCAATTCACTTGGAAAAGTATTGCATAAAGGACAAGGGAAGTTTTGTTTAGGGGCAGAATTCATTTGGCAATGTAATGCCAGCACTAAATAAGAACTAGTCTACTCACTTCACAAGTTCCAATGTTCATTCTATCATTTGACAATGAAAAACCATTTGGAAGTCTCAAGGGATTTTACATTTTAAGCTCTGTGTGGTTTCGGTCCTAATTCTATAGTCTAGAGGAAAAACACGTCAACCCTAGCAGTGATTATGAGTCAGGTGTTATAGTTGAATGATATTTGCTTGGCACAAATCAGTAGGCGTGAGTACCCATTGTCACTTTTACTTCTGGCCTTATCAAAGAAACTATTGGTCATACAGCAAAGAAAATATAGCTGCCTAATACAGCTATCTGTAATGCTTTCTAATGCTCTGTGATAGATAGTGAAGCTTTTATCTATCTATCTATCTATCTATCTAATATCAGCATAGGGTTGTTTTATAGAAATTCATCACTTAGGGTCTGATTCAAAGCATAATGAAATTAATGAGTGTCTTTCCATTGACTTCAGTAGGCTTTGGATCAGATCCTTATGCCCACGTTGTTGGAAGTACCCATCACCTAGCAGTTCTGATTGTTCTCAGTGTGTTCAAGGGGAGCTGTTACCCACTGAATGTCTTAAAAAAATCTGGCCACTTAATTTAGACATCACTCTCAAGTGCTGACTACATCTTTTCATCTGAGTAGGGCCTTTCCTGGGACATCGCTGGTGAAGAAAGTACAGAGCTAAAGGGGAAAAAAGTCTGAAGAAAAGCATTTACTGCAAGCAACATGTATACAGAAGGAAGAAAATGTATATTGTCACTCAGTGTAACAATATTATTTGTTCCCAGGTTCACTTGGTCATTCAGATTAAAAAGTACCATAAACCTGACTCAGATGTATACATTTTAAAATCTTTAGTAAGCTTAAGTAGCTTATTCATTGTAATCCAGTTTTTGTACTGATTGATTAAACCATTCCTTTAGTCCTTGGTTGCTTACCTCGTTCATTCTAATCTGCTTTCCACCTGTATTCCGCTTCAGTGAAGAAATCTTGTAGATCCCTACAAGATTTGGATTTTAGTTGAGTTCAGTTGCATGAGATAGTTCAGTTGCATGCCACCCCGCCTTCACTGGAACTAAAGCTTTACTGTACAGCCATTGTGATATAATGACCTTTCCATTCTGCTGCTGAAGACCCTTCTTCATGGGCTATACTGTTGGGACCTGAACTAAATTTAACCCCCATATTTAATCATGAGGTATCATTATCTCACTAGTCATAGGCAGTGCATGTAGCAACATATTTAATCTTGCATTTAGCTTGATGGGCATTATCATTTCTAGAAAAGCCATTGCTACTTAACTCTTGTGCACATCCCTGTCTGCTTCCTTGTATCATTTCTGATATAAAATATTTCTTTCTGAGCTGTGGTCTTTGTTCAAAACAGAGCTGCAAGAAGTAAGTTGACTACATTTTGCTCTTTCAGAATTCTGAATGATTGAAGCACAAGGATATTTGATTTGAGTTTTTTTATGCGGCCATTGCTCACCCCTCATGGAAATATCCAATTCACTTGTGAAATTTACAAATATGGAGAAATATGGGAACTAATAATAAGATGTACATTCATGGCTTTAGTGGGCCTGCCTCCTGTTACCAGGAAGAAAAACATCAGCAATGTAAACAAAAATGCAGGAGCAGGATCTACTTCTTGATGTGGCCAGAAATAGTGCTTGCTTTTATCCCCTTATTACACAGGGAGTCCCCTTTTCTAGAAGGATCATCCATAACTTTTGGGAAGAAGTTACTTACCAAGCAAAGAGGGCCCTATTTCTCTGTGTCTTTATGGTTAATTATCAGAACCCCTATCAAAGGAAGCAGGGGAAAAATGAGTTTCCATGATTGGGTGGAGGGCACAAGGGCCCCAATTTGTATATTTGCAAAGGACATCCTGCGACTTTAGGCCAGACTTGTGGCTAAGAGCTAGAGTAATAGCAAATGGCATACCCCCTCTCCCTTACTGCATAAATTCAGAACACAAAGCTGTTTTAATGTCCTCCTTCCCTCAGCAAGCACAGTTAGTTGTTCACACTGTACACGTGTGACCTGTCCGTGCCTAGGGTAGCCATCTGAAAATGCTAAGGTCAGGGCAGGCTGCAAAAGGAAAGCAAATTCTCCTAACACTGGTGGGTGACACTGAAGTCAGATTTCCCAACCAGCCACAAACAGTGCTTCTGATTCCTCACACTGGTTATCAAGAAGCCAAAATAAAAATATACACAGTCTCCTTTACTGCATTTCAGTCTCTGACTCCCAGTCGGCCACTAGGTCCAGTAAAGAGATCAGTTATTTAAAACACTATGCTCTTTACCAAAAAGGTTTCTCCTTACTCCAAAGGGTCAGCCACAGTACCAGAGCAATATAAGTTTGGATCTTACCCAAAATAGCATGCTGCCAGTCAATCCTTTAGTAACTAAAATTAAAGTTTATTATAAAAGGAAAGAAACAAACTACAAGAGAAATGTTAAATGATTAAAGCAATCAGCCACATACAATTGATTTGAAAGTCCGTATATATCAGGTTTCTAATAAAATTATGGAATTTGCAGGCTTGTACCGTCCCTCTGGTGTACATCCAGTACCTGGATGGGCCTCAGTCCCGTTTCACAGCTTCAGTTCAGTTGTAAATTAGTTGATCCAGAGGTAGTAGCTGAAGACTGAAGCCTGATGACTGAGGACAAAAGGGATGTGGTGCAGCTGCCTTTTATGTTCTTTGGCCTTTGCCATGCTGCTTGTGGAAACTAAGATGGAATCCAGGGTCACACAAGTAAGTCCTGGTGACTCATCAGGTATATCCCTGGCTTCTCCCCTTGGGCCCATTGTACCTGTGAATTTCTTTAATGGGCCATTACACAGGCTAATGCTGCAGCCATCCTATCTGGGGTGTCGACCAGAAACACAGTACAAGTTGAAATACAGATACAAACATCCCCATAACTTCCATTATACACATAATACATGAGCATAAACACCATCATCTTACTTAGCATATTATAGCCTTTGTAACTGTTCCTAACAGGGCATATCTCACATGAATTATTATGATTTTGATGGATTGATATTAAAAAATATAATAAATTCCTACCCACTCCCCCATTCCAGCCAGCATCACAACATGATATTTTGGTTAACTTTGCTCATGTTCTCTATGTCACAATAGCATTGTGTATGCTGAAAATCAGTTTAGAGAGACAAAGGTGGGTGATTTAATGTCTTTTATTGGACCAACTTCTGTTGGTGAGAGAGACAAGCTTTCAAGCTTACATAGCGCTCTTCCTCAGGTCTAGGAAAGGTACTTACAGTGTCACTGCTAAATACAAGGTGGAACAGATTATCTAGCATAAGTAGTTAATACATATTTCAAGGTGAAGTGGCCTGTTAACACCCTTTCAGTCATAGAAAGGAAAGGATGGTGGGGGTGGGGAAGCAGTGGGTTATAGATTGTTATAATAAGCCATAAATCCAGTGTCGCTATTCAGTCCATGATTTTTAGTGTCTAGCAGAGTAATGAATTTAAGATCAAAGATCAAAGGCTCATCTTTTGAAAGTATTGTGTAGGTTTCCTTTGAGGATGAGGACTGATAGGTCATATACAGAGTGATCATTTTGTGAAAAGTGTTCACCCTCAGGTGATGTGGTGTTTTTGTCTTTTATCATTTTCATGTAGAGTTCATTCAAGAGCATAGGGATCTGGCTTCACTCACATAGTTGCTATTGGGGCATTTAGTGCACTGGATGAGGTACACCACATGTTGTGGTAGGCATGTGTAGGACCCCTGGATATTGAAAGGTGTGTTGTGGAGGGTGCTGATTATCGTAGCAGTGCAGATATGTCTGCAGATCTTGCATCTGCTTTTCTGGCAGGGTGGGGTGCCATTTTTGAGTTGGTGTGTCCTGGTCTGGGGGAAGCTTGCTTCTGATGAAGAGCTTGGGGAGGTTATGGGGTTGAAAGAAATCTTTCCTGAACCCTCTCTTCTGGCCTTCAAACAACATCCCAACCTCTCCAAGAATTTCATAAACTCTAAACACACTTTTATAAATTTAACATCTATTCTAACGATGCTAACACGCAGGTGAGCCAGGCTGGTTTCTAGCTATGCATTGGCCAGTGTTCAGTGAGGCTCAGGGGGCCTTGACATGAGCTGGCACCAGAGCTGCCAGCATCACACCCAAATTATCTCCAATCCAACAAGTGTGTGGCAAATGGTGTTAAAATAGTAATAGTGACTACTGAAAAAGGCTACATAAAGAGTCAGACATTGAACTGTACTTAGCATTGTTAAATTACTGAACCGCACCATTAAAACATGGTTTGTCACGTACAGATATTTTGTTTAACAGAAAGCTGAGAACTAGAAATGCCTGAAATGGTAGAAGCTGAGGTCAGAGGAAACTGGGGATTGACAGAAATATAAAGAGAGTGATAAAGCGAAACAAGAAGAGCAATATGATTTGGGGCCCTGGAAGCTGCTGCCACTTCAGGAACATGACACAGTTTGTCTACAGCACAGCTGGAGGTATAATTTCCAACTCAGGCAGATATACACATGCTAGCTCTAATTGAGCTAGCATAGTAAAAATAGAAGTGTAGCTGCAGCGCCACAAGCAGTGGTATGGGCTTGCTGCCCAAATATGTACCTAAGGTTTCAGATGGAATCATACACAGGGCAGCTAGCCAGTTCCACCACTTGGGCCACCACAGCAATACTGCTATTTTAACTTGCTAGGTAGGTGAGAACTACTGCAGATATGTCTGCCCACGTTGGAAATTACATCTCCTGCTCTAGTGCAGATATTCTCTACGATAGAAATCAGTGATTGCAAACAGCAGTAGCCTCAGATGAGGGGAAGAAAGGTCTAGTAGTTAGGGCACTTGCTTAGGTGGTGCCCAGTTCAATTTCCTGCTCTGCCATGGACTTCCTGTGCGCCCTCGAGGAAGTCACTTAGCCTCCCTATGCTTCAATTCCCAGTCAATAAAATGGGGATTACAATGCTTCCCTGCCTCATAGGGGTATTGTGTGGATAAATACATTAAAAGATTGTGAAGCGCTTTGAGGTCTACTGATGAAAAGTGCTATATAAGAAATAGACATTATTATTTATTGACCTTGTTATTCCTATGATGTTGTCACCCCAGAAAGATATATAGTGAGGAAGAATAGGTAACAGAATCTCCAGCTTCCAGAAGGGATGGAGATAAGGAGGGCTGAGTTTGCCATTTTGCCTCAGTTGGTCTCAGGCAACAACCACCACCTGCGTGATTCAAAATGGATGATTTAAATAAATAAATAAATCAGTTTTGTTTTGTTTTTTAAATTGTATTTTTTAATTTAAATCAGTTTTCCCATTTAAATACAGTTTGTTGGGTTTTTTTAAATACACCTATTTAAAACTATATTTGACATTGACAACTATGTTAAGGCCTAAACGTCTTATAATCTATTAAAACATTAAATTAAAAAAATATATCAGGCAGTACACGTTTGCTGCCAAGTTTTGAAGAAGGTGAGACCACTGACCTGGGGAAGTCACTAGCTAAGCACTTGAAACCTGAGTTTGTTGAAGGGCTAGACCAGCTTTTGACAACAGTAGCCTCTTCTGCAGAGGCAAAGAAAATATTTTCTTCATTTCAGTTTATTGAACTAGTTTAGTTCACTGGCTCATTCATTCAAAGATAAGAAACCAGCTGGGAATTGTAAAAGGAGAAAAACTTGTTTTCCTCTTAATCTATGAATAAAAACTAGTGTACGAGGATGGGATCTACGAGTTCTAAAATCTTGAAGGCCATAATGATCAGGAACAAATCTGTTATTTTCTAACTAGAAATAATACTTTTTGTTTAATAAATCAGTTAGTTTGAAATGCAAAATAGCTTTAGATAAGCTTTTTTCCTTATGTATCCAGCACACTTAAGATACATTTTGTTTTAATTAAATAAAACTAAGGGCAGTTTTTGTGCATTTTAATCGAATTTGAATTTCTATCCAAACAGAGCTTGTGACACACATCACAAATAAAAAAACTAATTATAATCTAGTAAATAAGAAATGCATTATTCACCATTTTCTAACATAAAAGTAAAAACTAAGAATCTGAGTAAATGTAAATTAAGGTGCATAATTGCTTAAATAAATGTGTGTAGATATAGTGTATCTTCCTGGTTAGCAAAAAGAAATACGAAATTTAAAGGCTCCGTTCAGTTGCAAAATATTTTTTAGGGGTTACCATTAAACCTTTCTTTAGAAAAATAACTAAAGTACAAACGCAAAATATGATTAAAATCAATTATTTAAATCAAGGTTTCTTGCTTGCTGATTTAAATAATGATAATTGGTGATTTAAATCACTTTGGTTTAGATCAATTCACCCTGACCACAACAGGTTAAAACAACCAAACCCCACGAGGCGTCGGGTATATAAGGCCAGGGAACTCTTAGCCTTCCCTGACAGCCAAGTGTGGACTGAGCCACGCTCAGCCCCCAGCTGCAGCAGTCTTAGCTGGTCTCTTCGCTGAAGTGGTGGGGGCTGAGGTGCAGGAGGTCACTCAGCTGAGGCGGAGCGCCCGCCCTGGGGCCAGTGTGGGACACCTCAGGGGCAGGCTGAGCTGGCAGCCACTCCAGCAGTGGGGGCGGGCCAGCCACTGGCAGTGGCTACACTCAGTGCTGGGGTGGGCTGGCGTTGGGTGTGGCGCGGGCCAATGGCGATCCGGAGCCTGGGGTGGATTGGCGACCTGGGGGCAGGATGGCACTATGGCATGGTGTGGGCCGGCAACACTCCAGGGGCTGGGAGCGCTCCGGCCAGAGGTGCTCCAGGGCCTGGGGCGGACTGGCCAGCCTAGGCCTGGGTTGGGTCTGCACTGGTGCTGTGGAACTCTGAAATGGGGCGAGGGTGCTGGGGCGTAAACAGCCAACCTGGGGCTCTCTGGCACTGGGGCCATCTGGCTGGCCTGGCTGGTGCTCAGGCCACCCAGGGTGGGGCTCTGACGGGAGAGGGGGCAGAAGAAGCAGGGCTTTGGGTGGAAGGGGCATAGCCGGGGGCTGGTCTCCCCGAACGGGCAGTTCACGAGTCGCCAATGACACTGTCACAACAAATGGACATAACCGCCTCTTGGCAACAGCAATACTGAGAGTTAAAAAGAGACCCACAAGTCCAAGCTACAGTGCCATGCACCAGCAAAGTTATTTGAACATTGTTAGTAGCTTGGCTATTCATTTTTTGGAATTGTGTGTTACATAAATATTGTTTGTTAAGTGTTATGGCTATTATGTTTTGACTGGGAAAGGAAGATGTGGTATTGTGAAGTGCACATTTCAGAGGTTTGGCTTCCCAGACAGGATGTCTGTGGAAGTGGCCCTGCAGAAGTCCTTGTTCTGTCATACAAGCTATGTCTACACTGCAATGAGAAACCCACAGCTGGCTGTGCCAGCCAACTCTGACTCGTGGGGCTTGAGCTGCAGGGCTGTTTCATTGCAGTGTAGATTTCTGGGCTCGGGACCCTCCCACCCCGCAGCCTGAGCCCCATGAGCCAAACTAGGTTGGCACAGGCCAGACACAGGTGCCTAGTTGCAGTGTAGACATACCTTCAGAGCGCAGAGGCAATTGGAACTGCATCACTGAATAATCAAGAACATTTTCATGCACGTTGACCCCAGACTGATTATTGAACACCACAGCAGTCATGTCCAGCTCTGCTGAGCTAAAAGGAAGACTCAACCAGTGCAGGACTGGGTACATAAAAGGGCAAATAAATAATAGTGGTCCTAGAAGAGATGTACAGGCCTCTAGACGAAAATTAAACTATGTGAGTTATCAAAATGTATGTCCTGTGGTAATATAATTTCAAAGACCCTGTTTTAAGTTGGGCTCATGGCAAATAATACAATGAAGGGCACAACCATAAAAGTCTGCAGGGAACACAACCTGCCAACACACAATCTGTGCACTCACCACCCTTGTATCTGAGCATCTTCCAGCAGTGCACTAAGTAACGTGACTAACATCTGTCATGTGTGATTTGTTCTCTCTCTCGCATTTTCTTCCCAGGGGGCCAGTTGTGTACGAAGTGCAGTGGTTTGTTTTGATAGGGGTTTGGTTTTTTGTTTTAAAGTTACACGCTGCTGTGTATTTATGTTACAGAAGGTAGGTTTGAAAAAAGGTGCCTTGCACTTGAAGCAGAAGGTGGTGAGGTTTGGAATAGTTCTTAGTTCTAGGGGGAATTCATTCCATACTCTCAGACTGGGCCCTGAGAAAGTTCTGTGTCCCACACAGACGAACTTTACCCTTATTGTAGAAAGTTCCACTGTGCCTGAGGAGTGAAGTTCTCGATCATGCTCTTCATGCTAGAGATCTATGCCATCTTTTAGATTCCCTGGGCCCATTAAGGGAAGATAAAGATCTAGACCTTAAACATATTCAGTATTCTATGAGAAGCTAGTGCAGAGAGCAGAGGACAGGTTTAATGTGTTTGAAGTAACCTGTGTTGCCGAGGAAACGTGCTGCAGTGTTTTGTACTAACTGAAGTTTCCTAAGGGCTGATGGATTCATGCCCAGATATGTTGCATTGTTGTAGTCCAGATGAGAGGTGACAAAGGCATGAATAATTGAGGCCAGGATGGGATGGAGTCTCCTAGCCAACTGGATATAGTAGAAAGTGTGATGTGCAGATGCTATTAGGTGAGAGCTTAACGTCGGTGAGGAGCCAACGACCACTTCTAAATTACAGACTGAATTGACCAATGGTGGGTGTGTGATTCAGCCAAAGGTGACTTACCCCTGGCTGCACACTCTTCAAAGCATTTTCCTCTACCCACCAGCATGACCTCTGTCTTGTTTGGGTTCAGCTGTTCTTCATCCAGGAGTTGATCTCATCCAAGCACTGGGTCATCCTGCTGGTAGTGGTGTGATTGCATGTGGTACACATTAAGTAGGGCTGTTAGTCAGTTCCATATTGCTGGCACTTGTGTCTGTGTCAAACCAGAAGTGATGGGTGTTGGGAGGGGTCACATTCCCCTCTCGCCCCTCCCCCCCCCGCCAGATTTCTGCCAGGGTTTGCCAGCCAGGCCACCTGCTTGTGTGGCAGCTTCTGGAGCTGGTAAGCTGCAAGCTGCGGCCATGGGGAGTGAGAGCTACAGGGAGGAATGCTGCTTTAGCTCTCCGGGGAGAGGCATCAGCAGACAGCTGGGAGCTGCAGGGAGGAGATACTGAGGGTAAGGTGGTGGCATGCCTGGGGGGGGGCACGACTCAAGCTGTTTGGGTGGGGCGAAACTTTAAATTGGGCTCCCCCGCTATCAGCAGCAACCAGTCATCTCTGGTGTTATCTGCCCAGTTTTCTTGTGAAAAAGGATCAATTTCCTACAATCAAGGGATTGACCCTTGAGGGGTCAAGTGGCAAAGGTACAGTTTCCAGTCACTTACTTGTGTATACTGGGTCCCCTGCCACCTCTCTCAAGTGGGACGGCAGTATCTTGTGGTCAACTAATATCAAATGCTCCAAAGGGCTCCAGGGGGATGAGACCAGATCTCTGCCCTCTCTCCATTGACAGCAGGAGATTATTCATCAGTGCCACTAAAGCTGTTTCTGTCCCATGTCCTGGCCTGAATCAGGATTGTGCAGGGTCAAAGACCCAGCTTGAATTAGAGGAATATGTAGTTGGCTTTTGGCTAGCTTTTCTGTGAACTTGCTCAGGAATGGAAGGTGTGATACTGGGCAGTAGCTGGCTAGAATGGATATATGCAGGCTGAATTTCTTCAGTATTGGTTGGACTGTTGCATACTTGAAGGAGGAAGGGAAGAGTCATTCCCCAAATGAGATTTGACTATTTTGGTCACAAATACCACAAGTTGCTCATGACTAAAACTGAGCGAAGAACTGAGATTTTGGGTCACTGACTGTCATGTTCTGGGGTACAGTGCAGACAAGTGAGGGACTGTATCAACACCTGCCCTGTAACCCTGGTGCCTTAACTGCCCTGCTGCTTGGCTTACAGCCTAGAAACCAACAGCCAGCAGACAAGTATGCATTGAATGTCTGTGTGTTAGGTAGCTCTGGCTCAGCAACTCTGATTCCTGCATCCTGCTTGTTACACTCTATCCACATTCTGGTATGAACTAGTAGTTATTAGCCAAGTGACCCCAACACATGCCCAGTCCCCCATTTTCCCAAAACTATGTGTTCTGCAATGTTCAGTCCTTTCCTGGACCATTCAGAGGAATAATAGGGTTAATTTGTTCCTTTAAAGAGTCAATACCCAACAGCTTGCCCCATTAACCGGCGTTAGCAATCACTTCAATTCAAACACAGCACTGGGTTGGTTTAGATTAAAAGTAAAGCAAGTTCATTAACAAAAGGAGATAGGATTTTAAGTGAGTTCAAGTAAAGTTAGAAATGTTACAAGCAAATAAAAGTCAAAAATGCTTTCTCGGGGCTAAGAGTTAATAAAACTACAGTCTTGGTTCAAGGTAAGATTCTGACCAAACTTTCTTCCAGCAAGATGGCTGACCACCCCGTTGGTCAGGATCTCCCACAAAGTCCAAAAGGCTCCGTTCCTTTGTCTTCTTAGGCGAAAGATAACTTAGGGTTGTTTGCCCCTCTCTTTTATAGTCCAGTGACCTTTTAAATGGATTCTTCTGAAGGTTACCCCCCAACATAAAGTTCTTTCAAGCTGTGAGGAAGGAGGCATGGAGTCTGGTAGGGAAGGAAGTCCCTGGTTGTTTTTTTTTTTTCCCTGCTGCTGTTTGTCATAATGCATATTGATCTGTTCCTGCCTTTTCTGAAGCAAATGAATGGACACTTTATATGTGATTGCCAATCAACTCTGATGACACCTGGCTGGAGGCATTAGCTTGTCTTTTGCCTGTGAAAAACCTGTTTATCTGCTCCCCAGATTTGTTTGATAAATACATTTTAGTTCCACATTTCCTTCGCATTTGTATGGTCCTTGGGCATTTATTGTACATGCACCATGCAAGAATAGTAATGATCAGTGAGTTATTAGTTTTCCAGTGATAGCTTACATGACTCATATAAGATACAATTTGTGACATTAATAAATTGGAGTACACTGACCTGGTCAGGCCAGCTGAAAGTCACTACCAGATACCAGTGAGTCTGTTGCTTTTTTGCACTGGAATGCTGTTAGTGTTACAGTGTCCAAACCAAAAATAAATTAAACTGTTTAATTTCAAACTGACTATTTTGGTTTTGTCACCAAAACAAAAATCTGAAAAAAAATATTTCTGGCTAAACAAAACATCTCAAATATGATCTTGAAATGACATTTCATTTCAATTTGAAATGTCAAAACAGTTCATTTAAAAAAAATTAAAACAACCTAAAAAAATTAATTTTGACATTTTAAAAAAAATCCATCTTTTTTTTCCAGTTGAAAGTATTTGCCTAATTTGACTTGAAATTCATGAATAGTTTTGGTGCTCTCACCCCAAAATGAAGTTTTTGGCAAATTTACTGTTTTCCAGAAAAAAATCACACAGCTCTACTCATGACTCTCTTTCAGCAGCCAGGAAGAGCCTGAGTCAGATTCATAGGTCATAGGTCAATACTTCTTTAGAGTGTCCAGTACTTCTTGAAGAATGAATATACTGAAGTCTGGGAATAAAGGCAGTCTGTTTTATAGCCAGTAGTAGAAGAACAAATCCAATCTGTTTGAGGGCCTTCCCAAAAGTACGTGATCTTTTACGTGAAGTAGGATAATAACTCTTTGCAGTACTTGGCAATGGGTTCTGTCGTGGGCTGTAGGCACTCAGAAATGATGAAGCGGTTTATCAGCCTGGCTAGCTCCTTAAGGCAGGATTTGGCAGCTTCAATGGAGGCTGATAGGAAGGTTCTTTTGGCTTGTAATAAAGCCTCGGCATAAGCTTGGAGAAATTCTTTGTTTCAATCTATCTGTTTCAGCCTCCGTTTTCGACCATTGGTGGTTGAATTTCTGACTCTTTCTCTTCACCAAGGAGATCTATGTTGGCAATTGGGAGGAAGAGACCCTTTGGGGGTCAGTGTATCCGTGGTCAAGACTAGCAATGATCCTCAATTTCCGGTCCTGTGGGTGGAGTGCTGTTGTCTTATAACTTGCTTTTGATCCGAGGAAATCTGAGTCGTAGTTGAATCAGAGTCATGGTTCTTTCTTGTTGTCTGGGAGGGCTCTGACCACTGCCTTAATTAAATAATAGCTGTTCAAGACTGTTCCTGAGTTGTTTTTTCCTTAATATTGTCACCTAACTGGAAGATCAGCTCCAGGATGTGACCAGCTGTGTGGGATGGACAGAGATGACCAGCAAAATCCTAGGGAGGCAAGTGAAGAAATGAGTTCTGGGGCCTTTGCATCTGTGGTCTTGTCATTATGAATATTGAACTTCTCAGGATACCAAGTCTGAGGTATTTTACCATCATCACCAACAAGGTATCAGTGAACTCCTTTATGAACCTTTAGTTTCTGGTAGTCTGTAAATGTGCGCAAAATCTATGTTAGTGTTGGCTGTGGTTTCTATTGTCAGATGAATGAATTCAAATGAACTTGTCATGCCTGAGGCATCTCTTTTGAATTTAATGTATGAAGAGATGAAGAATGCAGTACTGCCTGCCTTCTTGTCTGTCTGATCTATGATGGGCCAAGTATCCTGGGGAGTGGGGATGAGATGGGCTACCACAGGGCTCCTGGTTTCATCCAGCCAGGTCCTGGTGATGCAAGCTTTATGGGTTGCTTCATTGATGATGAAGCTGTGTATTGTTTGGTGACAGATCTTCCATTGATCAGCATCAGATTTAATTCAGCTAGCCTTTTGCTGCCTGGTTTGGGCTCATGTCTTGGAAACAGTCCTGTGCAATGGATTAGTCATAAGAACAGCCATACTGGGTCACAATAGTCCATCTAGCCCAGTATCCTGTCTTCTGACAGTGGCCAGTTCCCGGGTGCTTCAGAGGGAATGAACAGAACAGGTAATTGGCAAGTGATCCATCCCCTGTCGTCTACTCCCAACTTCTGGGAAACAGAGGCTAGGGACACTCAGAGCATGGTGTTGCATTCCTGCCCATCCTGGCTAATAGCCATTGATGGACCTATCCTCCATGAACTTATTTAGTTCTTTTCTGAACCCTGCTATAGTCTTGGCCATCGCAACATCCCCTGGCAAAGAGTTTCACAGGTTGACCTTTTGTTGACTGAAAGTGTACTTCCTTTTGTTTGTTTTAAACCAGCTGCCTATTCATTTCATTGGGTGACCATTAGTTCTTGAGTTATAAAATAAGTAAATAACATTTTCTATGCATTTTTGAAATGTCTAGAGACCAGTTCTTATGTCTGCTCTGCTATCTTCTTGGACAGTTCCTCCCAATTTGAACTGTGATAGGTGAAGTAGTGAGTTGTATCCTGAGACACTCTGAGGGTATGTCTACACTAACAGCGGCAACTCTGCTGCCATCAGATCAACCTATCTGGATTGACTGAGTGAAGACCTGCTCAATCGATCCAGAAGTTGCCAGAAGTCGACACAGTAAAACCACCCCAAGTGGTGTAGTGCTGTGTCAATGGGAACGCGGTTCCCATTGGCACAGTGCAGTGAAGACACCACGCAGATGGGAGGCACAGCAGACAACAGGAGTTATGCAAGCTACTCTGCATAGCTTGTGTAACTCCCGTCGAGTGCCACCAAATCGCCAGGTAAGTGTAGACCAGGGCTAAGGGGAAGAAAGATTGTTCAGTTCATCAAATGCCATGGGAAAGGCAAGTCTGATGGATAATCTTTTGACAGTTTGACCTGATTGATTCCCAAGAATGGGTGGAGTTTGTGCATTCTGTCCTTGGAGCGATGAATGTGTTGAAAGCAGGGTGGCAAAACAACAATGGAAATAATAATAGCAACAATAATACTGGGCATGGTCAAATCCCAGAAAATGAGGATGTCAATGGCATCAGACACCCATTTCCTTGACATAAGCTGTTGTCATGATGCCACTGCTGCCCTTACCTCTTTTTGGGGAGTGGAAAGACAAAGGGAGATTGCACATACTATTGAGTAGTGTGTGAGAATTACAACTGTAAAATGTCCTCCTGGCCAGAAGGTGAAGGCTGGGAGAGCAGGGCTTAGGCTGAGGGCTGCTTCCCTGTAGAGAGGCAAATCTCTTTGGGAGCCTGCCTTGTTCCTGATGGGGATTTCTGTGCTAAAGGGAGGGGGGGGAGAGGAATCACAGCTCTCAACCGCACTCTTTTGTCATTTTCAAAAATTTCAAAAGTAAACAGTGGCCTCTCCCCTGATGCCATGAAACCAATGTGGGAAGGAGGGAGAAATGGCTGGAAGAGCCAGGAATCAGCCCCTTTAAGGGCACTCAGGCTTCCCTACTTCTTTTGGTGGGGCTGGTAATGTGCAGAGTTGGCTGGAACAAGCTCTTCCTGCGTCTGTGTCCCCACAGGTGAGGCAGAAGAGGAGAGAGAATTACTTGCTCCAACCAGTGGTCTAAAAACTAGGAAGACAAAGCACTACAGTCTGCGCAATGCCTGCTGATGTGGAGCAATGGCAAACAATGATCACATTGAATTTAGCAAGCTCATTATGACAATGAGTCATATTGCAGAAAATGTACTAACACATCATATTAGACACTTTCAGGCCAGATTTCAACTGTACCGGTAAAATAAAGTAGCACCACCAACAGAAGTATAACGCTTTCAAAATGAAATGCGTAGTGGGTGACAAGTCACAGGTCACCCGACATACATTTTTGAGCTATGTTAAGCCATGCTCTTTAAAACAATTATATTAATGATTTACTTCTACGCAAATACTAGCACAAAAATGTTACCATCGGGTTGTAATCAAGTGGTCTTATGATTATACTGCTAAAATATCATCTTCAAAGACAGTGTTTCAGGAGTCTGGGAGTTGTGACCCCAGTCTCACTTGTTAGCTTTTCCCAAGAGGCTCACTAGTAGAAATGTTTCTGCAGGATGCTGAAATATCTTTTCCTGTGGCTGTGAGACAGCATATTTGGTCTGATAGTTGTTATAAATAACATTTTCTAGTAGAGTTCATTACAAGATCACTATTATTTCTATCACTTATTGGTTTTTTTTAAATGTATTTATATAATTCATGCTCTCTGGTCAAATGAATAAAAGGGTTCTAAAAGAGATACTGTCATTCCCTCAATCAGATATTTTGCTGCAATCTGAAAAGATTGTATCTTTGTAGGGGCTGTTTAAGGTTGCCACAATTAAAAGATAAAACTGCCAGATAATATAAAATGTTTGAGAACGTCTTTAACTGTAATGCCTACTGACAGGAGCACTTAGAAAAGATTTTGGTATCAAGGAATATTAATTCAAAAGTGATCACCTCATATCTCTGCCTAGACATCAGTCTGTATTATACATAAACAAATGTATGTCTTGCTGGTTGTATGGACCAAACTCTGCAAGACCAAAGTTCATGGGAACTTGGAGTAAGGAATGAGCAAGGACAGCAAGGCTTCACATATAAAGGGAAATTCAACCCTTACAGTGCAGAACCTGTATAATTTTGGCTTTGTGCAGAGAACAAGCAGGAATGGTGAATGGAATCCAACCCCTGAACCAATGGGTAGGCAGGTGGGCTATAATTCTATCTATGCTAAATAACATTCTGTCTATGCCACCTAATCTCTCTGTCTCGCTCAAGTATTTATAACGGCTAGCATATGAGCTGATGCACCTCTTCACACAGTGCATGGTGAACACAATGTCCTGTTTGGAGCTGGCATAGAGACCTTCTGTGCTGCAGGCAGAGGGTGTGGAAGCCTTACTGCATGATGTCTTTGCTCTATTGGTCTTGAGTGTTATAAAGGGCCTTATGACACCCCTCTGCAACAGAATAAATGTGATCTTTGGTTACTAAAGAATGACTAAAAATACTGGACGTTGTATTGTGCGGATGACCAGTTTGCGTTTGGCAAGAGTTTTCTTGAGTATTGTTTCTGAAGTTGTTTCCTATGAAATACTGTCTTTTCTCTCACTCAGCACTGCTCTTTGCAATACACTGTCACTTTGGGCAGAATTAAGAAATTCTTTGGTTTCTCAGCAAAAATATTTATGTATTTATTTATTTAGCAGTGAAATTGGGTTTTCACCTGCAAAAGCTGCATTTAGTTTGCTCACAGTGTGAACGCAGTGTGGTGGCAGTCACCTCTCCCCCTCCAGCATGGAAGGAGGCCACACTGCATCACTATGTTGCTCTGGTCTCAGTCCTGATGCATGGGAATTAGCCAGTCAGGAAGCAGTCTATGAGGCTCTGGCCCTCAGGCAGAGTAGAGCTAGTTAGCAATCTAGGGATGCTCTGGCCCTCAGGCAGGGTAAAGCAAAGAAACAGTCTAGGGAGCTCTCTCTCTCTTAGGCAGGGCAAAACGGTATGCAACCGCAGGCCATTTGACCTAAGGTGGGGAAGCTGCCACCCTTGGGTGGGGTTGGCAGCAGAGGGTTGGGGAACCTGGGCCCACCCTACTCCACCGAGTCCCAACCAAGGTCCTAACAGTGGCAGAGGGGTCTGCCACTGGGTCAGCGAGGATCCCACCACAACATGCTGACTCTAGCACTGGCAGCAGGAACCAGACTGAAGTCTGGTTTCCTTGGGACATTTCCTACCACAGTCCAGGGAGGGGCTCCTCTGCTTTGTCAAGATATTTGGCTGCCAGCAGGCTCAGCAGCTCCTCCCCGGGGTCAGGGCAGCATGCAGCTCAGTAGCAGAGTCGGAGGCCTGCAGCAAGAAAAACATTTCTGTTTCCTTCTCTGGCTCTTGCTCAGCTGAGCTGGAGGCCCTACCTTTTATACTTACCGTCCTGCTTTTCAACTTCTGGTGGGTTGGGCGGGCCCAGCCTGGCTCCACCCTCCTGGGCACAGAGAATGGTCCCTCCCCCTTGGGCTCAGAGGGAGACCACTCAGCCTCGCTACTGTGAATAATAAAAAAGCTATAGAGTTCAACCGGTGAAATGTTATCAAAGTAAAAATGGGGGATAACTGGGAAAGGAATTACAGATGGAGTTTCAAAGGAGAGATTGGATAAAATTGGTGCAGAGGCTCATAAATATGCAGCAATGCTGCTCTCTCAAGAATCTCAATGGAAAAATCATAATTACAGCAAGTATTTTTGTACTCTGATTACTCATTAAGGTTTCGCTGGGGAAAGTGTGGGAAAGCAAAGTGTGTTGTCTTCTAATGATTACGGTAAGACCTGAAAGTCGAGACTCATGAGTTCTATTACCAACTCTGCTGCTGACTCACTGTATGACTTTAGACTAGTCACTTAGAGCCAGACAGTGTGGCCTGGCCTTGTACAAATGCACAAATAAGGAAGACAAACAGAAGTCTCTTTGGCCAGTGTTTCCCCCATGTCACAGGATGAGCTGTCCTTTCAAGGGCAGGTTTAGGCCCAGCCCATCCAGATATGAAGTCTGGCCTTTTAAGGAGAGGAGCAGGACATTGTAGTCCCTACAACGGTCAGGAGTCAGGGAAGGGGGTGTCATGTGATGGCAAGATTTAAATAAACCGTTGGTGGCTTATACGAGCAATAGACTGAGGAGAGCAGGCTCTGCTTTCTGCTGTAGCACGAGGAGGGACCAGACCTGGTGAGGGGCTGTACACCAACAGAACTGGAGACACTCTTGTTTTACGAGAGACTGTGGAAAAGGCCTGTGTGTGTGCAGGAAATAGAAGGACCCTAGAGAGGGATGAAGCTAAAGAAGGAAAAGGCCTGACCCAATGGTAGCATGTGTCTTTGTTTTAGAGGCCCCAGTCTGGGACTTCCACAAAGGATGGGAGGAAGGCTTCTAGCAAGTGGGGAAGCCCTGGTAAACCCAGGAAGAAGGATTGTTGTGCTTGGTGAGGGCTGGAAGACTGTTGGATTCTTCTTTCTTGCCCTGGAAGTTTCTTATTGACTTGACTAAAAGGTCAAATCAATTTACCACCCTAGGAGAGACCATCTTGGAGGGAAACGTGAAGCAGTGGTTGTGTCTTGATGCTGGGTAAGACATGCTGCTGTGACACCCCATTACTATTTACTTTGCAACAGGAACCCAAAGATCCAGATCATGTCCTGTGTTAGGAAGCCACTGCCAGTGCAAAGCTACCTTAAATTATTTAATCTGGCCACTAGAACAGTCTCCCTTTGTAAGGGGATCCTTGTGTCATGTGAAGCTGCTATAGCAGCTCTTACATCCCCATCTCTGGCCATCAGGTGCAGGGTACATGACTGGAAAAATGGAGGCATGGCTTGAATCTTCTTTCTCTGGGTTTGTTGGCTGCTGGGGACCTGTCTGGCGTGTGGAAAACCCCAGAATCAAGGGATCTTAAAGCCACCTTTGTACTGCACCCTCTCCCAAGCTGTCTTCAGCACCCCTCAATTGCAGTGCAGGACCTGGACCAAAATCTGCAGGCTGACATCACAAATAATTGTTCTTCAGGATGTAAAACTTGTCTCTCTTCTTGATAAGATATGTTTTCTTTAGCACATTGCCATTTTTAAGATCTACCGGTATTTCACATCAACTTCTTTAGTTTAGCTAAAAATATGCAGACCTTTTTGGCCAAAGCCCATGGCAAACATTTCCTTATTCATCATTACCATTAATCACATCACTGCATACAATATTTATACAATCAGAATGCAACCTGTATTCTAGATTATTGAAAATCATTCCTAAGTGCTAGTGGAAGGTCAGTTTTTGGCTTCTGATGCACTAATCTCATTACTGAGAATGCCTGTATTTGCCCTCTGTGAGAGATGGCTACCAAGGTAGGCAGTGTTCTACATTTTCCAGTTCCTGTCTGTCAATATAGATCTTCCTTGCTGGGTCTGATGACTGACTGGTAGCAGACTGGTGGAGAACTTCTTTCTCCCTGATGTTCAGGGTTAGCCCTAGGCTTTTGTAAGCTTCAGAGAAGCAATTGAGGGAAGTTTGTAGATCCTCTTTTGAGTGTGCAACTACAGCACAATCATCTGCGTACTCGAGTTTGGTTATTGTTGCCGATGTTACTTCAGTTCTAGCATGGAGGTGAGAGAGGTTGAAGAAGTTGCTGTCAATCCAATATTGGATGCCGATGCCCTGTAACCATCTGTCTTGAATTAGCATTTTTACAGCTGCTAGGAAAATGGAGAAGAGAGTGGATGCCAGTACACGACCTTGCTTTATGCTAATTTGGATGGCAAAGGGCTCAGAGGTAGAGCCACTGCAAAAGATAGAGGCAGTCATCTGGTCGTGGAAGAGTCTTACAATGGTGGTAAGTTTGCTTGGGCAGACGAACTTTGACATGATTTTCCATAGAGCCTCACAGTTGACAGACTCAAAGGCTTTGATCAGATCAATAAAGGCTATATACAGTTCCTGGTGTGGTTTCTTCTCCTTGGCTGCCATCTTGAAATGGTGGAGAAGCTTGTGTGTATTATTTCTGTCAATATACTTGTTCCAAATACTCAGATTGTGCGGTTGTGTGTGAAATTTTGATTTGACCAATAGCTGTTCACATTGAGTGATTGATCACCTAAGTAACTTGGAATGGCTTTTGCTCTTTTAATGGAGGACTAAAACTTATTCCAGGAAGATAAGGAGTGTCAAATGTGCTTATTGTGTGCCTTTTCAGGCCAATAATTCATACCGAATTCATAACTCAGGATTTGTGAATGTTTACAGAAGTATTTACCACTTATGTGAATACTCACAAATAATCAATAATATAATCCCATAAATAATAATGAGCTTTCAGCAAAAATTGTTAATGAATCAGGTCTTTGTTTACTGTTTAATCAGCTCTATGTATGAAGTAGAATTCTTTTTTGTAAAAATATTAGTGACTGTATTTCTCATATGTGGTGTTGCATTTTCATTACATGAATGCTATTAAGATGTGTTTCTTAGATTCCATTTAGGAAACCTCTTCTTAGTTATTCCTTTGCAAATTCCTCTGAAGTCAGTGGGAGCTGTGTGTGCATGTTTGAGGGAAGAGTATGTTCCATTGACGCCACTGGCACTGGTGGCCAAGAGGCCAAAAGAAAAAAATTGGATGATAGTGCTAAACTGCAACACCCTACTGTGTTGGTGTGCTAGAAAGGAAGAGGATGCAGTGAATAGCTATGTCAGGGATAGGCATAAACTGGTTTCCTGCACTGGGGAGATGAAGGGGAAGGGGACAGCTAGTAGTTTGAAAGACTGGAGCAAGGTTTCACTAGCCGAAGTTATTAGGACCATGATAGTATCTGCTGTATGAGTATCAGTGCAGTAAGTGCGTGATTCCCTTGCCTCACCCCACACTGACAGCTGAGTGAGAAGATCTTTCCTTTTCTTTCTCTCCACCCAGTTGGATAAGGGCCTGGTCTTATGAAAGCTAGCTTACACCTACTTGCTGGCAGCTGCTCCTCTGTCATTAGGTGTGCCAGCTTCACATATGGATTTATCTTGTAATGCAGATATAGGTCTGTTTTGTAATTCTAGAGGAAACGTGTCACACCTTAGAGATGCAGATCACAAGTGCTTTTTATTTTTGATTTTTGGTGGGAGGAGAGATGTTGAGCGTCTTTCTTTGCATTCACTTGAGAATAAACAGGCAAACTAAAATCTTTGGGTCACATTCTCTAACTACACTGACTTCAGCAGATTAATGAAGTAGAGAACACGGTCCTCTGAAAGTAATTTAATAAACAGCCATAAAGTGCTACCAGCAAGGTCTGAAATAACTAGTTCCAAGCAATTCTTTCCACACGTCCACCTTCCTGTCTGATTTTTTTTATTCTGTCTACATAGGGTGCCTTTGTAAACATTTCAATGAGAGGGATTTTTTATTCACCTCAACACACTTAGTAATGCAGTGTAAACCCTTTCATATGGAGAATATACTGTAACTCTATGGCTGCATTTCAGTAAATCTGTAGTCTTCACATGTCCATATCTTGCTGTCGTTATCCAACTCCTTGTCTCGCAAAACGCTCTGCCTCTAGTGGAAGCTTTGCTGAAGGAAGACTGAGACAGGGTTTGGCCTGGAACTAATTTGGAGTGGAGAAAATACTTAGCTCATCACCAGGATCCCAACATTCAGATTAATCGCTAAGTTGCTTTTGCTGTGTCTCACAGCAGACTTGTATCTTCAGTTTTATTGTACCTACATACTAGAGTCTATTTCCAGCTGCAAGCCTCTAGTGGGAATAGTTAAAGTCCTAGTAGTGAAACTTTTAGAGGCACTTCATGTATCGTTCAGCAAACCACTCCAGAGTCACTTTGGCTGGAGAAAAGGTACACTACTCCTTCTTCTTCTTTTCTATGTATTTATTTGGGACGTTTTCATAAGTGTACAAATCCTTGCCATGTAAGTATCAGAAACAAAACAATCATCGCAACTGTTAGCTTTTGATTAAAGAGGAATATAGTAATCAGATCTTTCTATTTAACAGGGTGTTACCATACTATGAAGTAAGCATCATTACAACATGTCATTTCTAGTGATTTTATTAATTTTTTTTATTAAAGCCATGTCTAGCAAATGTTATTATTTTTAAAAAATGGACAGGCACACTGGGTTTTTTTTTGCAGGTGAATATACTTTGTCTGAGTATTGAATAAAGGTAACAAAATATCTAAGTAGCTGTCTGTTCTCTGTCTATTTTGCGGGGTATGTAATTAATGTGTTAATTTTTCCATAACCACAACCTCCCACTTTTTTTAACTATTCCTCTATGGTTGGGCTATGGTTTCTTTTTCCAGTGAGAGGCTACCAATAGCTGAGCAACTACTAGCAGATAAGAAATTAATTCTTCATTTCCTTTTGTGTGACTATTTCCAAGAAGAAGCCCCAGAAGGGTTACCAAAGGATCCTCTGGTAATACATATCTACCGTTCTGTGATATTGGATTACAGATTCCATCCCAATGCTCTGGACATGTCCACCATGTATGCATAAAATCTCCTTTCACCATGATTTTCCCAACATTTATTCCCATTCTTGCTCTCTCTGTTTTTTAACTGACTGGTGTGAGATACCAGTGAAACAACATCTTCAAGATATTTTATTTTAATGTGCTACAGATGGAGGTTGCTCGTCCTGTTTTCCAGATCAAACCCCATTCCTCTGGTATAATTTGTCTATCCAGGCCCTTTTCCCAATATCTCATATATGGACAGTTATTTGTTAGGAACATTGCCTGCAAAGTTTGACATGAATTAGTTATGTGTTTTGTTTCTTTATTGACCAAACTTTATTGCTTTTATTAAAGCTAGTTTTCTGTATAAAACAGGTTTTCTAAAAAGTTCAGAAACATAATGCCTGACTTGAAAGTACAAGTACGAAGGGAGAATGAGCCAGTTAAAGTTAGTTTTGATCTCTAAATAAGTTAGAAAAGTTTCGTTACTGAACAGCTGGCAGAGACGGTACTTCTATTAATTGCATAAGCACCTTGTTTAGACAGTCTGCTCAGGCGCCTAGAAACATGATTCACCATTTCCTTTCACCTTCTTACCAGTATGGGAGTGGCTATGTAAAAGTGATGTTATAATGCTTGGAAGGGAGTAGTTGTGCTAACCCCTGTGTTAAACTTCTGAGCAAGAGGCCTGATTCTCCCCTGCCTTGCACCTTGTTTAGTTGTTTATACCTGTACAAAGTAGATGTCAAATATTACCACGTGTCAATGACTTTTACTTATACTTTGTAAAGGTGTACAAGGCAATGAAGAGCTAGTTCATAATGGGCATGCTCAGCTTTTTAACACAGGGATTAGCATAGTTTTTAGCATACAAGCAACATATTATCACATTTACATATAGACTCATAGACTCATAGGTCAGAAGGGACCAATATGATCATCTAGTCTGACCTCCTGCACAAGGCAGGCCACAAAACCCTACTCATACACATTTATAACAACCCCGAACCCATGACTGAGTTATTGAAATCCTCAAAAGTGAGATTTGAAGACCTCAAGCTGCAGGGAATCCATCAGCAAGCGACCCATGCCCCACGCTGCAGAGGAAGGCGAAAAACCTCCGGGGCCTCTGCCAATCCGCCCCGGAGGAAAATTCCTTCCCGACCCCAAATATGGCGATCAGCTAAACCCTGAGCATGTGGGCAAGACTCACCAGCCAACACCCAAAAAGGAATTCTCTGCAGTAACTCAGTTCCCATCCCATCCAACATTCCCACAGACCATTGAGCAGACTTATCTGCCGATAATCCAAATCAATTGCTCAAATTAAACTATCCCATCAAACTATCATATCAACTCTAATAGTATCTGAGAGGTCATCTTTCTCCCTTTTGCATTACTGCAACAGCTGAGATCATCTAAAGCTCTCAAGCTCAGCCAATTCTTGGTAAAGATGGAAGGATGCTGATGGAAAGATGCTCTCAGTAGAGGATACTTGGCTCTGCAATTTGCTTCCCTCCTGGATCCACCATAGCCACAATGCAAGTTTCATCTGTTGTCCCAGCTTTTTCCTGGGGACTGGGACGGGAGGTTAATTGGAGGGGCCAGATGAATGGAAGATTTTGTAAGAGGCCTGTGTGATTTATGGGCCTGCCTGTGTTAATATTTGAGTGGAATTATCTTTATTTCATTTATATATATAATCTTGTAACTAAACTGGAGCCAGAAATAGGTGCAATGAATAACTTTGGCTAAATAACTAAACATGATATCTACCCTTATATTTGAATGCCCAGACAGAAAATCTGCAATCTAAAATGTTTCCATCAAAGCTAAGCACCGTTTATGGTATCATTTACAGATACCAACTTGGCATCTATTTGCCAAATTTAATTAAGGACTTGAGGATTATAGGGGAACTAAAATACAGAACTCCTGAACACTGCTCTCTGTATTTATTCTTCACATACAAAGAAAATAACCAACCCCATGTCTTCAAACCTGTTATTTGGTTCCTAATCCTGTGTTGGTTTTGTTTTGTTTGTTTGTTTCCTGGGTCATCGGGGTTTGGGAGAGTAATGTAGATAGTATGCTTGGTCATTGGTAGGAAGGAATGGATCAACTTACGTCACTCAATAGTGACCCCTACAGTTAAGGACCAGCAGTGCTGTGTTCTGTAGGGTGTTCTGTCTCATCCTCCTGACCAGAAGTATGAAGACTGAAATAAGTGAGGAATCTATCAGATGTGCAAGGCTCCCTGGAAAACATGCACAGATATTATATTGCATTACCTAGCACTGGATGATTATATAGTACTGTATATGTACATAGTGCTTTACAGTAGTAAAAATATCCATGACATAATACCAGCCCTGAAGATCTAGTCTAACAATATTTGTGTAATAAATATAAAGCAAAACTTCAGATTTCAGTGTGTGACTGTGTATGTCCTCTTGCGGTGGTCCATTTTGTATCATGATTCAGGATATTCATATCTACCTGCACATATTGGCCAATAAAAGTTAAACATGTGTATATCTGCCAACTCTATGATGGCTTCTGATACGAGTTGTTGGTTTCATTCAGTTTCTTTTATGCAGGTGTCCAGATCATAAAAATTGCAATCGGTACTATTTGGCACCTATGTAGACAGATAGATGTTCAGAATTAAGGGGCATAAGAATGAATTACCCTTCCTCTGGGTCAGGTTTGCAGAATCTTTATAGGGCAATGTGAGGAAGCTTGCATTACCACTGTGTGTGCTATGCTGTGGAGAGAGGACTTCAGTCTACATGGCTTTCATCTACTGCTTATCAATACTAAATTCACGATATATACATAATCTTTTGTGTAATAGAACTAAGAATCTACCAATACCTAGAGAAGAATATAACAAGGAGTTTGTTCACTGTTGTATGAAAATATTTTTCTACTCAGGTAAACTAAAAATGGTGATCATTTAAACCAAAATCCATGAATTTTTTCCTATAATTTTCTTTATTCCTTTTGCTTTTATTACCACAAGCAGCAAATGAAAATATTTGTACTGTATGAATGGGCTCCCTCACACAATCCAGCTTCTCCTGCTTGGTTCTATATTTATTGTTATATCATAGACTGTTGCCATAGAAATGATTGATGTGCTCAAATACAGCAGTCTCACCATGTAGTTTGTATTTTCATACCCTCCAACCGAGATTCACATTCTGCATTTCTGATTACGGGTTGGGGAGAAACAGAAAGAGATCAGAAGTCCCTCCAGAGGCTGAAACTAATCCAGAAGACAGTTACATATATTATCATTGCTAACTCTCATTAATTTAGGTGTATTGTGACATTTGGTGACATTTACTAAGCCAATGACTCTGGCAACAAGGGCTTTGTGAGAATCTCTACTTCATTTTATAAAAAAAGTTTCTAGCCTTTGTGGTGGCGGAGAAAGCCTTGATAATGTGACTCCATACAGGCTCAAATCCACAAAACAAATAAGAACTGCAATATTTTTCATCTTATGATTTTTTGGAGGGCTTGAATCGTGATTTTTGAATACCTGGGCTTGGCAATACTGATAATTCCCTTTTGAGAAAGCAGGCAAAAAAAAAAAAAAAAAAGAAAAAGCTGACTACAAGTTCAGCTGAAACCATTCCCAGACATGACCAGGGTGCATTAATAGTGTCACTTATTGACCAGTTTCATTTCATGTGCATGGCTCAAAAGCCTATTAATAGTGGATGACTATTTTCCAATCTTCTGTGTTTATCCCTATAGGAAAGATACCCGGGGCTAGCTTTTCTTGGCTTGTACGTGGGTTTTTTCCTACAGCAGTACTTGGAGGGCTATGGTAGCAGAGAGAGCTGCCTCTTCACCTGGACCTGGAGAATAAGTCACTTTCTTGTTCTCTTGTACAATGCCCTGTCACCTTGCTTCATGAACAGAGAATACAGGATTTGTATTCCTCTGAGGCATTTCGGACTTCTGATACATGATTTTGGCTCACGGAGGCAACCAGCACAGAAAAGGCTCAGTGACTCTAGGAGAGGAATAGTTCACAGTGAGCATTATGCTAACTTTGCATGACCCTATCCTACATGCCATTAACTGAACGCCAGCTGGCCCATAATCTCTGTCCTGTAGCATTTTTTAAGAATCACATAGTCTAATTAGTAGTTAACAAAGGAGCTTTCAGCAACAATAAAACATCATGGATGGAGGTGGAGTCACATAATCAAAGCTCTGAAGCTGCCATGAGATTATTTTCCAAAATTCCCAGTTTCTAGCCTCCTTTTGTCTTTTTTTTTTAACCCTTGTGTTGCAACTATATCAAATGCCCAGTAGGTGAGTCTATACTGAATCCACTAAAGACAGAAAACTGAGATGAGAGCTCTATGGGTCCCCAGGAAATAATCTAAATGGTAATCAGCTTATTGTTACTGTGCACTTGAAATGAAATATTGTAAGTACCTACATGTTGTCTCATGAGAAATTGGACCACAGTCACTTTGCTGCCCATCACTTCCTTTGGGAATGCTAAAAGGAAAAAAAGCAAATTGTTTTTAATCTAGAAAAGACAAAAGTGTTGGGGTTTTCATTATTATTAGGAGCTTACAAACCATTCTGATTTGTGTCTGACTTGAGATTTCATAAAGGATGGCAGATCTAAGTCAAACTTCTGCAACTAATAGCATATCTATCTAAAAATGTTGTGAATTGACATTAAGGGCCTGTCATGTGGAGAAGGCACCCCTCTCCTCTTTCAGTCGGGGGTGGGGCTATTGGCCCATGGTTAAGTCTTAGTTAGCTACCCTGAGCCTCAAGGCAGTGAAGGCCTAATGGCCAGAGTCAATTGGGTCACCCTTGCCCTCAGGATAGTAAGGCCTAATGGCTGTCCAGGAAAGCAGACTGCCACCAAGGGGTGGGTGGCAGCTGGGGTATTGAGACTTGGGCCCTCCTTGTGCCACTGGATCCCAGCCCAGGGCCCTAATAATGGCAGATGATTCTGCTGTTGGGTCAGTGGGGACCTAGCTGCAAAATGTTGACTTCTCTCAGCTCCATGCTGGGATCCCCCCAGGCTACTTCCTACTATATGCTTTGGGGCTGTGCTTCTGGGCATTTCCATGGAGCTCAGGTTCATTGATGCAGCTGGTCCTCTATGATCCTGGGGCCTCCCAGACATCAGCTGACATCTGAGTCCCCACCTGGATCTTGGCATCTCCAGTGACTGCTGTCAAAGCCTTGGGTGCTTCCTGGACAGGAGCTGCCTGCAAACGTCCTACCTCTTCAGCTGTCATCAGTGCAGACTGAGCTAAGCTACTCCCTCTTATACCCCTGTTCCACTTGGAGCATGCCAAGCAGGGGCGAGATGGCGTGGCCTTCTCAGCCCATAGTGTGGGGCTAACCCTTCTCTGTCCAGCGCGGGGCGAGGGCACCCCATCACAGGGCCAAAGACAACAAACCTAGACACCAGCTGCAGGCTAGATCCACAAAGGGATTTAGGTGCCTAACTGTCACTTTAGGTGCCTACGTCCAAAATGTAGATCCTCAAACCCCCCGCCTGACCCTGTAGGTGCCTAGATTCCCAAGGCACCTACGTGTATGCTGGTAAAGTTCTCTAGGCCCCTATTTTCTGCCAGTTGGTGTGCACACAGACACCTACGTCCTGGCACCACCAACCAACTCAGCACCTAACTCACATCTGAGCCCTGGGGGATCCTCAGACTAGGCTTTCCTGAACTACCTTGCCTGTGAGGCCTGTCTAGTAGGTGTGCTCAGAAACCACCAACCAGATCAGGCTATGGAGAAGGGGGTGGGGGTTGTACTAGTGCTCACCCTTTAACCCAGTGGTCCGGGTAGTCATCTAGAAAGTGGGAGACCAGTGTTCAAGTTCCTGCTCTGAATCAGAGACAGGGGGGAGCTGAATTCAGGCCTGCCAGTTCTTCGATGAATACTTTCACCACCCGTTTATACAGGCCGGGGCGCTGGAACAATTTGTCTAGTGGGGACGTTGAGAGCCATTGAACAAAACTGTAAACCCTGTATATGATAGAATCCACTTCAAGCTGAGGGTGCTATCACAACCCCCCACCAGCACCCTCAGTTCCAGCACCTATGTATACAGTAGAAGGGAGGGCACCATTACCACCACCATTGTATTTTTTGAGGCAGGGCTGAACTGACTTAGGTATCTAACTCCAGGAGAAGGTTCGTGACTGTAAATCTTGAGTTGAGGAGTTAGGCCCCTAACTCCCTGAGAGGAGTGGAGCTTAGGCAGTGTGCTTCTCGGCTTTTCCTATTGGCTTCCTTAGGCCACGCGTAGCATGCTGGCTTTTGTGCCTAACGCTCCCTATGCATCCGATAGGGAGCCTGCATGTAACTCGGGCCTCTGGGCTCCACTAGGCAGCAGGGTGCCTAAATAGTAAGTGTTGCAACACGGAGTCTACGTCCCCTTTGTGGATCAAGTTGTAAATGCACAGCACCACGCAACCACTTACATAGGCAGACAGCAGGATGGCGTAAGGTTTTCTTGTTGGCTTTGTATGTCAGTTATCAGCGTCACCACTGACCTTCCACAAATGACACACTTGCTGTATGGAGTCAAAAACACACCCCCTTCTGAGGTTTGGTTTTATTAACGAACAGAATGGCTCAAAACAGGAGCTTAAACCTTAGCTTCCTCCCCAGATTTCTCGGTACCGAAGATTCCTTTTCCACAGACACTGCCTTCCTCTCCCCAGCGAGCTACTTCTGCCTTCCTTATTTCCAGGATGGAGTCTAACAAACCATTCCAGCTCCAGTAAATTGGTCTTAATTAACCTGCAGATCCCTACTGGGTTCCAACAACTGACAAGGTGGAGCAGCAGGAGAATCCTGCTAGCCTGTTACGGTGTGTTTTGCATTTATTGAACTACAGCACTTGAATATATAGGGCTTAATGTTGATGGCTGCACCCAAATGTTTTTACAGTGAAAAAGTATTTGTCAGGCGTTTTTAGACTTTAGATTGTAGAGCAGTGTTCAGTACAGCACCATTAGTATGCAACTCAGTTTCTTGCCATCACCCCCTCTCTGGGAGCAAGAGAGGTACTTAGTTGAGTTCTGACTCTCTGCTAATGGGCACCTATCTCTCTTGGATGGAGTCTGCCATCTGTGGCAAACCTCAGAGAGAATGTTTGGAGTAATTGTGTGATGTGCTTATCTGATGCAATTGTCCTCCAGGGGCTGATTTAAGACCACTGTAGTAACTACAGTTAGAACTAATTGGATTTTTTTTTACCAGGGTTCCCAGATGTGACAGAGCAGTGCTGATTTGTTCACTAAGCCATTTTCATCCATTTTCTCTATTACATATAAAGGATTTTTATTTCCCCAGGTGGATGGCTTCAGAACCTTTATCTCTGGTTCTGTTGAACCCCAGCTGGACAGAGCTTTTTACAGGACTCCAAACAAGAAACCAACTTGAGCTAGGTGAGAGACCTACCTTATCGTATGCCACGATGACACATAAGCTTATGAATGGAGTTGCTATCCTACTGAATGTTGGTATTTTTTAATGAACGCTTTTTGTTATTTCCATTAATGACTGACTCACTTCAACAAATCAGGCAAATCAGAAAAAAAACCAACACTCTTCTTTGACGCATTTTAATATGGATTATGACTGACCCATAATAATTTAAATGACATTTGCAAATATGCTGTGTGCAGCAGGATTAAACCTCTGCCCCCATATGTAGTCTTTTTCCTTCCACCAGTTTCACACCTTTATATTTTTAACCTTACGTTTAAAATTAATAATAAATAATATTATTTTCATATCACCTTTCTCCCAAAGATCTCAGAGCACTTTCTAAACATTAATTCATTACCACAACAGCATTCTGAAGCAGATGAGAACTACTGTGTTAAATGAAGTGGGACAAGGTTAAGTGACTTGTCCAAAATTATACAGCAAATCAGTGGTGGAGCTGGGAACAGAAGCCGGCAGATGTGGCTTCCTGCTCCAGCCACAACACTCTCTTCACTCCTCTTACCATAAAAATCATCATGCACATGGGACTACTTGACACTTTTCAGAAAAGTATTGAAAGATCCATTTTTACTTTATATTTGCCTAGGTAATTCTGTGCTTTAGCTAGAACACAGTAAACCGCTCGTAGTGTGATCCATTTGGGTTGGCACTAGAGTGGGTTTCAGAAGAGTGGGGTGCTATTCCTGCCCCTGCCCTGAATCGCTTAACCCCAAATTTTCAATGATAGTTACCACTTTTGGGTGGTAGCTCAAAGTGAGATACTATTGGCTTGCTTTTTCACAAGGGTGAGCACTGGAAAAAAATTGAGTTGAAGTCAATGGGCCTGCAGGTGCTAAGTACCTCTGAAAAATCAGGCCTTATGGGTCTCAAGTTGGGCACCCAAAATCGGTGACCATTTTAAAAAATTTTACCTCCAGCCTCTCTGCACATTTGCTGCCACTGTCTCTAAAACTGAGATAATGATACTGACCATTTTTTCTAAAGCACTTCGAGGTTCTCTGATGAAAACTGCTATACACGATCCAATAATATTACAGTGATACGCAGACAGAAATGTGACCAGGTCCCCAGGGCGCATCCTGGAGTGTGGGACCACTAAGTCCTCCCATACCCACCAACCTGGGTTGCCTCTCACACTTGGATGCTGAAGTCAAGCTCCAGACCTCTGATAGACACTGCACTTCCTCAGACATCCACAGGCAGGGACACACCCAACTGTGCTACATGAATGATGTCCCAGCCACTCATGAACCATCAATAGGGATGTTCCAGGTATTTCTTCCAGCTCCCCACCCTTGTGCCCCAGAAGTGTACTGTCTGTCCTGTGTAAGTGAAGTGGACACACACTAGCCTTTGTAAACTGAGCTGAGATTTCTCAAGCACTTCAACCAAAACACGCTGTTTTAGGTAAAATATAAAACAAATTTATTAGCTATAGAAAGATAGATTTTACGTGATTCTAAGTAGCAGGCGTCGAGATCAAAGTTGGCTACTTAAGAAATAAAAATAAATTTGCAGTGTAAGACCTACAAACTAAGCTGGATTTGAATCAAGCAGTGTCTCAGCTGACAGATAGTACAAGCAGGTTACAGATCCTCACTACACAGACTGGACTCCATTTCCAGCCTGGGACCATCCTTCCCAAATTCCAAGTCTTTGTCCTCCAGATGTTCCTCCAGGTGTTGAAATGGAGGGGAGAGAGAGAGGCCAAGTGCTGATGTCACTTCCCCTCTTTTATACCTTTTTCCAATTTGCTGGAAAGAGCTTTGCTGTAATGTGGGGGTCAGGCAGCCCCCATTGGACAGGCAGTCTCCACTGCCTTCGTACTTTCTCTGAGAAGTCTCTGAACACTGGGAGAGTGGATTTCCTTTAAGGGGCCATCAGCACTGTCTGGGCAGTGATGGCTGCTTCTTTGCTGTAGCTGAAAGACTGGTTGTGGGTGTTTCCAACCTCATTCCATATTTCAGTAACATACACATAGGAAAACTTTATAACTTCACATACAATGATAGTACATACACCCAACAGGATATTAATATTCAGCAGAAAGACTTTTCAGTGATACCTCACAAAGCAGCTGTTGTACAAAACATATCACAATCATAACACAGTAGTGAATATGAGGGTTCTCGGGTTCTACTTTGAGGTACAGAGGGTCACAAGTATATATTAAGCGGCAAAATTATCCTCTTGAACATGTTAGAACTGCAATTTGATGCTGAAAAAAGTTTAGTGTTATATAAATACCATCTCGGTTATCTAGCTAGTTTAAAATTTCATCCTCTGAAAAACTTATACTGGGAAAGGGTGTTTCCTTCCTAGTTTATATTGGAAGGGAGAAAAAGGAAAGTCCCTCCCTATTACAATGTGTTGGAACTCTTGTCTAAAAGGTAACTGGCCTTTATTTAAGACACCATGATTTCAGCTAGCCAGGCCTCCATTAAATTAGCAATAGAATAAAAACATATTTCATGTTACCTTTTAACAGAGACAGAAGAAAACTAAGGCAGCACTTATTTCATTCTTTCACATTGCACACGTTTTTCACATCAGCAGATGCAAGTCCAATTAAAAGGCCAAGTTTTTTTGCTGGCATAAGTTTATTGACAGTGGTATTATGCCAGCAAAGAATTTGGCCACAAATCTGGGTTCCAGTCAAATAGTTTAGTGGCATCATCGTCATCCTTAATGGATATAGATTAATATTGCCAAACCATATTTTAACACAAATCAAAGTCCTTTTCCCGGAGAAAACAAGAACGAGGATAGCAGGATGGTTGAAGGTCAGGACTTCAGTGCATTTGGCAGAGTTTTGTGGGAAGAACTGCATAGCACCCAAGGTACAAATTTAGGACCTGATTCAGGAAAGCATCCCTATTCAGAAAAGCTCTTAAGCAAATAAAGTCCCACTGACTTCAGTACTTAAGTGCTTTTCTGAATGGGCCTTAATTAATATTGCATTTTCTTTCCCTGTATGCAGCTGTATCTTATCAATCTTATTGATCTTTTTTTTCACATAGTCCACACAAAGATGTCTGTTAGGGTTCAGGAGAGGAGAAACAACATAGCGCTGGATCAAATAAGTGGGACATTTTTTAAATGCAGTTTGAAAGTCATTTGCACTGCCCTTCTACTCTTCTGTCCCGTTGGCATTTTTCTGTTTGTTCAATCTTCAAGCTAATCAAACTCAATGCAGATTAAGCCATATATTCATGTTACAGGAATATTCATAATCACTACAGACCTGCTGTGCAATCTATACTCTTGGTGGTGAGCACTTACTCGTGGAACAAACCCAATGACCCAAATTCTCATCTGAAGTAAAAGTAGCTATGCCATTTAAACCAGAGGAGAGTGTGGCCCATTGACATCCATGGGACTATTCATGGGAATAAATACTCATCAAGACAAGTAAGGATTGTACATTGAGCCCTATATCACTATTTAGTAGTCAAGCAACTAACAATACCAACAAGATAAAATTAGCTTTTGAAATTCTGACTATCCATGTCTTGTACCAATCATGGTTGTCTGGGGATCCAATTTCTTCAAATGTTTAAACAATGAGCAGGACACACCCACATTTTAGAAGGTAAAATAATGCATTGGTTCTAAAGTCAATTACTAAAGGTTATATTGAAAAGCCTTACCAAACGGGAACAGCAAACTGTCCCTAATATTTGGCTTTGACAAAGCAAATTGCAGATGAAAAGTAAACCATACTTAAGGACCATCTGGCAAGTAATAACAAGATCCATAAAAAGGTGAAGGAAGGGCAAATGTCACTTCCAGCTCAGTTACAACTAAAATACTCTGCCTTGCATCACAAAATGAAACCTTTCTGCGGTAGTTTGATGACAAAAAATCCCCAACAAAACTTGAAGATCTGGGACATTACATTGTGTCAAACATCTGTCCAAGGGTGATTAATACTGTTTCATTTTAAGGCTATATTACTATTGTCAGGTGTATTGCTGTTACTTTATACATTGCATACTAATGGCTGCAAACATTCATGCTGACACTGAGTGCACCCAAAGACTATACAAATTTAAAGAGAATTTAAACCAGTAATGCTGAGTATAAATTTTTAAAATCCTTCCCAGCATTGCTTTCATTCTTGGTTTCCTTCCCTGGCAATAGCTTTTTTGTTCAAAAAAGGATTGTTTTTAAAAAATGATTTTTGTGATAATTTCTCATTTTTTAGAGTTACTTCCAAAATACAGTTCCCTGCTCCAAAAACAACTCTCTTCCTCAGCTCCTCCTAAAATAAACAAATGTTACTTGAGACCCAAGGATGGAAACAGTATCATGGAACCTTTCTAAAAATTAAACCTCGCTCTTAATTGTTTACATTTCTTTTAACTCAGTTACCTAGCCTTAATTTGACTCAAACATTTATTGTAGTTTTAATTTAACTTTTTATAGTTTATCTCACTTACGTCCCAGTCCTGCAAAGACATGTGAATTCATCAGGACTACTGACAATTCGTAAAGTTAAGTCTTTGTAGGACTGAGGACTTAAAGGGCAACTCTCCTCTGACCTGTGACTGTAAATAGGATATTGTGGGTTCCATGTTTAAGTCATTGTATCACTCCTGTTGAAATCAATGGAAACAATGCCACTGGTGTTTGGAACTGGATTGGGTACTTACTGTCTCTCAGTGACTTCAATATCACATAAACTCAATTTATATGTAATTTTTTTAACTGTCAGCCTGGCAAACTCAACTTGGCCTCTGAGACTTGCCCTTTGACCCTCAGGTTATGCTGTATTTACATCTGTATTCTGTATCTGAACCAATAAAAACAACCATGGCTGAGTTACGTCTATGGAGGAGCTTTTTTCAGTAACACAACCATGTCCCATCCAGCCTGTGCTTCCACACCTACCATGGTGCTTAAATATGATGTGGGACACACTGGGTGGGCATCCCACAGTGCCTCTGCATGAGGCAGAAGACATGCACAGAGTATGAGACCAGCAGTGTGTGGAGAGTACACTCTGGAGAGTCCTGACTGAGAACTGGGAGGAGGGAGGACTGGTCAAGCCATTCATGGAAAGGGTAGGAGGCCCTGTGTGCACTGCAATATAACAGTGTTGCACTCTGGTTACAGGAAGACAACCATGTGCCAGCTCAGGCTACTAGCAAGAGTAGCTCTGGGGTACTGGCCACATTTACTTATTGCACATTTGCCATATTATGTGTAGGTACAAAACCTGGTTAGGGCCACCTATGTCACCAAATGGTTAAAAGTTACAGCGGAGACATGGCTGAAAATAAAGCTGGGCTCTTTCTAGCTCTTGCACATCACCCATGACAAAGGTGAGAGTCTCTGTCGTGCCTCCAAGAGGCACAGCACAGAATTCACAGCCCCTGGAGGATGTTGGAGTGGGTGCTGAGGTAGCTTTAAGTCACTTTTGTGCCCTCTTGATCCTGGGCTGGAACAATCTTAGTGTGATTTAGAGAGGCGTGAGGGGCCTGTTTAAGTTAGGGAAGTCTCCCCAAGCTGGTCTATGGGTTGCAGCACTGCTCAGAAGCTTCACAGTGCTGTGTGCAGTAGCTCCACCCAACACAACCTCCTGTGCTCAGCCCCACCCCTCGTATGCCTCACCTCCAAGACTTGTGAGGGGGGTCTTCAAGTGGCAAGGATCTGTTTTGAGAAAGTGGTGTGTGTATTGAAATCAGGCTTAAAATGGAAAGTGAATTTCATACGGAATAGTACTGTGCTTTCAGAATGAAACAGACATTGCACACACACATCTTGTCTACACTGGGATTTTCCTCACCATTGGCTTAGAACTGGTGCAACTCAACACCTGCTACTAGTGATAAGACGTGCTAATGTAAACAGGTGTCTGGCATTTTGGTCAGCCAGGAAGGGACAGAGTAGGGTTGAGGGGGAGAGAGGGGTGATATTTGTGTGAACTTTTTAACAACCTATGCCTTAGGCATCTGGTTGTGGGCAGCCAGCTTACATTAGCCCTTAGCCTGCTGTAACTTGCACATGGGGTCTGGGCCAACACAGATCAGTTCCAGAATCCAGAGGCAGCATGGTAGCTTTAGGTCACCATTGCCTCTTTCTTGTCTTATGGACCAAAGGATCTGATCCAATCCTGCTTTGAATGAAGTGAATAACATTTAATTCAACAGAAATGAGATTGGGCCCAAAGCAGTTTAGGTAGGGAGTAAGAAAATGTCATCTTTTTTCTTTATTATTTAAAAGAGCATTTTAGTCTATCGCTAAACCTTTTGAGCTACAGTAAAAGATATTACCTCACCCATCTCGTCTCTCTGGGACCGACACGGCTACAACTATACAGTCTGGCTTTCACCACTGCAGAATCATCCATGCACTGGGCTATTCAAACCGAATATCCTTAGTTAATAGAATTTTAAAATCAAAAGCTTCTTTGATTTTTCTTACGTTTTGAATTTTATTCTGCTTCTTCAGTGGAACCAGCCTGGACAATTTCATATTCTGTGTATAGTCAGTTTCACTGTCTGATTCTCATTCCCTAGCACAATGCTATTGTGTTTGGGTTTCCATCACTGCAGAGCAAATTTTGACTTAAAAATAGTTTTAATTAAATGTAAAGAGTAAAATTCATGAAAACTTTTTTATTCATATTTTAAAAAACCCCTCTCATTCATAAACCATAAATGCTGGGCCTAACCTATTTGACAGTGACATTTAGGTATGGACTTATATGCTCCCCTCTGCTAATGTGACCAGATCATGCATGTGATGAAGTTGGTCTCTGCCCATGAAAGCTTATGCCCAAATAAATTTGTTAGTTTTAAGATACCACAGAACTCTCATTATTTTGTCACATCAGTGTGCTCGTATGATTCTTTCATGTGTGTGAGCACCTTTTAACAAAATGTCTCCTGGGCTGCGCTCAGAACCTGATGGGCTGCATGTGGCCCTTGGGCCACAGGTTGCCCACCACTGGGGTAGGGTTTGGCCTTTAAATTTCACCTGCAGGATTAGATTTTCCATATGAAAAACCTGCTGTGGCCAGCACACAGCAGATAGTTTTGGTGGGGGTCAGAGAAGTATGCACAGGTGAGGGGGGAGGTTGGCATCAGAGGGAGACCTTTCTTCCTCAGGCAAGCAACAAGCCTCCCTCTCCTTTCAATCACCCTTTTTGTGAGGAAGGGCTGGCTAGTGGGTATGAGTGAGAGGGATGCTTCATGTTGGGAGATCTTCTGGGACTTGCGGGGGTTTAGACACAACACTGACTTTTGTAAAATGACACTGGAGACATCTAGTCTTATTTGCAGTTTTGCCTTGTTTTACTAATATCCTAACACTGAACATAGTGGTCAAACAAGCAACTTCCCTCTGTAATAAAAAATAATCTTCAAGAATCCAAGCAGCTACTAACAACAATGGCAAAGTCTAACTTGATCCAGTCATGGTTAACGCAGTGAAATGTTATGTTTAGGCTTAATGTACACACTCTTTAGTAACTTTATTTTATTTTTCCATAGCACCAACAATGTTAGGTGCTTTCTAAACAGAAAAGAACAAGCAGGCCCTTTCCTGAGGAAGACTTAAGCAAACACTTAACTTTAAGCACTAGAGTCTGTAGCAGCTCTGTAGAACCTGTAGATCTTTTGTAAGTATTAGGGCATACAAGGACAAAGCAATCATGATGGTGTAAATTAAGAAAACTCTTATATATACATCTGGGTAAAATATATATTTGTAAATTTTGCAGAATATCAGGTCTTGATCCTGTAATTGCATTCAAGCAGGCCGATCCCTTCACTGAAGTCCCACTGAAGTTAATGGACCTTTGCAAAAGGCCTGGGGTTCTGTCGGTGCAGATGTAGTTACACGATCCAGGCCTAAGTTTGCTGTTTTTCTAGTTTTGTGTTAGGGAAAAAAAGAAATATTAAACTTCTAAGATACTTTTTGAACTCTTCCTTCTCAAAGGGTTCATTTTGTTTTTTTAAATATTTCCATTTAAGAAAACATAACTTTACCATAAACTTGAAGCAAATACTCAAAACTATGTTTTATGCAATATTATGGTTAAAGTTTTAAAAGCAAAAAGTGACAGGAAAACCGAGGTCCTGTCAGCATGCGTAACTCAACCTTTTTGCAGATTGGTAGCATGTTTTATTATTGTATATAGTGACATTAACTTTTCTGTTTTGATATGGCAAAGAACTTCATTAAGAGGCCAGTCCTGTGAAGTTTTGTGCATGTGTGTGATTTATGTGAGCAGTCCAAATAAAGCAAATGAGACAACTTGTGAATACATGTATGTCTTTCAAGGAATGGGGTCTAAGACAGAGTTATGAATGTGTCAGTAATGGATTTGCTAAAAGCCCCTTATGGGCTTGTAGGGCCTGACTCTGGAAGCTATTGTTTCTGGTCATTGGGACACAGGATGGTTTGGAGGTGAGTCAGCAGATGGAGAGGGGTCACTACTACATAGCATGATGGTCTCCAAGTAGATTAATGTAGATTTAATACTTTTATGTCTTTAGCAAATCCATTGCAATGCCACTATTTTTATCCTTCACTGCTAGTCAACTGGAACCACCCTGGGGGTGTACCAATGGCGATTTTGAATAATTCATTCTGTTACAGGGAACAATTAAAGCCTGGCAATGTAAAGATCTGGGTGTTAATAGACCGTGTTTCCTTGATCCCCTTTGTTCACTTAGTAAAATGAGCATGACTCCACGCATAGAAGAAACGTTTTCGCGTTCCCTGTAGCCAACCGTTGTGGTCCTTGAATCGGCACGGCCCGTGGCACGGCAGGGGTTGGGTTCTTTGCCCCTTCCATTGTGCTGCATGAAGCCTATTTCGTTGGGCTAGTGCAAAGGTATCGCTTATAACGCACCATAACAACGCCTCTCCCTTGCAGAGCGATGTGCACGGTGAGGGAGGGCTGTGCCAACCTCCTCATCAATCCCGCGGGCGCCCTCAGCGCTGGAGCCTAGTGGGAGGGCGCCTTTCCCCCTTGCATCCCCCCGCTTCCCTTCTCCCTCTGCCCTTCGGGCTTCGCTCTCGACGGCGGGGTCCTTCCCCTCTCCGGCGGCGCGTCTCCCGCGCACGTGGAGCGCGGATTGCCCCCGGAGGGTGCCGCGCGCGTGCCGCCCGGGGAAGGCAGGGCGGGGGCCCGCGCCGCGCGGCCGGGGTTAGTTCTCTATTGTTCTCGGCCACGCCCCGGCCGCCACCGCTCCCGCCGCCGCCGCCGCCACCGCCGCCGCGCACACGGGCCGGCCGCGGCGCGGAGGCTGGTTTTTTCCCAGAAGTGCTCTGGGGCGGCGTGTGTTTCCGCTGGTTTTTCCTGCCGGAGAAGGCGAGGGGGAGCTGTTCTCTCGCCGCCTCTCCTCCTCCTCCTTCCCGGGGACCTTTGTCTCGCTCCCGCAACTCCGCCCGGCGCGGCAGGTCGGGAGCCGGCCCCGCCCGCCCGCCCGCAGCCCCGGCGAGGACGCGGAGGGAGGCGCCGAGCGAGCCGGGGGCTGTGGCGCTGGGCGAGCCCGCCTGGAGTTTGCGGCGCGCCGGGGCGGGGATGCCCGCGCCCGGCCGGGGAGGGCAGAGAGCGGCCGGGAGCCGCCGCGACATGCTGTGAAGCCGCTTCCGACCCAGGCTCGCCGGAGAGCGGGACCCGCGCCCCTCCGGGCGTCTCCCCCCGCGGGCCGGAGCGGAGCGGGGAGCAGCCCTCGCCCTTGGCGCTCGCTGACCGTCAGCCCGCCCCACGGGGGGAAGGAGAAGGGCAGGCGGGAAGATGGCGAACGATTCTCCTGCAAAAAGTCTGGTGGACATCGACCTGTCCTCCCTGCGGGTGAGTGCGCGGGGCGCCCCCGGCCCGGCCCTGCGCGGCTCCTGGCGGGGCTTTTGTTGCGGCGAGCGCCGGGGAGGCCGGCTTGGCAATCGGCTCGGGGGCTGCCGCCGCCCTGGAGGGGCGCTTCGCTCTCCCCTCTGGCTCGCCCTGGCTCAGGAGTGGGGGCTGCGGGCGGGGGGGGTGTTTCAGCTCCGGGCTGCTTTCCTTTGTTTGCATGTATTGGCATGTGCTGGAAAAAACAGGGCGCAACAGCTGCCCAGCCGACATCCTCTCTAGCTCCAGACCCTGTTTTACGAGACACTCTGCCTTGGCGAGTGCTTTAAAAATGTAACCCTGCTTCTCTCTCCTCTCCCCCCACCCTCTTTTTTTTTTGTAGGACCCAGCTGGGATTTTTGAGCTGGTGGAAGTAGTTGGTAATGGCACATATGGGCAAGTCTATAAGGTTTGTGTCAGAATTTCTCTTCATGTTTTTGCGCAGCACCTATTTCCCTGCTTTGTTTTACTGCATGTCGGAGGGCAGGCCATCCAGCTCTGCACTCAAAAGTTAAGGACAATTACCAAAAAAAAAAAATCTGTTGTTGTTTGTGACCAGCTTGCTAAGCCCGCTGGCTTCTACGTATCCGAATGACAGTACTGGGATTTAGGAATGGGACATAAATTACTTTCTCAGAGTTACCTCTCCTGACAGGGTCTAAGATCTTTCTGATTTAAAAAAAAAACCAAAACCAAAAAAACCAAATGCTCACTCAAAGATACTGTGGTTATGGGAGGGTCCATATAAGTAGATGGCAGGTATTGCTTTTGTGTGTACTTTAAATAAAGCATTGGCCTTCTTTAAAATTGTGACCAGTTTTCCTTGTTGAAAACCTTTCAAAATGCTTAAGATGCAAAGTGTAGGCTAAGTGGTGTTGCATCTCATCATACTCTGTGATGCACAGTGTAGAGGGCGTGGCTGGTAGGGGGCAACCAGAGTCGGACAGATTATTGTCTGAATACAGTAAAATCAGAATTCCCAGAATAACCTGTTTGACAAGTGTATGATTTAAAAAAAAATGCAAAGGAGGATGGCGAGAAATAAGATTGCCCATGTGGGTGTGAAACCAGTCTCTGTTATACAGTGTTCAGTAAGTGGAACAAGCAAATCTAAGGTTGCATGACTTTGCAAGGAATAGCAGTTACAGGTATGATTAATAGTGATCAAACATACAATTTAATAAATGGATCAAGGAGGGGAAGAACTCAATAATTATTTGTGTGGAGATGCAAGGGAATTGGGGGTGGGGGAGTAACTGGAAATAACTGAACACCATTCCCTACCTTGAAACTACCATTACATATCTCTGTTTAGATGTGGCTTATTTAAGCCATTTTGGTGTGTCTTCTGCAAACAATGCATTTGTTTTTAAGAGAGTGCACTTTAGCCTCAGTGATGGAGAGAGAGCACGTGTCTCCTTGCTATAAAAGTCAATTTTTAAAAGTAGAAATGAAATAATTTGACTTTGTTTGCAAAAGGTGGAAAGCCATATGGCTCAACAGGCCTGAGTAAGATAGGAAGATTGATTAGAGTCTGACCTTTGACATCTCCTTCAGGCTAATCCATTTAACAATTATTTTTCAGTAATCTTTATGCCTACAAAGCTTGCATCACCTGAGCCCGCCTTAAAAGAAAAAGTAGGGTGTGTGTGTATGCCTTGAAATTCCCCTATTAATTATTGCAGTTGGTACATTGTTAGCTGATTTACCTGATAATACTTTGAATTAATTAGTGCATTCCTTGTTGGGTTAACTGCCTGACACAGGTTGCTAGGAATATTCCATATTTTAAAAACTAAGCTGAGCAAATATGTTTTCCAATTTGCAAAAAAAGAAAGGGATAGTCTACACTTAAAACTTACAGTGGCACAGCTGTATCTGTACAGCTGTGCCACTGTAAGAGCACTTGTGTACTGTGTTGTGTCCACAGGAGAGAGCTCTCCTGCCAACATAATAAAACCACCTAAATGAGAGGCAGTAGCTATGTGGTTGGGAGAATGTCTTCTGACAACTTAGTGCTGTCCACACAAGAGCTTATGCCAGTGTAAGCACATGCCATTCTGGGGTGTTTTTTCACACCCCTGAGTGACAAAAGTGCTAATGTAGACAAGGCCAAAATCATGGTAAGTCGAAGTGGCAATCGCTTTACTCTGGCGGATAACACACAAAGTAACAGAGATTTGTCTTATCAGAGCTGGTTTCAACATACTAGTACTAATTTTTTTTTTCTGTGTGAGAAAGTGATAAAATGTTTCTCCCTCCCCCAGTAACTGTGTTGAGAAAAGCTGATTGGGTACTGCAGTTCAGAAGTTATTTAATGCTGCTTTGGTATAGGAAGAAACTCCCCTGACATCAGATTGATGTTTGGGTAAGGTTATGCTTGCACAGGTAACTGGTGTATTTGTGTGTGCCTGTGTAACCACACCACCTTTGCCCAAAACATGCATGTGTCATAAGGTTTGTTTTTTATAAACAAGGGCTTCATCCTGAGTTTCTTCACAGTTGAGTTATGGGTGTGAAGGGAAGACAACATTGGGCCCTATAGTAGTATTTAATTTTCCCTGGCTTTACACTTTTGGAGGGAAAAATCCAGTATCCTCTACAGATGTGTGTGATTTTTAAAAACAAGTTTGACTTTTTGGGGTGATTAGTGATTAACTGAACTGTGTGCGCCCCTGTTTTCCCTCAGCAACACCCTTGCAATGTGTTAATCAAGTATGTTTACAGTTTTTATTTTTTAACTGCAAATGTTTGTAACACATGTCTGAAAATTGTATTTCCATTTAATAAACAATGCTTAGAAGTTTTCAGACATAGTTTGATTTGTTTCTGTGTTGACATCACTGTATATCCGGACTATAAGGATATGGGTGTCTGGCTTACTGTCACAGCAGGACTACCACCGCAGGGACTACTGCAACAGTACATTGTGTTGTCTCTTTGTCTAGCTTATATACGTCAGTGCTTATACTGATGGTCATTTGTCTTTCTGGGGATCTTAATTCACTTCAGATTGTGGGGAGAAAAACAGATCAACTTGTTGAATGTAGTCAGTGTTACAGTTTCTTCCCTTTCCAGCCCCAGCATAGCTCTTTGAAAATGTTTCCCTGCATGTAAGAAAAAAGGGCCAAGATTTAAAAAGAACGGGTACCTAAAATTAGGCTCCTAAATCACTATGTAGGTGCCTAAATAAAGCTCCAGCCCTGCAATGAGCAGCATGTGGTCAGAGTCTTCACCCACATGGAGCCACATGAATTTCAGTGGAGCTTTGTGCAGTCACAAGGGCCTGCCAGCATGGAACTCATTATGGGATTGGAGCCTAAGAGGCCTGATTTTAAGAAATGCTGAGCACCCAGCAGCTGCCATTGAAATCAGTAGCTTCTCCCTTTTTCTTTTTTCCTTCATACCTTTGCTTATGCCTCCGTGTTCCCTGGGGAGACTAGATTTGCACTTTAAGAAAAGCGTGTGATGCAATGGTGAATCGGGAAAAAATGTGCCCGAGATTCACTGGACTGTATGTGACTGAATGAGATGGAAATTTTTGGGTTATTGTATGTTCAGTGTGGAGTGATTGATTAATTTACTGGTATTTGTCCCAAAGTCTACAAAATTGTAACTAAAAGCCCCATAGCAGATAATTTCATACACTGAGGAAAGAAAAGTCAAGTCCAACTTCTCTACAAGTTGTTTGTTTTTCTGTAGATTAGTTTAGAAATATGAAAAGAATAATAGATCCCTGAATTCAGCTGTTCTGAGTAATCTTTGTTATGGTTTAGGAAGAAAAGGGTTAAATTTGGTGAGATACAGAGAACCCTCTAAATCACTGTGGATAGATATACTGTTAGGCTTCTTGTTTAAAAAGAGTGTGAGTCTTAGAGTGCAAAGAATTCTTCTTAGAATTCTGAGAGGTGAATTTCTCTTCAGCAGGTTGATATCAACTGATCTTGTGCTAAATGGCATGTACAGACTTGCCCACAAGCATATATTTGCTTCTTGCAGAAAAAGGAGTTGGAATGGTTTGATGGATTGTTGAGAAAATTTACCATGTTTTGCCTAGTTTATATTGTGTAGTCTTCAATTTCCTTTATAAACTACCAGTAGAAAAAAGTTATTGAATTTATTACTCACGTTTATACCACCTTATTTAACTGTTACAGTACACTCACAGGGAATGGTCTGAATGGCATGGAATTTAGCAGGAAAATGGTGTTACTTATCATGTTTGGTTTGGGGCTATCTTTTCTAGAACAATGAAGTCTTCACATAGGGTGGCCTCTGGTCCTTGACTGAATCAAACTTTATCAGAGCACTTAAGTGTAACTGGAGTTCACAGTCATTGATTTGGCAGCATGTCTTCAGAATTTTTTGGATCATTTGCAAATTTTGCAGGAGCACTAGTTAACACTTTTTTCCACACCACAATAGTAGACCTTACATTAAAGGGTAATTTAGTGAACTTTTTCATTTTGGGTGAACAAAGTTTCATTTGAGATAATATTTTAAATCTTGTAGCACATAATTTTGTCTTGACTTGGTAAAATGGGCAAAAGGGGCTATTTAAATTACAGACATTCAGTAACCCTTTAAGAAATGTATTAATTTCAGAACTGCTTAAACAAATTCATTCTCGATACATATTCTGTAAATTAAAGTTAATTTGAGATTAAGGTATAGTACCATATGGTGGTTTTCTCTTATACTTTTAAAAAAGATATCAACATCTTAAAGCTTTCGTTCATGTGGTGTCGCTTCTCTTCACATGTTAGGTTTTGAGACCTCATATTTCTGTAATGACTGGGAAAGCAGTGTCCATGGTAGGTTTGAAGCATAACAGAAAAGTGCCAGGAAGTTCAGAGTTAGGGATGGCACTCCTAATTACGTTTAACTCATGCTGGTGTTTCTTTCAAAGAGTCTTATGAGAGTTAATTCATAGTGAAGGCTTCTTTTGTTGATTTCTGTCACAGCCTTCCAAAACTGAATGTAACCGAGTCATATCATCTAATTTCTGGCTTCTAAAAGGACATGATGTAAGATACGATCATTTAAATGGTGATTTGAAAATAAGTTTTAAAATGAGATAAATATTTTTCCTGTGTTAAGGATACTCTTATTTTTAACTTAATGCAGTTTTATTTTAAAAGGTGGCTTCATTTTTCTGTGCTTTGTATTCCTAACCAATAGCTAATTGATTTTTTTATCTGCTAGTAAACAGACAATATTGTGAATTTTAATTCTATTGTTAAACATGAATACAATTCCACCCATATCACTTTAAAGACCAACTATGTTCAGTATCAATGAGGAGGTCACTTGGTTTCAGGAACTTATTTAAGGATGAGCTGCCCTCCTTCTTGTTCTTTCTTTCTGGGGGAATGCAATTGGGTAACCGTGGTTTTCTCTGGAGGAAGCAGGGATGTCTAAATTGTAGCTATGACGTAGACAGCTGGTATCTTTGTTCTTATCGCTAAATGTATTCAGTTCATTTTCAAAAAAAAGATCACTGAACTTATGATCATCCTTTACCCCCAAAAAATTTTAATTAAATATACAAAAGCTAGGCAGGTGGCCAGTGGGGATTACTGATATTTATTTTTATTAAAAAAATGCAACCTGCTAATTGTGGGTAACCACATGTTCCTCTTACTGTTACTCTCATCCTCCCTCCCCCAATCCATCTGTCTGTTTGTCAAAGCTACTTTTTTGTATCCTGTCTTATGTCAAATTGCAAGCACTTGGGGCCAGGACTCTCTCTCACGATAGTTTGTGCAGTGTCTAGCACAATGGGGCACTGACCCTGTGTGAGGCCTTTAGTTGCCACTGTAATGAAATGCAGTATTAATAGCTCGATCCAAATCCCATTAAAAGTCAGTGGAAAAATTCTGACTGATTTCAGTAGAAGTCTGGTTACGCCCTTTTCCTTTTCTCTGACCATTCTGCTTGTTTTTGTAGCAGGTTTCTTGTGTTTTTGTGTAAACAGCTGTTGTTGGGAGACCCCTCCTCAGTGTCCAACTCATGCTGTTGCGCCTGTTTTCTTAATTTTGAGGAGGATTGTGCCCTCAGACTTGTGTAGGGAGGAGAAGATCCTTTGTGCAGTGATTTACCCCCCCACCCCACCTCCATGCAGAAGACGTGCACAGCCTTCTTCACAGCATTGTTCTCCCTGCTCCACAGGGTCCAGAGAAGCCCCATCACTGGTCTGGGGGCCTGAGTGGGACAAGGTTGGGGGAGAGGGCTATGCAGGCAGGTTGCCCTCCATCAGTCCCCCATGGCGTTTACAAGGACACAATAACAAACACTGTATTATTCTGCGTGGAGTCTTTTCCGTAGGGAGGACTGCTGCCAGGGAGTGGAGGGGTGCCATCAGTGCACACAGACAGGATCTCTCTCCAGGACAGTAGGGTGCCCTCTGCAGCTGTGGTGAAGAAAGTCCTGCTCCCCGATGGGATAACGTAGGGCATTGGCCCTCAACCTTTCCAACCTGCTGGACTCCTTTTAGGTGTCTGATTTGTCTTGCGTACCCCCAAGCTTCACCTCACTTAAAAACGACTTACTTACAAAATCAGGCATACAAATACAGAAGTGTTACAGCACACTGTTACTGAAACATTGCTTACTTTCTCATGTTTACCTTATAATTATAAAATAAATCTATTGGAATATACATATTGTACTTACATTTCAGTGTATACTATACAGAGCAGTATAGACAAGTTGTATGAAATTTTAGTTCGCACTGACTTTGCTAGTGCTTTTTATGTAGCTTGTAAGACCTCTGTATTCCCCCCGGGGGTGCAAGAACCCCTGGTTGAGAACCACTGATGTAGGGGAATTTCCAGAAGGGGAGCCTCATGTAGATGTCCTTCTCCTGGACCCCTCTTGTGTATCGTGCATTAGAAGAGGTGATCAGCCTTTTTATATTATCTTGCTTTTGTTGGTTTAGAGTAAATCTTAAACTCAAAGGGTGCTTGACATTTCTCTCTTGTAGTCTAGTATTTTTTTTCCTAGGAAGTTTTGTAAGTGAAGTTTGTAGTTTGAATAACAATTTCAGCTACTTAACTCTGGCCTGGTCTACACTTAAAAATTAGATTGACCTAGCTATGCCACTCAGAGCTGTGTATAATTTTGTGCTCTGAGCACTGTTGTTAGGTCAACCTAACTCTGGTGTAGATGTGGCTAGATCACTGAAAGAATTCTTCCTTTGATCTAGCTACCGGTCACCTTTCAGAAAGACAGGAGTTTCAGAGTTTCAGAGTAACTAAATAGACAGGAAAAACCCCTTTTGTTGATGTAGGAAACTTCTACATTGTTACGCTACAGTGGGGCACGGTTGCAGTGGCTGTAGTGTAGACGTAACAGCGTTTGTTAGGATCTGCCATCCTAGAAGGAAGTTAAGCGCTTTTTTTTGTATTTCTACCTCTAAACTTGAGCTCTTACAGGATCATTTCTCACCTCCTCTTTGCTCTGAATGATGTTGACACCTAAAAGTGTGAGATCACTCACTTGCACGATATGGGTGATATGATCAGAAATCACAGTAGATCGTTACCTACGGCGTTAATGTGGGTCCCAATCCAACCCTCATCGGAGTCAGTGGAAGGAGTTCTACTGGCTTCAGTGGGAGGTGGATTCGGAAGCAACTCAGACTCTACATTAAATGTTTAATCAAATGTTGTCATTTAGAGCGTTGTATCCCCCCTAATTCTGAAAACAGTTAGGACTGTTTGAAAAGGGACACCCTCCACTTCAAATCTAATCAACTGAAAAAAATAATTAAAAGTAGTTTTAGATACTACACAGGAGCCCTTGAGATTTTATTGTCACATCTTAATATTTTCTGCCAATATTTTTCTTTCCTTTCTTGCTGTGGGAGAGAACTGCCTAGAGTGGGAAACGGTTACGCTGACCACAATGCTGCTCAATCCACAATCTATTATTTTTAAGTTGGTGCTGCCTTGCTAGCAGGGGGACAAACAAATCAGGCTGGACAAATCAACCGTTGTACGGGAGTAGGAGCTTTTCCCTGGCAAGTGGCATTGGCTTCTGCAGAATCTAAACGCTCATTGTTAATTGCTTTTAACATTGCGAGTTAACTCTCTGAATGTGAATTGAGCATACACTGATACCTTGATGTCGCAAATCTCTCTCCGCTCTACTCCTTCCCTCCCACCAAAAGTGGCCTGGCTTGTTTGTTTGTTTGTTTTTTTTTGTTTTTTTTAAGTGCACCAGCAGCTCCCATTGCGTTGGCAGGAATTTGGGGTGCTTAACACTTCTTAAATCAGATCACTTTTATCTTGGTTCCTAAATATGGACCAAAAATTATTGGCTAATATTTTTTAACTCTTTGTGCCAATCCACAACATGGAGCAAGCAGTTGGATCTAATTGTGTGCTCTGCTAATTCAGCAGGGCAGCAGAGGCGAGACGGAGGGAACTATTCTCTCAGAAGTGGAAAAGAACGCTGTCAGTTTAAAGAATCCTGTTGTAACAGCCATGTGGTTGTTACAACACCATCTTGGATGCACCAAGGCTATAGCCCGAAGCTGTATCACCGTGGTGCAGTGTGGGATTTTTTTGCATGTTGATTTGGACATTAAAAATTCAGTAGTTAATTTCAGTTTGATTTTAGAGTATGTTTCACTTTTAGCTTTTTAATAATTGGGGAGTAAACCTGTAGAACACCAGTGGTTTAAAAGTTTGTTTAAATGCAGATTAAAATCATGAGTTCAAAACATTTTTGTCTTAACTTTTTTTAATCTTTAAATTATGGTCTCCTACTAACTGACAGCGTTACTTTAAAATAATGTTTCCCAGGCACCGTAGCCAATTAGCGAGTGTTTTTAATAGAGAACCTTGCTCTGACCTGAATATCCGCAAAATACATCAGCTTTTAAAAAGCTATTCAGGGCCAGAAAAAAAAGTATCCCAAATAATATTTTTTCTGCAATCCTGTCGCATAAAAATTGACAAAGTTTAACAAATAGATACACACTCCTCCCCCACAATAATATCAGTCCAGGCCCATCGAGAGAAATTTGGGGCCGTGGTACATTGTTTGCTGGGGCTACCCCCTCCCATTTCATCCAAGTTACAAATGTTTCAGGGGGCCCCCTTGAACTCAGGGCCCTAAGTACTGTTGTATCCCCCCCCAGCTTTTGCCCCTTTTGTCAGTCCTGCATCAGCTTGCCAAGGCATCAGTAGGAAATACTTGTGGGTGAGTGGCCTGAAAATAGGGGTCTATATGCATAATGGAAATGCTGACATGCCTTTAACTGTCTTGTCACTGATATGTACTGCGGTAATAACGTAAGTACCTCTCTAGAGAGTTGATGCCCTGGTGTCTGAATAAAAAATGGTGTGTCTGCAGAGTGGAAGCCTTAATTACATTTTTTAGCGCTTCTCCAGAAAATGGACAGTGCTGTGTTTCATTAGTTTCTTTGCAGTGGGGTGTACTGAAAATGAGTTGTTTAGTGAGCACCGCACACAGACATGTTCACTTATTTAGCAACTTTTTTGATTTCTTGACTGGATTCACATTAAGTTTTTGAAAGTGCGCTTAGACCATGCACTTAATTCCTTTCTCCTGCCTTCATTATGTTCTTCATAAAGGAGTGGAAGTTGTGCTAGGAATGAACACATCTTCATAATTTAAAAGTGAGGAAGGCTATACTTGCAAATAGAATACCTGTCAGTAAAATGGAAGGTCCCCTGATCCACATGTCCTATAAAGGTGACCTATTTTGAATGCATTTGCCAACGAGTGCATTTGCTTTTCTTTAACTAGTATCATCTCTTCATGACTTAGTTGTCATACCTATATTAATACTTAATATTTACATATAGATGGTTTTATGTTTTGTAGAACTTCTCAGGAATCTGGTTGAGATGAGCTCTTGGTTTAAAAATAGGCATGCTGTCTACCTCCACTCTTCTGCCCACAGCGATAAGCTTTTGAATCTTTTCCTCCTAGATAAATTGTGCTTGTACAGAGGTTATATTTATTTACTTTTTTAGAACAGAGCAACATGACTAAAATAGATGGGTTGAGACTAAATACCTGACATCAAATCTGTTTATCTCGTCAAAGATAAGTTACTTTGCTTGCCTGGTACCCTTCCCCCATAAAGAGGCTTTTGATTGTCATCTGTATTATGCACACTTTCCTTTAGCCCGAAGTCAAACTGATATCATTTTATCTGGCTATGAATCTTATTTTTAAATTCCAATCAGCTGTAAATCTGAGTGTACTTTCTACTAATTAACGTCACTAAAAAACAAAACAAAACAGTACATTTCACACCCCTCTGGCAACCACAATGGGCTTTCCTGAATCACTTTGTTTCTAAAAGCCATTTGCTAGCTTGAACAATCGGTTGAGTGGTCATGCCCATTATAAATCTAGAATGAAATGAGTCTTTGTATATCCCCTTTCATGTTCAAAGTGTTTTACTGTGGAATGAGACTATGGGAAACTGAGGCTCTGACATTAAGTAACTTGCCTGAGACCACACAGGAAGTCTGAGGAAGAGCTGGTATCCAGATCGCCTAACTTCCAGCCCTGTGCTTTAATCACAAGACCATCATTCCCCTTTAAATGATAAATGAAATCAGCTGTGATATTTACTGGATCCCCAAATCAGGGGAGTCTGCAGCTGTGGGCTCCATCTGCTCTGTAGGCAGCTCTAGGGGGCTAAAAGCTGACAATGGATTGGTGATTGGACAGGATGGTTCTTTTACTACTGGCCCACCTCCTCAATATTAAATACCTAGTTTCTGTGTGCCTCCTTAGAGATGCTGCCTTAGACACTGCTTATGTGGCCTGTGTCGAAGGCTGTGCTAAGTCTAAGCGCCGAGATACAACTGTGTTCCACCCTTCCCCCCGCAGTAGTTGACTAAACCTTTTTTTTCCAGGCAGTGGTTTAAAAAAACCTTGGATCGTTTCCCTTATTCCTTGCTTATCATGGATAAATCGTTATACTGATCAGTCTAAAAATTGGTATACCTGTGCAGTCCAGGCCAGAATCCCTTAATGATGATCGTTCCAGGGGAATTTTATTGCGTGAGACACTGGTGGCTTAACCAAAAATAGTTTAAGAATGCATTTACTTAATGATGCATGTTAAACCAAAAATGCAAATGTTTCTGGATTTTATTAATTGCCACTTATTCTTAATTTATCACTTATGCCTAGATATTACAGAGGATTCAGTTACTGGTCCTGTATCACAAGATGCACAAACAAAGGAGCGTGTCTGGGCTGTTGGGAAGCCTTTCTTTATTTAAGCAATGGGGTTTAAAATAATTGTCATGTTTTATATATCATATGCACACTAGAAATTCAGATAAATGTTTGTAAGATTCCTTGCAGTGTGTAGGTTCTTTAAATTTCATCAAGCAGAGCTGGCATGTTTCCATTATTCTTGTTTAAATTATCACGTACCCATGTGTTTCTGGTGTAGTCTTGTGGGGGGGAGGAAAGAATGGTATTCTATTAATAGCTACGATACAGCTTTTCCCCCTTCATCTATTACAGATCACTGGAATGCTTTGAATAGCAAATTAATGACAACCTTATTTAATATAAGGGATGGAAAAGGCACATATCTCTTCCCCCCCCAAAGAGTAAAAATCAAAGTGATTTTATTAAACCTTGGAGACTGCGGAGACTGAAATGTACAAGCATTGTGTCTGCATTCTATGGGTTAAACTCTACAGTGGTGACAAGTGAATTTGGAAGAAAATATTTCCAATCATTTAAAACAAGTCATAGTTGCTAAATAACCGGAATATTAAAAATGGGGAGGGGAAAAAATTTCTTGACTTTTTCACGTATTTTATGTGGGAGGGAATAAAATCTTTATTATTGACCTAATTTTATTTGTATTTAGTTACAGAGCGCTTATGTGACTGAAGTACTTGTTTAATGGGTTTCAAATCTATTGGCTTAAGGCAGAAAGTCAGTAAATCAGAGTCTGTGAGTAAAGCTTTCTTTCCAGAGATTTCCTGTGAGGTAATGAAAGAGTGCCCTGGTTTCATAATAGAAACAACAATATAATAGTTATTGACAAAACTTCTTTCTGGTTAAAGTTGTCAAGTTGTGGAGGTGTCTTCTGTCAAATGGAATGTACTGGCAGTTCTTGTTGGTCTCCTGGAAAGAACGCAGTGGAAGCTGGAGAAGCGCACTGACTATTCATAGACCACAGGAATTTTAGTTATTGATCAAGGTGCCTGTTCTTCCTTGTTCCAACGAGAGAATTCTGGTGGTTGTCCTAGAGTGCCTCTTTTGCTGTTATGTTCCTCAAAATCCTTATCGTATAGCTATAAGGGGAAACTAATGCGTGGACTAATGCTTTAGGGTTCTCATCTGTAGCTGTTTAAAAAAAATTTAATTGAAGAATGGAGGAGGGAGGGAAGCAGAAGTCTGCAAATGATCTCAGTAGTGTTTTGTTACTTTGTTACAGTAAGGAAAGGTGTCTCCATTTGGACACATTCTGTAGAATTATGTTAGAATCACTTGTCTTGGAAACTCCTTGACTTGTTGGAAAATATTTGTAAAGTAGCACAAATAAGTGGGTTTTAGTCTTACTCTGACTTGGGTAAGAGAAGACCAATGAAATGAAAAGGGTTGTAACTGCACAGATACTCTTAAAATACAGTTCTAGTCAGAAAAGTGACTTAAAAATGGCATCACTTCTCTGAGAATGCACCTCCAGGCGACCAAGCTACTGAGTCTTGTCAAATGGCCTTAGTAACTAAAATGATATTTTACTATTTACTTCTGTTAAGTTTGCGGAGTCAACACAGCTGAGAGAGTGAGGGCTGGATTCTGTTCCTTTTTTTTGTGTTATCAGAGCTGTTCACTAAATTCAAATATATTATACCTGTGCAAACCTTTTGAAGGCATTGGGTTGCACAGGTGTTAACGATGAGGGCATAATTTGGCCAACAGAGCCTTAATATCTTGTGATTATGCATAGGAAGTGTTTGAAAAAACCCTGGACAAGAAAAACAACAACAAAAACACTGCAGGATGAGCTGGCAATTAGCAGAAAAAACAGCTATCTTTTGAGCTGTAAAACTGAGCACATTTGATCTGGAATGAGAGATGCAATAATTATGGAAAGCCATTTTCCTCATAGAATCACATTAAAGCTTGCCATTTGATCTGTTAGCTGAGGAACTGGCTGTAAATTTCCTTCAAGGAACTTTTCATTCAGGTTCTATTATCTGTATTCCAGTTACCAAATGTATTACATTAACAGCTAATAGTGGAAATGACTAGACTTATTTTGGTAAATATTTCACCTAGCAAAAGCTTTTTATAGCTTGTCAGCCCCAGAAGACTTTTGTTGTTGTTTTGTTCTTCTCCTACAGACTAAGCACTATGTAGCCAGCAGCAGTACAAACTTCTTCCCATAGAGCCTTATTTGTAATCTGACCTTGAGACACTATTCGTTCTGTGTGAGTGAGAGATGATTCTGTGTGAATGGTTGTTCAGTTCTGGGTTTCTTTAGAGGCAAGCACTTCACTGCGTGTGATTCCTGGGGTTTCTTTTATGAGTGAGCTGTGAAAGATGTTGGAGACAGCACACTAAATTTATTAGGGACTTGCATCTGAATCAGAACTGAGTGTTCTATCAGTTAAACCAGTGGATCTTTGCTTGTGGTCCACGTAGTCTCTGCAGTCTGTGTCTAAGGGGTCTGCGAAAGACAGTCTGAAAACTGACTGAACAGAATTCAACTATACTGTATATATAGACAATAGATTGCCAAGGGACTCCACACCTCCATTTGAAACTGTAGAGGTCTGCAAATGAAAAAAAGTTGAGAACCCCCGAGTTAAACCACCTAGCTTCAGTAGGAATTTAGCTTTATGTCGTCAAGAGTCCTGAGAGAGTATCTGAAATGAACTACTTTTCAGCAAATATCTGGTTTCATGATCTGAATATTTTTGAATGAAGTTGCTGCTGTTGATTTGTGAGGCTGTGGGAATTGTATCTTTAACAGATTTCTGTGAGCTGTGTGAATATATAATTTATGCATGTAAATATCACTTGAAGCAAAAATAAATCCAACAACATAATAGCACAATAGAATGAATCCTTCATATTACAGCATGTGAGTATGCATTCATTTTATAATGTATTTTCCCCTCCCTCTAGAAACACATGAAGTAGATTCTCAGCTGGTGTTAGTCTATGTAGTTCTGTTTTAAGTCAAAGGAATTATTCTGAATTACATCAAATGAAAATCTGGTTCCAGTGTTTGAACTAGGTTCATTGAGAAGCAGTTTGCACATTTTCGTAGAAGGCCAGGCTTTCAAATCAAACTTTATACAAAATATATGTTTCTCATACTACCATTTACCATATAATGTCTCCCATGTCTTTGCCTCTCTCCAATATTTCTATGTTTTACTTTCTTTCATCTTCCCTGTAAGGAAAATGTCATTTCTAATTGTGCCTTTCTTCAGAAGTCTCCTCCATATACCCCTTCTCTCTTATTTGCTATTTTTTTCTTCTCTATCCTCTGTTAAACTTCTCCTCATTCCCTTCTTTCTCTCAAACTTATTTCCTTTTCTTACAGTACCTTCTCAGTTCTTGTCCATGTCTATGCAGTGTTTGTACCAATTTAACTATCTGTGTGAAAACAGATATGGTTAAATTGGTGCAACCCCAAATATAGATGCAATCCTACCAGAATAAAGGTTCTTATTTCTGTACATTCATTTCTATCCCTTTCAAATCTCCCATGATCCATTTTAGAGGTGGTGGTAACAGTTGGTCTCCTGCCTTATCACTTCTGTGTGGGGAGAGGGAAGCTGGCGGGGGGGGAGGGGTATGTGTCCTTTCTTCTGCTCCCACTCCTGGAGTGAGGGGGGATGTAGCGGATGGATAGTCATCTGGCTGTGGGGAAAACCCAGGATTATTTTTCTTTTGGGGAGTAAAAGGATCCTCTTTCTATCTCCTGAAGCAATGGTGATTTAAGAACATATGAGTGGCCATACTGGGTCAGGCCAGAGGTCCATCTAGCTCAGTATCCTATCTTCTGACAGTGGCCACTGCCAGGTGTTTCAGAGGGAATGAAAAGAACAGGGTGATTTATCAAGTGATCCCTCCTCTGTCAGTCAATCCCCAGCTTCTGGAAGTCAAAGCTTTAGGGGCACCAGAGTATGGGGTTACATCTTGGCTATAGCCATTGATGGGCTAATTCTCCATGAACGTATCTAATTCTTTTTTCAACCCAGTTATACTTTTGGCCTTCACAACATCTCCTGGAAACAAGTTCCACAGGTTGCCTCTTTGCTGTGTGGAGAAGTACTTCTTTGTATTTGTTTTAAACCCGCTGCCTATTCATTTCATTGGGTCGCCCCTGATCCTTGGGTTACGTGAAGGGGTAAATAACACTCTTCCCTGTTCCCTTTCTCCACGCCACTCGTGATTTTATAGACCTCGCGTCTAGAAGCACCAGAGTGAGGCCCTGCTGTTGGGTAGCTAACGAAGGCTGCTCTGTTCAGTGTTCCTGCTGTGCTCGCCTGGGAGTGGAGTGATGCCTCTGGCCTCTGAGTGCTGCTAGGGAGAGCCTTGAGCAAGCCCTTGGTTCCCTGTCACGTATGTGAAGGCCCATGGTAAGAACACCTTGCCAAGGGTGGTTTGTGGGGATTATGTGGGTATTTCTTTGCCCTTCTGCTTGCTGTGATTGTGGTGTGCAGGGGGAGCTCGTCAGGAGTCTGTCTCTCAGGCCCCGTCTAGGCCAGGACTTAGGATAGGAGGTTATCATCCATGTGCTAACTCACCTTCGTTCTAGAAGCCTCATCCAGACATGGCCCAAGGCGCTCTGCCGTTAAGTGTGCTTACCTCACCTTTGTAAATCCTGGACTAGAGGATTTTAAGCTGAGGCTTGACAAACCCCTCGCCGGGATGATTTAGCTGAGGATAGTCCTGCTTTGAGCAGGGGGTTGGACTAGATGACCTCCTGAGGTCCCTTCCAACTCTAATATTCTATGATTCTAAACCCCCTGAAGCTGTGACTCTCCTCAGAGGTGGAGGGAGTTCTCCTTAGTTTTGTTTTTGGGTTCTAACAATCAACCAAGAGGAGTAAAATGTGGAAATCTTTTTTCACTAGCTCCTGTTTGACTAGGGTTTTTTTATGGAATTGGTTGATATTTACTCTTTATTTTATTTTTGCATAGTTTTTAACTTCTTTCCTCCCATTTAAAAAAAAAAAGTTTAATAAAACAAAAGTCTTCTCCTTTTCCCCCCCACACCCCCCAAAATCTTGAAATAAAGTGTTGGAGCTAGTGTCTGCTTGTTTTTTCCACTGAGGAAGTGACTTATTCAGTGACTTCATTCTTTCATAGGACAAACTGATTCTCTGACTTGGAGTGAGAAAGGTGTACTACACCGGAAACAGTCTCAACCTTATTTCTTTTGTGAAAAGTTAGGTGCGGGTACAGGACAGAGACGCTGCTGTCTGGTCCAAGTTTCTACTGGAATAAGTGGGTAGAACTCCCATGAACTTCAGGACTTAAAATGGTCCTCTGATTTTTTTTAAGTCTGGATGCAGCCTAGCTGCGTGATGGGATAGCTTGCTCGGTTCTGTCCTGTTTGCAACCACCGCGTAAACATGGCTTTCCTTTGAATTAACAAGTAGATATACCATTTTATCCAAGGCTGCTTGACGCCAATGTTGGCACATATAGAGTGGGTGGGAGGGATAATCTTAAACAGCTTGTGGATAAATGCTCAGGAGTTTATCTTCTTGGCTTTGTGAAAACTTTTTCACAAGTCTGCTTTTGTAAACAGGACCTTGCTGTTATCTTCAAATTGCCCCTTAAGATCTGCTTCTGCAAATCAGTTGGTTGTTTCATGCTCATTCTCTTCATGGTCTTGAAAATACATGCCTGGAGGAGAAGTTTTGTTAGAAATATTAGGAATAAATTTAAGGAAAACATTCATTTTCTAATCTTTAAATATTTGAAAACATTCTCAATCATGGCTACTCCAGCAGTGAGTTTAAGAAAAAGCATTGGGATATTTTGCTGTTGATTTGGGTGCCAGTGTTGATTTAGAATCTCTTTTTAAGCAGTTAAAAGCTGTAATGAAAAACAGTCTCATTCAATTACATCATATGAAGGCAGACAACTAAATATTGACAAATTTTATAAGTGTTTGTATACACATGCAAGATGTCTAAATGCTAGGATGGATGGACTTGAGAGCCTGGTATTAAATGAGGCTGTTGATCTAATAGGCATCACGGAAACTTGTTGGAACAATGATATTCTAAGGGATTCTTTAATACCGGGGTATAAAATATATAGGAATGATAGAGTAGGTCATGCTGGTGCGGGAGTGGAACTATATGTGAGAGAAAGCATAGACTCAAATACATGGTAAAAATCTATAATGAATCAAACAGTCCCATACAATCTCTCTGGATAGAAATTCCACGTTTGAACAGAAAGGGTATAGCAGTAGGAATCTGCTGCCAAGCGCTTGACCAGGATGGTGATTGTGAAATGCTCTGGGAGATAAGAGAGACTACAAGAACAGAAAACTCAGTAGTAATGGGGGATTTCAACTATATCCCCATATTGGCTGGGTACATGTTATCTCAGGATGAGATGCAGAGATAAAATTTCTAGATACCGTTAATGACTGCTTCACTAGAGCAGTGAGTCCTGGAACCCACAAGGGGAGAGACCATTCTTGATTTAGTCCTAAGTGGTGCACAGGATTTGGTCCAAGAGGTGAATATAGTTGAACTGCTCACTAATAATACTAGTAATGTAATTAAATTTAACATCCGTGTGTGGGGAGTAGGGGAAGGAATACTGAAGAAACCCACCCCAGTAGCATTTAACTTCATAAAGAGGAGCTATACAAAGGCAAGGAGGCTAGTTAAATGAAAATTAAAAGACATGGTGACGAGAGTGAAATGCTTGCAAGCTGCATGGAAACTTTTTAATAACACCTTAAAAAAGGCTCAAACTATATGTGTACCCCAAATAAAACAAACAGTAAGAGGACCAAAGAAATACCACCGTGGTTAAAAAACAAAATAAGAAAGCTAATTAGGGACAAAAAGGCATTTTAAACATTGGTAGTCAAATCCTGCTGAGGACCGTAGAAAGGAATATAAAGTCTGGGAAGACAAGTGTAAAAGTATAATTAGGCAGGCCAAAAAAGAATTCGAACAAAAATTAGCAAAAGAGACACAAACTACCAGCAAATTTTTTTAAGTACATCAGAAGTAGGAAGCCTGTCAAACTGTCAGTGAGGTCACTGGATGATGAAGCTGCTAACGGAGCAGTAAAGGGGGACAAGCCATTGTGGAGAAGCTGAATGATTTATTTGCATTGGTCTCCACTGCAGAAGATGTGAGGGAGAATTCAACACTGAGCCATTCTTTTTAGGTTCCAAATCTGATGAACCATCCCAGATTGAAGTGTCAGTAGAGGAGATTTTGGAACAAATTGATAAATTAAATAGTAATAGATCATCAGCACCAGACAGTACTCACTCAAGAGTTCTGAAGGAACTTAAATATGAAATTGCAGAACAACTAAGTGTGGTATGTAATTATCACTTCTGAGCCTATGTACCAGATGACTTGTAGCTAATGTAATGCCAATTTTTTAAAAAAAAGGCCCTTCAGAGGTGACCCTAGCTATTTCAGGCCAATAAGTCTAACTTCAGTACTAGGCAAATTGGTTGAAACTATAGTAAAGAGTAGAGTTATCCGACACATAGATGAACACAGTATGTTGGGGGTCAACGTGGCTTTTGTAAATCGAAATCATGCCTCACTACTTAGAATTCTTTGTGGGTGTCTATCAATGGCTGCTAGTCGAGATGGACAGGGGTGTAAGCCAATGCTCTTGTTTTCCCAAAAACTCTGAATGCCAGGGGATGGATCACTCGATGATTGCCTGTTGTGTTCATTCCTCTGAAGCATTGGGCACTGGCCATTCTCAGAAGACAGGATACTGGGTCAGATGGACCATTGGTCTGACCCAATGTGGCCATTCTAGTGTTCTTAACTATAGACTGGGGGAGATAAATGTTTGCTGTCAGGATGGAGAAATTATACTTTGGATAACATTTGTTTTGAATTTGGGCATGGCATGGCAGGGTGAGGATGACAGTCTAGTAAACAATTCAAATATATGATAGAGAGGATTGTAGCTATTATTTACAGCTTTGAATTTATTACAAAAAATTGCCCGTAAAATAACTGTGGCATTTGCTTTTATTCTCATGATATAACTGGCATCCTTTCTTGCCGCATGGCTGTTCTAAGCCAGGTGATATTAGTGACTTCATTTCCAGGGCCTGGTGCACCATGTTATAAATGTCTGATGCAGCAAGCTATGGATGTAGTCTTGTCAAAGTGGATGGGTATAAGATTTCTCCCCCTACCCTCCTCTCCTTTATGCATGCACAAATGGGTAGTGACTTGATGTGTGATAAATAACAGTTATTACAATATAACTTCTTTAAAAGTTGTGGATTGCAGAAATGCAACAGAGAGACAATGTGAGGATGAATCATTCCTGTTCTGGTTTGAGATACAGTAGAACCTCAGAATTAGGAACTGACTGGTCAACCACACAACTCGTTTGGAACCAGATGTACGCAATCAGGCAGCAGTAGAGACCCCCCCCTGCCTCCCTACCTCCCCCCAATAAAAAGGCAGCTACAGTGCAGTAGTATTTGTGTTAAATGTAAACTAAAAAGGAAAGCAGCATTTTTCTTCTGCGTGGTAAAGCTTCAAAGCTATATTAAGTCAATGTTCAGTTGTAAACTTTTGAAAGAACCATAACGTTTTGTTCAGAGTTATGAACATTTCAGAGCTACAAATCATCTCTGTTCCCTAAGTGTTTGTAACCACCTTCTTTCCCTAGGCGTTTGCAGCTTTGTGGTTCTACTGTATTTACGTCATGTCTACAGTATAGAACCTGTGCTGGAATAGCGCCTTTTGTACACACAGAGGGAATAATTCCACTGATGTAGTAACACCACATCCCCAAACCATGTTAACTCTGCTGACAGAAGTACTTCTCTCTTGGCATAGTTGCCTTCTACCCTGAGGGTTCTGTCAACATAGATGGGCTGTTATGTGGTGGGGGAAGGGAAAAGGGGATGACACACTCTTTACCAACATAGCCATGCTGGTATAAGTTTTAAGTGTAGACCAAGCCTGGTTTTTTCCATTCTTCTGACTTAAATACTACAATTTTAGGCTCCAGTCCTGCAAGCTTACCCACAGTCACAAGGGTCCCACCCACACAGATGAGCTTGCTTGCAGGATCAGGCATGTATGGAGTAGGTGTAGTAGTGCATCGAATTCACTATAACGAAAACCGTAACATTTGGTGAAGAAAATTTAAAATGTTATGTGACTGTCCTTTGAATCTGCCACTTAGTCATCATTTTCTTTGTTGATTAAAAGTCCTCCACACAAATGCGAGGGTCATGTACCTCTTGGGCAGAATTCATCTTGGAGTTACAAGACCTTATGTATTGACTCAAACTTTACTTATCTCAGATCTGATTTTTCTTCACCAAGCAGGAAGCGGGTGGGTGTCTAAGCTACAGGAAGTTGTATGCAATAAGTCTCACAGCCACATTTACCAGCTTGAATTCTTTATTTACCCAGGTGAAGCACAGTTAGTCATACATCCAGATTTTCTCTTAATGGCTTCAGGCAAGTACATGGCTTCACATAAAGGTCCTGATGTAACTGGAAAACAGCCAGGTGGGGGAGAGGGGATAGAGAGGAGCAGCACAGCAACCAGTGATGGTACCTTTATGTACATTTCAAATCCAGCTATACGTGTGCAAATTACTGCTATGTTTTTATTTTACCAAAACTTGCTAATATTAGACAATGCCAAACTGTTCCTCTAAATGGTGGTCAACAAAATAAATGACCCAAACTCTCAAATTTCAGTACTTACAGTTTTGGCTGATATATTCACTTTGCCCCGTTTTCATTGAAGGTGCCGGATTTTTTTGTTCTTTGTTTTTTAAAGATCTCCCCTTATTTCTCCCTCATCCGAAGGAGGTGACAGTTGGGGGGGGGATTGCGCCAAGACTGTTCTTTAGGTATTAGGAGGTACTCGGAGGAGTTTCTGTAAGATTGCCATCTGGTTCATTAGTGAAAGATCCACATTGATTCCACAAGAAAATGTTTTAGAAAGGGATGTGTGCATGTGCTAAAAGTAGGATGAAATATAATGTTTATGGTTTGGGATTTGAGAAAAGCAGCCAGCTATAATATCAGATAAAGAATAGCAGATAAAGAAAATACTTAGCTGAAAGTCTAGGTAAATGGGTAAATCTGAAAGGCAATCCTTCTGAAAGGATTTGATGCTGACCTGTTTAATGCGATAAGTAGACAAAAGGTTATAATCATTGTTAATTGCTTCTGTATGGCAAACTCAATAATAAAATGGGTTCTTAAGTAGCTGGGAATCGCTTCCCTCCATTGACTTGGGCATGACTGTAGCAGTGGTAGCTGAAATATTTATAATTATCTGGAAACACGGTTAAATTCCTGGGACAGGTTTAAATTACAGTATACCTCCAACTTTACCCTTTTGAATGTTCAGCTTGCTAGTGCAAATCCAAAAGAGACATTCACTTTACCCTCAGACAGGTATCTTGTTTGTCCTGCTCTGCTGAAGTCAACCCTTTCTGTGCCACAGTCTCAATGCTGGGATTGTTTAAAAGAGTAGGATGATTATTTTATAGAGTGAAAAGATGCCACACGCTGGTGTTGTGCTGTTCGAGGACTGATCTTAAGCACCAAAGGGATCAAAGGACCCACCATAGAAAAGTATCCCTTTATGTAGCGATAAGTGGCAATGAACATACAGAGGGAGAGTTGGTTAACACCCTTCCTGCCTACTGTCCGAAGTAGTGTTTTAAAAAGACAACAATTTGCTACAATGTGCACCCATAGTTGAGTTCTGTTCAAACAATAATGGCTGTGTAAAGAAGTGCATCTTGGATACAGATTAAGCCACATGCTTGGAAGAAGCAAATTTTTCTCAAGCTCACTTGTGATAGTGGCTTGCTTAAGGGTTTTTTGTATTACATATTTGATCAATCTGTATTAGACTAGAATTCTGTTTTTGGTTTTAATTACTTAAGATTTTAAGCCTGAAGGGCACTGACATTTTCTCCCTCTCATGACATTGTAATTTAATCCTTTCTTGTAAGTGGCAAGTTGTGCTTTCTAGAAAATTATATTCAGAGAAATTATTTCCAATTAAAATAACGTGATCATATTTCCTAGTAATCTGGAAATGATTACTTGGTTATAATCAGTCTTATAATTGGAGATGTACAGAACAATCCCTGAAGAATTGGTGATAAATTTCTAACTCTAAGAGGTCTGATGTCTCCTGTCATTTAGTGCATCAGCAGTGTTTTATTAATTTTATTACTGTCTATATATTGCATGTAAAAATACTTTCTTCTTCCTGTCCCACAGTATCCTGCTCTAGTGGTACTGATAGCATCTGTGTTTTGGGGGGATAGTGGGGAGAAGAGAGGCAGGTTAACTATTTTTTCTCTCTACATCTCACTTTACCTTGAGATCCTATAACCTTTTTATTATTTGACACTGATGACACTTGGCTCTAGGGAGGAGGAGGTTGTTGTGAACCTTAGGTTTCAAACAAATAGGGAAGGACATGTGAAATGCATACATCTATACTTAGGTCTGTGGCCTCAAATACTCTTGCTGGTTGGCGTGCTTCTTCGTATTCCTTCGTCTGGGCATCTCTGAGATTCCTCGCCATTAACTGAATAAAGGTTGGAGCTTTCACCTGGTGGTTGTTTGGCTGCAGTTAATAGACTTCTTACCTTTCAGGAATTGTTTATGTAAACTTGTCCTTCCACTAGGACAAAGGCCATTTGTCTCGAGCAGGTGTACCAACTTTCGTCCGCTCTCATTGTAATTGAGTTACTAGCACTCTGTTGTTTTGAAAACATTGAATGAGGGAAGGCTGAGGGGGAAAACATAAACAATTCCTCCTAGCTGTTCAGGCAGCCTAGTACTACTTTGTTGCTGTTTTTCCACACAGTGTGCACTGGTCCAGCAGATGCAAGCCTGTGAGGAAAAATATTTGATTTTTAAATTTTCCAGCTGCATGGTTTTTCTAAAGGGGGGTGTGTGGGTGGGTTGGGTTGGGTTTCTTTGAGTGGATTTAGGCCTATCTCTAACCTGAGTGGTTTTCATATCTACCATCACTTGACCAGACACAAGTGACAATTGAATTGCAGAACTGGAACGTGAGGCTAAATGAACAAGCGCCTCCTTCAGTTTCCCTGCTTGCTCTTCGTGACCAAAAGCAGCCAGCACAGTTCTGAACTCCCTGTCCTCTAGAACATTCCCTACCATAGTATTTCCTCAGTCTCGTTAGGCCTTTCCTGCACGGGTTGTTTGTGTAAAATGACTCAGACACTGGATGAAGGTCAGAGGAAGAAAACAAACAAATACCTCACTGGGACAAAAAGTGTAATTTGGGTTGCTTTGTCTTTTGTGCCAAGCCTCCAGCCCTCATCTGCCACAGTCTCAAGGCCTCAGCAGGAGCTCCTCGTTCTTTATTTGCCAAGAGCTCAGTTGTTTATTAACCAGCCCTGCTAAAAAGAGCACTTATTGCTGGACACTTACCTGTCCTTCCAGTCCAGGCGAAGGGCCAGTCTACACTTAAAACCTACAGCCGCACAGCTGTACTGGCACAGCTGTGCCGCTGTAAGAGCATTTGTGTGGACAGCGCTATCCCACTGACATAGCGCTGTCCACATGAGTGCTTATGCTGGCAAAATTTATGTTGCTTTGGGGGCCGGGGGTGTTTTTCACACCCCTGAGCGACAAAAATTTTGCCAGCATAAGTGCTAGTGTAGACAAGGCCTGATTGCCTTTCCTTCCCCCTTCCCTTTCTCCTTCCCCTGCTCTTTCTGAGAACGCCTTTAGATGTTATCATTCACACTTTTTTCAAGACTTCAATTGAAAAGGTGGCTCAGGCTAGACAACAGTTTGGCTATTTCACACTTGCATGTTGCCCAAGGCAACGGGAGATATCCAACAAGTCTTGATTTCTCTTAGAACGTCCAGAAGGGTGTCCCCAATCACCCAAAGTGTTCTGGTGTAAAAGATTGGCCTGCTGTGGGCCAAAACATGACTGAATTATTACTAGATTGCTATGGCTCACCCCATCCTTACTTTGAGGCCAGGGCTACTGCAGCAGTACTTTGTAGGTAAACACTGGTATTACCCTTCCCACACAAACCCGGAGAAATCAGCTATATTAGCAGAAATGCATTATTGCTGATATAATTGCGATTATAGTAGGGGCTCTTGCAAGTCACACCCCTGACCAGCATAGCTATAATGGCAAAAGCTTGTAGTGTGGGCTTGGGGTATGTCTATAGTTGTTGCTGTACTGTAGACACTTACTACAGCAATGGAAAGGGCTCTTCTGTTGCTGTCAGGGCTGCTGTATGCTATAGAGTTAGGTCAGCTTAGCTACGTAGCTCCAGGCTGTGAAAAAATTTCATGGTCTGTGTGAAGTGATAAGCCAATCAAAGCCCTAGTGTAGATGCTGCTGGGTTGACTGATGATTTCTCTTCCATTACTGTAATAAATGTCTACACTATAGTGCTACAGTGGCCCAGCAGCAGTGCTGCAGCTGCATTTCTGGTGTAAACACCCCAGGAAATCTGCCTTTCCCAGAGGTTGTAGCTAGGTTGATGAAGAATTCTTCTGTTGATGTAGCAGTGTCTACACCAGCGTTTAGTTTGGTTTAATTATATTGCACATGGTGTGACATTTTTCACAGCCCTCAGTGATGTAGTCAAGCCAGCCTAATTTTATAGTGTAGACCCGCCCTTAGACTGAGGTGGTTTAAGCTCATGTGGAAGAGGTGCCATCCTGTATCACTTGGCTCTTCTACTGTTGATTAACACTTGGACAGTGCCTGATGCCTGTTGAACTCCTTGCCAGTTCATCTCAGTTACACAAGTTACCTGCTGCCAAAAAAAAGATCTGGGTCATTGCTCCTAAAATAGATTCAGCGCTGAGCAAATTGCTCAAGCAAGCTTTCCTTTTCTTATAGAGGTTAATATCTACCCCACTGGGATCCCTAGACAAGTGCATCAGCCTCCTGAAGAGGCCCTGTGTGTTTTGCTACTCTTGTTTAATAGTGTCTTAAAGGTGTAAAATCTGTTTGCTCACGCTTCTGTGTGAAGGAGAGATGGATGCTGCAATATATCTGAGTAATTTTTTTTTTCAGTTGCTGATGCTCATTTACATTTGCTGCTACTTCAGCTATTTGTGTCCAGAAACAATGGGAGTGCATTTGAAAGTTTTTATAAATACATAAATGAATTTTACTGCATCAGAGTTGTGATACCCTGCGTGTGCATATGGTTATGCATAATATGGTTACAATGGTAATTGTTTAGTTCTGACCATGGCTTTCAAGAAACGATTATAACCATAGGATGCCTTGACCACACCGGGGGGGGAAACCATCCCAGTTGGAATCATTCATTTAAATCCATTGTTAAAAATGGTTTATGATGACAGTCTGTGTGTTCTGTGATCACATCCCCATAGGACTTTCCACACAAGTGGCCATTTTGTCAAACTGACATGGGATTCCGTGCCCTGTCTGTGGATCTGCCCTTGGGCTGTAGCTGGGGCCTGACACTGTGGCCTTTCTCCCCTGTGGAGAATGTTCACCCCAAAGGGAAGTGCATTAAGGAAGCGGCAGGGTGGGAGAATGTACTGCGTAAAAGGGGGAGGCCCAGACAGCAGGATGACAGCTCTCTGGCCTTGTTGGGAACCCCTTTGTTGGTCTCTGAAGGTATGTGCCCCTTTTGGGATGTGTGGGGACATGGTATCCAGAGGCTGTGTCATTGAGTCACTGGTGCCAGGCAGCACTCTGGGCTGCAAAGTGCGCAGATGGAGGCAATCTGGAGGCCTAGGGTACACCCAAGACAAAGCCCTTTGTGGCTCATCCCTGCACAATTGTCCCATGTCTCCCTTGGATTTCCAGTAGCAGGGGACCTTTCCCTTCTCAGAGGGGCAGTGGCATGGGGGTCCCCCCACTACTTACATCCCACTAGCTGGGCTATATCTGCTTGGATGGTGAGCAGGATTCACTGCATTCCTCTCCTCCTCCCCCACACAGTCCTATACGACCTGATTCCTGGATGAACTTTCCACTCAACCATTATTGGATCTCACTGAGGGGGTCTCTGTTATGGTGCATACAGACTTAGCAGAGCACAAGAATATGGTGTCTTCCTTTCAAGAGGAGAATAGTTCCTCCACTAGGCCTTGAGATAGCAGTAGGCTGTAGCCTTTAGAAACTCTTCTTCCTTCTATAAACCAGGGGGAAGAAGACATTAATTGTTTAGGGGAAGGGCCCCAGCAACTTGGGGAAAGGGATACCTGTTCTGTGTGTGAACATTAGAAATTATGTGGCATGCTTCAGGATTTCTAAGGGTTCCTTTGGAAGAGTGGGGTGGTTAAAAAGGGAACCCCCCATATTCCTGTAATTTAGGAGCACCCTGCTGCTCACTTCTGACTGCCTTAATTCCTGAATCTTTCCCCTCTTGCGCCCCCTCCCAAAATAAATCAGTGTTGAATGTTCCACTTTGATTTCAAACGTTGACATGGCACATGATACCATACAGGTAAAAGTCATTCATATAACATTTATGAAGTGCCTAAAGAAATCCAGTTAAAGCTAAGTTCTAAAGTAAAACTTTTTTTGTAAGCTGTTTTTTAAACTGTGAAATGAGTTTTCTTTTTCTTTCAGAACTGTGAACCCCTAGAGAGGCTTATGAAAGATTGTTGGTAGATGCATGATGATAGCTGTTTTATTCAATGTATCAGGCAAATATAGTGTGTATATCTTTTGAGGCTTTGTTTATAAATCATATCACTTTTTCTATACTTACAGTAGACTGTCTAATACTGTATTGACTAAATTTGACATTTGTGTGAGATTTTGTTTTTGTCAGGATGTAAAAATCTTCCCCGTGTTTTGTCTCATCCTGAATAGCTGGTATTTTGTTAGTGAAACTGCAGAGAGAAAATTGACCACAGACATAGATCTAGTGTATGAACTTCCCCATGAGCTTCTATTTAGCTGTAAATACCCAAGGTAAATATGTGAATGGAAGAGTTTTCTGGTCATGATTCATGGCTGTATGGTGATGTTTCACCCATTAGGTTTATGCTGGTTGCTTCCTTGTTGGCCTGAATGAGGGACCTTTTGTGGCATCAGTCTTGCTGGAGGGAAGTACCCAGCCTTGTCACGGAGAAGATTAGAGGGGGGGATGTGTGCACTAGCACCTCCTCAGGTCATGTGTCAAAGTTTTCTATTTTGACATGTTACATTTTAAAATGTAATGGAAGAAAAACTATTTATCTTCTGGATATTCAGCAGCTGATGGAATGGGTTTTTTTTATTTGTCACTTTTTTTTTTCTTGCATACAATAGTGGTGAGGGTCTTTATGACCCATTTCATTTGTTTATTTTAAAGAAGGAAGCTGTCTTGGCAGGGAAGCCAGCTGACAGATAAAGGAAGAAATTCAAACAAGGGGAAAAGGATTTTTTTTGTTCTCTATTAGCAGTGAAAGCATGTACTTCTTGGGATAGACTGTTGAATCTGTTATTGTTCCGATTTCTGTAATGTGTCTAGCAGTCTTTAGCTGTACTTACAATACATGTAATAAAAACATCAGCTAAGTGAATGTTAAACCGAATAATTCCTCCTTCCTTGAATCCTCCAGACATCCATAAAAACAAACTCCCTCCATCAAGCAATCCCTTCAGGAGAAGCCTGAGTAGATAGAAAGGCTTTGCAGTGTGCCCCTAAAGGTTGAGAAATGAGGGCTGTGTTGGACGACAGGGAGGCAGAATGGCCTCCCACCAGATGTATGGATTTAGTGACCCATCTAAACAGCTAGAGTAGAATGTCAGAAGGGTGCTTTCTAATGCATGAAGGAACACAACCATAAATTACTTTATAGTTCAAAATCAATACCTCAAATTGTACCCAGAAGGGAACTGGAAGCTAGTACAGTCTATGGGAGCACAGGCGCAAGTGGCTCCTCATATGGTGCTAAGGTTGGTGTGTGTATTCATAGCTGGGGTCTTTAAGGTTTTCACATAGCAATAATTATCCAGGTTGGAGGTGACTGTGAAGACGTGGACAGATATGCTCTGCATCCGAAAGAAAAGATAGCAACTTGCTAGATCGAATTGGAATGAAGTGCACTTGGCTGCCATTTGCTCCCTTGACATACAAAAGTAGTTGAGGGTTTAAGAGCCCCCAACAAAGTGGCAAACTTGAAAACCTCCATTAGCCTAGGAGGTTTGGGAGCTGTGGCTGCTATCTGTTGGAGCAGTTTGTGGCTGTAAATACATTTCCAAATATGTGACTGCTATCTATGCTGCTGTTCTGTGTTGCTCGCAAAGCTGTAAACCTCAAACTCTAGTCAACAGTCTTTTTGCTGATGTTGTGGCCATGATAGAGAGTTGCTTTTCTCCAGCACCACCTGTGATTGTGGAAAGGTTCTGTTTTCACCACTGTCACCAGGTTGGATTGGTGGTAGACGCTAGTCAATGACTCAATTTCCAGCAATGCTTAAAGCTACTAAAACACTCAAATTTTAACTTGATTTACTTCATGGTTAAGCAGCATGACGATGAAGCACCTAAGATACCACAGTGATGAGCATGTTAGAAATGTCTGGACAGAAAAAGGCTTTGCCTAGTGGGGGATCTGACCTCCTGTAACATGAAGATGGGCTGCGGCCAAAGAAACTATCGAAAGGGATTCCTAGTGATTGGCTTGTTGCTTTATTTAATGGCTCAAAAATGGAAGCTTAATTTCTTGAGCCACTCAAGAAGAGGGACCTGTGCCTGATCTACATTTAAAATTTAGATCACAATTTAGCTATGTAGTCCAGGGCTGTGAAAAAAATTCACATCCTTGAGTGATGTAGTTAAGCTGATCTAACCCCTGTTGTAGATGTGGCTAGGTCGATGGTACTCTTTCTCAGAGAGCTGGATTAAGTAAAGCGGTTGGGAAAAACTCCCTTCTGTTGCTTTAAGAAGTGTCTACTCTATGGTGCTACTGTGCTCTGTGCAAAACCCCCCCCCCAAAAAAACAAAGAAACAAACAAAACAACCCCAAACAAAAAAGCCACTTAGAAACTTTTGAAAACTCCATTGGAGGGGATGGGGAGCTTATTTCTGCAGAACCATGACTCAAGTGACTGCAAGAGGCATAGCATGTTCTGAGAAAATCCAGATAAGTATATGTATTTTAGAGCCCTTAGAAGGGTCATCCCTTAAATAGGAAGGATAGAGGGACAATGGAGGGATAGGGCCCCTGTCCTGTACACACACACAGCCAGCTGCAGGGTTCAGGCTCTGAAAGGTGTGAAGAGGCCCATTAGTGTGATGTGCCGAGCTTACTGAGCACGCCCCACGGAGATGAACCCAACCTGACCCAATAGCTCTGAGAGGGGTGAACTGCTCAATTCTTCAGTGGTGTTCCCATTCCCCTCCTAAGTGCTTTAGGGCCTGTGACAGGCATGGAGTACGCCTGTTCTCAGCGCTCCACCCAAAGAGCAGGAACGTCACCAGATCCTGGCCCCCATGGGGAGTTGAGACAAGGCCTCAAATGATGGGGGCTTTCACTAGGGTGGTGAAGCACTGGAAGGGGTTACCTAGGGAGCTGGTGGAATCTCCATCCTTGGAGATTTTTAGGGTGTGGTTTGACAAAGCCTTAGCTGGGATGATTTAGTTGGGGTTGGCCCTGCTTTGAGCAGGGGATTGGACTAGGTGCCTTAGGTGCCTTCCACCCCTAATCTATGATTCTATGAAAAGGGGAGGCTCAACCCCATAGATGAGCACAGGCCCCCTAGATCCTGGTACAAACACAGGAGCAGCAGGAGTGGCTCAGACAATCCTAGATGGGCAAGGCCTTTCATATCCTATCTCATACGAGGGGCTCACAGATTACCCTGGAGGCGCAAGAGCCCTCCAGATCTGGGCACGCACATGGGGAGGGAAGACTGTGGGTCTGACAGGTGCTGCTGTCCCTATTCTTTCCCAGTTCCGCTGCCACTCATCCCCACATCCACCTTCCCAGTGTCGCACACCTTCTTCCCCTTAACCCCCATCCTTTGCTGCAGCTCCAAACCTTTCTCCCCCACTCCTCTGTCCCCCTAATATCCCTCCCCTTCTAGGAAGCATTCTCATGTCTAATTTTGCCCCCAAAGACTGATTACTTTCCCCCCAAAATAAAACTGCTGCCTGTGACTCTCAAGTTGTAGTAGCCTCCCACCACTCAGTCCAAAATGCCTTTGGTCTTAGGTGTGGGCTTGCCTCTTGTAATGAATGTATCCTTAGTTAAATTAATTGAAGTGTGCATTCAGAGCCCTCAGTCTGAAGGAGGTCTGTGATTCATCCAGTCATTAGTGCTTCCCAGTTTATCAGTACAAGGCAGCAGAAGGAAATGGTGGGGTTTTTTTGGGAGGGGGGCAGGGTGGTGGGGTGCTTCTTTAAACTTGTTTGACTGAGGCGGTTGCCAATCCCAGCTTTGGATCAGTAATGCTACCCCGCACTCACATGAGGCACACAAAGTTTCAAAGGGATCTGAGTAACTGTATAGATGTCAGAGCACTTACTGGAGTTGAGCTTTAAAGCATATACAACGGCAGGAATGGAAACTCCTGCTTTTTTGGTGCATGTGTGCTGTAAAAATGTAACTTTGCTTAAACACTGTTCTCAGTTTGGGTCCCCCAAAGATTTGGTGGGTGCTGTGCGTTACTTTGGATGAAACTCAACAGCTTGAGACTATTTTGACCCACATAAAATCAATAGTTTGACCTCTAGTTGTGTGCAAAAAAAACACCCACCTGGAAACTTCTTGAAAAATTATGTTTGTTTTTCAGGGCTTATATCTCAGCCATCCCTAGCTCAAACGATGCCAAATTTGGATCGCTAACCCTACCTTGCATCCCCTAGGGCACAGCAAATTGCAAAGGAATCTGACTAGGCATGTTGATTTTAGAAGTCTTCAAAAGGTTGACCTTAAAGAGAAGTCATGATGCAAACTTAACTGCTGCTGCAGCACTGTAACTCAGGGGTTTTCTCCCATGATGAATTAGGAAAAAGAAGGCATTAGAGAGACCCTAGAGGTATTGGCAGAACAGCACCCTGTTTTTTTGGCAAGGTGAGAATTGTGCTCTGCAACCTGCACTGCAAGGTGGGGGGGAAACCTACTGTTCAGATCTAGCACTCCAGTCAACACCATTTCTGACTACCTGATTTCAACATCTCTGTAAGTACTACCTGTTTTGGGGTTCAAGGTGCAATCCAGAACAGAGAAGGGTTGTGTCACAACTTGCCCTGCAATCCTGGGTGCCATACAGTGCTTTGCTGCTGTAGCTCCCAGCCTGGGGTGCTCACAAACAACCGACAAACTTGCACATCGCATTCTGAGGTGTCCGTGTGCTAGACAGTGCTGGTTCCACAGCTCTGACCACAGCAACCTGTCCACAGCCCCAGTGCACCACTCTGGCTTTTATCAGCCTTGGTTACAACCAGAAAGATGATCCCAGCGCTCCCAGCACTGAGTTTTCCCAAAACTGTGTTCTGTGCAGTGTCCAGCGCCCTCGTGTACAGTTCAGAAAAATCATATGGTTGGTTTGTTCGTCTAAAGACAGAAAAGTACTCACAGCTTATTAACTTAACTGGGGTGAATACCCTCCTACAAAAACAGTCAGTTTATAGTAAAAAATAGACAACATTTCTTAATGATTTGACATAGGTTAAGTGATGCCAAGTAAAAGGAATAAAGTTAGACATGGTTACAAGAAGACAAAAGTGAAAACATGCATCTAAAAGTCTAAAACTTAATCTAGCAAGGTACAGGCTTTGTTCAAGATGGTTTCTCTCACCATTTTTCTTTTTTCACAGCTGTGGCTGACTTTCTGGCAAGACCTTCCACAGAAGCACAAGGGGCTTCCCTTGTCTTCCTGGGTGACAGATCTTTGCCTAAGCAGGTTTTTCACCTATATTCAGTTCCCAGAGACTTCAGCCTCCTTGATTGAAGGACCCATCCCTCTTAGCTTGCAAGAGCTCTGGCTTCTTATTTCTGGTGATGGATGCCAAAGATGGCTTCTATCTTTGCTTCTATCTTACAAAGGCCAGTGACTTTGGGTTGGTCTGTATTAGAGAATTGTATTGACATAAGTGGCTTTTGTAGACAAAACAGTGGAGGTGTGTTTACAGACTAAAATGCTCCTCCCACCGGTGTAACTCCGTTACTATGCCGACGTAGTACAACCTCCTCAATGAGAGGTGTAGGGCTTACGTCCACATAGTTAGGGCAACGCAGTGTCAATGTAGGCTGTGTCCCTTACATCGGCTGTGGGGCTGTCATTTTTGTCAATTTAGCAGTGAAATTGACAAGAGAGCCCCCATGAGAGCAGAGCAGCTGATATGAAAAGCCTGGGGGGCTGGGCTCCGCTCCTGGCTGTGAGTGAGCCTGGGAGCTTCTCTACCCGCTCGGTGCTGGGAGCTGGGGCAGCCTTGTGAATTTCAAGGGGAGGAACATGGGAGAGGGGGAAGCCTTGGGTGGCTACTTCTGATTCCCGATGGAGAACTGGGAGGAGGGAAGCCCGGGGCTAGCTCCTGGTGGTGAATGGGGAGTGTGGGAGGGGATAGCCCATCAGGAGCCTGTGGGGCTCCCGGCACAGATCTGAGAGACTGGGCTCTCAGCTCCCCACACTGCCCCCTTAGGTCAGTGGAAATGCTCCTGACGAGGATGTGCTCCACCAGCCTAAGGAGGGTCGTGTGGATATCAGCCACTGCATTAATTACTGCAATGGCTGTATGTTGACCTGTGTTAGGTCGACTTATTTTTCTACTGTAGACAAGACCTTAGTTTCAAGAGACAGGATGATGCCATGCTGCTCTTCTGTTCCTGTGGGCCTCCCATCTCCCTGTATGTAATGGGGGCTCCCATTGTTTTGAGCCCATCATGCTTAATTTATATAGGAGACAAGTAAATAGCTGGCTTCTCTCCTGTTTGGGTGGGAAGGAACCTGTTTCTCCCTGTTTTGGCCACAGATTTTAGAGTATAAGATAATTAAGGATCCATATTTCCACACATTTCACAGTGTAATCACTGGTGTATCATTAGCTTCCAGAAAAGACTTCACCCTATACACTCTTACAATACAGTAATTTGTACTGAACCAGCAGATTCAGTTGCTTATCCCTTGAAGTTCAGCCCCTGCCCCCATCTTTATAGCCCAGTAAACCTTTGAAATGGACTCTTCTGAGGGTGACCCCTGAAAATAAAGTTTATTCAAGGTGTGAAGCAGGCGACATAGAGTCTGGGAAGTGAAGGAAGCTCCATGCTTTTTCTTCCTCCATTTGTTGGCTTAATAGTGTGGGGGTGGAGGAGGGGCTGGGAAGACGGGAGGCTGAAGGGCCGGGTCGGCTGAAGGACCAGGCCGGCGTGGCTGCCAGGGATGTCAGTGGGAGGCGGCTGCTCTTCTGAGGGCCCAGCCAGCGACCTCCACAGGCTGGTGCCTGGGGTCATGCCTCCCCTCCTTGGCATGCCACTGGCCCTGGCCTGAGCTGCTCCTGTCCCCAAGCAGTGCTGCACAGCGGCCATAGAATTCTTCCATCGACCTAGCAGTGTCTGCGCTGGGGCTTAGGTTGTTTTAACTGTGTGTCTCATTTTCACACCCCTGAGCTCCGTAGCTAAGGCGACCTAACTTTGTAATGTAGACGAGCTCTCAGAGAGTGAGACAAACAATTGCCATGAAGTAATTTTTACATTCCAGTTCCTCTTGGAGCAGGTACTTGAAAAGTAATTAACTTGATTTACTTTCACACAGGATACTGTTGCTTCCCCTAGTGCAGACAAGACTTATGAGTACAGCCTTTTTAAAAACAGGTTAGACCAGTGGTTCCCAACCCTTGGCCATGAGCCAAAAGTGGCTGCAGGGTCTTTTAAAGTGGCCTGCCACTCCCCTCCCACTTGCCTCAGGACCCAAGTGGAGCACTTTGCTGTGGGGCTACAAGACTGGTGCAGGCTCCTTGCTGCAGCCAAGGGGACGGGAGATAAGCTCTCCCCTACCCCTGGCTCCAGCGGAGAGCATGGCAAAGCGCTCTGCCTGAGTCCCTAGGCGCTGGGGTCCCTGCTGGAGCCAGAGAGAGGGGAACAATGATCTCCCGTCCCCCTGGCTGCAGAATGGAGCCACTGCCTAGGGTCCCAGATGGAGCACACGGGGCTACGAGACACCTGCAGTTTCCCTGCTGCAGCCAAGGGGACAGGAGATCAGTAATGGGCAACTTCCTCGCTGAACTCCTTCCATCTGGCTGCAGTGGGGAGGGTGGAGGAGGGCTGCTGATGGAGCAGCCAGGAACCCACCACGCTTGAAGAGGGGCAGGACTCTAAAAATCGGGGCCTTCCGGTTTGGCCTGCACTTAGCAGGCCACCCACTGTGACTTAGCTGCCAGGCCACGTGCTTCAGTGTGTAGTGACAGTCACAGATCTACACTAGTGCTTTGTCTGTGGGTGTGTGACATACTGTGGGTAATTTGTAGGAGTAACTTTATAATGGTTTTTAACGTTTAATTTTTATGTGCTTTTCCATTAAATGTTTACTTTAAATATGTAGTGATTTGTAGTCCTTAATGGTGTATACGTCAATGCGTTTTTTATGAGTTAGTAGACTGGTGGCCCTTCACGGTTGTAAAAATGATATTTGTGGCCCTCCCGACAAAAAGGTTGGGAACCATTGGGTTAGACAAACACCTATCAGAGATGGTCTAGATATACTTGGCCCTCAGTGTTGAGGGCTGGACTAGATGACCGCTCAAGGTCCCTTCCAGTTTTACGTTTCTCAGATTCTAAGACAAGCAAGAAATCAGTAGGTCTGTGGTAGAGGAAGTGATCTGAACGCAGCCATTCAATAATGGAACCGTAGCATGTAACATTGCTCTGCCATGGAGATCTGTCATTACTTGCTCTGAAAATTCTTTGGAAAGGTCCTCATATAACCTTTTTAAGTTTCTAAAGTTTTAACGTGTTCAGAGGATTTCAACCTTAGTGTTCAGCCTAATGTCTGCTACCTTTGTTTCACCTAGTAAATTATGAGTCTGGAGTTGAGATGTATGTTTGATTAAATGCCTCCCGTAATAACTGCAGACAGTTTTAATGAGTTTCAAATTGCCAGAAGCAGCTATCCACTTGCAGCTAACTGTGCAAGCTTGATGTTGAAAACACCTTCCTTTCGTTGTAAGGTTTTTGCACTCAATCCTGAACTCTTAAGTGAATACAATAACTTTGACATACAGGCTTTTTTTTCTTTATCTGTGCCCTTTTTTTCTTTATCTTTAACTTTTGTTATGAGTAGTTCCATTGACTGAAATGGGTCCATAAGACTGATAAGGGACCTCCTGGATCCTCAAGTCCAGCCGCTTGCTATCACAGGCAGCTACTCGTGGTGGTGATGTTAAACATGGTCATAAGTGTGTGCTAGATTTTAACCTAAGACTCTAACCAGCCAGTATTAAATTACAATATATCAGTGTTATCACTTGTAGGATATCTGTTCTTTTTGCTGGCTCATCTGAAGTACACTTTTTCTTAATTTAAGAAATTTTTTTCTTCAAAGAAACATTGTTTTTATACCAATATGTAAATCAGTTCAAAAATATTTTCCCCTGAAAATCTATTTGCAGAGAGGTGAGGCTAAGTCCTCAAATATGTTGTGTTGATAGAGAATGCTTAAAAGTGAATTCAAGTGTGCTTAAAAGTTTTTGCCCTTTGGTCTATTTTGTGATGACTTGTGCCTTTGTATCTCTCTCTGCTGGAGAACAAGAGTACAAGGATGCATCCATCGTTCACTTGTGCAAATGGAAAGGTAACAGACAGTCCTGCAGCAACTATTGGGGCATCTCCTTGTTGTCCACAGCTGGCGCAATTCTCTCCAAAATTCTGCCAAATTGTCTTGTGCAACACATTGAACAAGGGCTCGTGCTTGAGCGTCAGTATGGTTGCAGGAAAGTTCGTGGGATCCTTACATGGTTTTTTGCAGCTTGTCAACTTCAGGAGAAATGCCTGTAATAGAGTCCAACCTCTATTTGACTTTCATTGGCCAGACAAAAGCATTTGATACAGTCAGTTGGGAGGGCCTTTGGAAGATCATGGCAAAATTAAGTTGCCCAGAGAAATTCATCTAATTGGTTTGGCAATTCCAGGATGGCACGCTTGCTCATGTTATGGATGAGGGTGACTGAACCATTCCCAGTCACCAATGGAGTCAAAGCAGGGCTATGTGTTGGCTCCAACCCTCTTCAGTATGATGTTTTCTGCCATGCTTACAGATGCCTTTTGTGACTGTAACACTGGAATTGGCATCAGATACCAGATAGATGGCAAGCTTTTCAAGCTGAGAAGACTACAGGCAAAGATAAAGACACAGGAAGTGACTGTGATCTTCTGTTTGCTGATGGCTGTTCTCTGAATGCCAAATCTGAGTCTGGCATGCAGTGGAGTATGGACTATTTCTTTTCAGCTTGAGACAAATTTGGTCTCACAGTCAACATCAAGAAGACAGAAGTGATGTGCCAGCCTGAATTAGGGAAGCCTTATGTACAGCCTACTGTCACAGTGAATGGCCAGATCCTCTGAGCAGTGGACAAGTTAACTTACCTCGTGAGTACACTGTCACGCGCAGTTCACATCGATGATGAAACCAGTGCCAGAATTGCCAAAGCAAGTCTGGCCTTTGGCAGACTACATGTAAATGTGTGGGAGTGCAGAGGCATTCGTCCATAAACAAAACTGGAGGCCTACAAAGCCATCATGTAGCCAACTCTGATGTATGCATGTGAAACCTTGATGGTGTACAGATGCCATATTATGAAGCTGAATCACTTTCATATGGGCTTTCTGAGGAAACTGATGAGGATAAGGTGGCAAGACAAGGTTCCAGATACCAAGGTTCTCATATGGGCAGGTATTCCAAGCACCCATACTCTGTTGATGAAATCACAGAAAGATGGGCAGGCCACGTCACCAGAATGTCAGATGAGCGACTGCCAAAGAAGATCTTTTATGGTGAATTAATGGAGGGAAAGTGCTTTTAGGGAGGCCAGAAGAAACGTTTCAAAGACTCCCTCAAGTTACCCTTGAGGCATTTCACCGCTGACCCAGAGTTTTGGGAAGGTCTCTCTCCGGATCATTTTACCCGGCGAAGTCTCATCCATACTGGAGCCCAGTCTCTGAGTAGAGAGCTACTGAAGCAGAGCAGAACCGCCAGCAGCATAAATCCCATAGCAGCAGCATGTCTGTTGTTAATCAAATAACTCACAGCAGCATCTCTTGTTCAGTGTGTCACAGACAGCTCAAAGCCCAAATGGGCCTGATCAGCCACTCATGTGCTCACAGAAACCAAACCAATCTGTGATGTCATGGTCATTTTTGAACTCAAAGGTGGAACAACAATGACCACGCTGGAGGATCTTGGTAAAATCTTAATAGAAAATCTGAATAACGATGTCACATGAAATGCTAATCTCAGTTTCAGCTCTACCTTCCTGCAAAAGGGGGAAACTAAAAAACAATAGGTATGGGTAGAAAAAAGATAATGGGAAGATCCAGAATTGCCATGCTGAATGAAAGCTGAATGCAAGGAGCATTTGTATGAGAGCATTCTTCTCCATTTTTGAGCTAAGAACTTTTGCTGCTGCATTGTTCACTTGGTTTTCCTTGTTTAATTTGTTATGAATTTTTCAGTGTACAAGAGCCACTATGTGCACTGCACTTCCAAATGGTATAAATCATGCATGTTAACATATTAGAGATGTAGCTCTAACTGTTCTGGTAGGCTGCTAGCTTCTTTAAAATGGAAACTTCTATACTGAAACTGTGTTCCTAAACCCACAGAATTGTGAGTCCCTCCCACCCCCCATTAGCTTGGCTGAACACATTACTCAACAGTTGTGCGCTTCATTTTAGTATCACAAAGGAAAGGGCTCTGTGGATGCAGCTTTTGATGTATAGCGGTTTCCTAGTGTATTGGTGAGCTTTGATTATGGTACAGGAATAACCATCTCTAAACACTCATGAAATGTGGTTGTGGCATAAGTGTGGTACAACATGCTTTCTTGCCTGTGTCAAAAGAAATAAACACGCTAGCAAGCTATGTCTTAGACTAGACTCCATGAGGGTTAAAACATGGGTTTCCTAGAATAATTATACACTTTCTGTCCACACAGGCATGCTATATTGAAACTGAGCTGCACAATATCACACGACTGTGCCTATTTAAACTTGGCTATTTTTGTAGCATGGACTGTACCTTAATGGGAGGTAAATGGATAAATATAGTTATTCCTGCAGGTCAGCAGAATGTAGAGGTTCAATACTTAGAATTTACAAATAACAATAATAAATATTAAAAGTTCATATTCATCCAGAGCATTTTCATGCCTTTTTTAAAAGCAGAGGGTCACTGGTTCTTGCTTGCTCTTCTTTAAAAATCAGTGGGGTGCCGTCCCAAATCCTCGTTGTCTTAACTGTGACTGTTTCATAGACCTCAGTGAGGCTACTTATGTGAGGAAGTGGGGAAGGATTATTTGGCCCATACTCTGAAAGTCTCATAGCCAACTCTCAGACAATTGTGGGTTCTAATGAGACGTGTGCTTGATGGACCTTGCCTTTAGCCACCCGGGGTGCAGGAATGCCATACAATACCAACATGTAATTGTTATATTAACATTATAAATTCTAAGTATTATAATAAATTGCATGGTTATTTCTCAGCAACACTCTACATCCTGTGCACTCAGTGGCTACTGCATTTAACAATCCACATGCATGTTCACAACAAGCACAGCTATCTGATTCCTATGCTCTTGCCCCATCATTTAGCCCCACACATCTCAATTATTCTCCTCCTCCTCCTTGCAATCTTCTGCTGTCTTCAAACATTTAAAAAAAAAAAACAAAAAAACCCTTTAGGCATACTGTTCATAACATGATTTAGTTGCCAAACACGTTTCTTTACCCATGCTACTAATACATACATATGTATACACACAAACACACACGTGTGTGTGTGTGTGTGTGTGTGTATTGTAATATAGTGTGTGTGTGTGTGTGTATATATATAGATATGATTAAAAAGCTGATGTACTTTCCTGCTTCTCTCATTTATTTTTGCTTGGACTGAAAAAATAAATGCTTTTTAAATTTTTTTTTATGATGGCTCTAAAAATGTGCTGTGTGCTTCACGTAAATGTAAAAGACAGATCCTACCTAGAAGAACTTGCAGCTTAAGTAGAAAACATAAAAGGGGAGGAGAGAGGGGAAGGAGGAATGGAATACAATAAATATTATTGTTAAATAAAGTCCCTTTCACTTCTGTTAATAGTCAGTTTCACTTTGAGGGTCTCACTGCTGAAGTCAGTAGCAAACAGTGCAAAAGAACGTTTATCCTGGAACTCTTTGAAGAAAGTCATGAAAACATTTCTGTTAGGTTTAGGTTTTGTCAACACTTGATTTGACCCAGTCTACTCTCTGGGTCAAAAACTAGATGTCCTTTTAAAATTATGCTTGGTTTAGGTGACGTTTCCTTTGCTCACTTCCCCCTAGTTTCCCCATTGCCTGAGGGCAGGTGTTTGTGGGCAGGGGGTCCAAGACCAGGTCTATGCTACTGACTTCTGCCAGGGTAGCTGTGCCAGGCAGAGGTGTGAAGAGGTATGACCTCTGACTGACATAGTTGTTCTGGCAAAAGTCCCATGTGGAGATGCAGTTACAGTGGTGAAATTGCACTTTTACCGGTACAGTTTGTTTTGCTCAAGGGTGGGAGTGATGCTGGAATAAGCTGTACCAGCAAAAGCACAGCTTTGCTTGTGTGATTGTGTCCCCACGAGGAACGCTTGGCCAGTATAATATATCGGCATCGCTATGCCAGCAGGTGTAGCGCAGGCTGGTAGTGCAGACGTGGCCCAACTGTACATCTTTTCTCTCACCTGCCCTCTCAGTGCTAAGCTTAATTTAATCAGGAAGGAAAAATATTTTAAGTGAAAGGATCAAGGGAGAAGAGGGAGCTGTTGTTAAATTAAAAACTCTCATTTGTAGAGTTGGCCAAGCAGCAGGGCATTGAGAGAACAAGCTTTCTGAACTTTTGAAAGCTGAGCCACCCCCACAATCACTTAAGAAGATGAAATCCTTGTCAGTCATGCTACAGTAGCAGGCAACGTGGGGAAAACTTGCAACTATTACTAATCTAGTAATACCCAACTAGTCCTTTGCACCCGACAGCTGGGCACACCACATACTTTTGGGAAAGACTGGCTTAGAGGAAGGAGCAATGGGGGAGGTTATTGCAAGGCTGACCCTAGAGTTACAACAGTGTGCGGGGCAGATAGACACACGGGCTTCTTCCTCTGAATGTCATTCAGCCCAATAAATTGGCTATTGCCTTGTTAGCCAGGAATGCTTGCAGCTATCTGATCTTTTGTGATAGCTTTCGGTGCCTCTCTCCCCATCACTGTGAGCTCTTGGAAACTTTTAGTTGCACACGTATATATGTGAAAAGGGGGGGGGGGGAAGGGTAAATGATGTGGATCGTGTTGGACCAAAGCAGAACTCTGCAATCTGGTTTTTAATTGTTTTTCAAAACATTATTAAGATAAAATCTCTATCACAGTCTCTTCCCGGTCCCCCAGTTGCTCTGTATTCCTGAGGTAGCGTATGTAGCAGCCAATGCAAAACCAAGTAAGTGCCCACTTCTTTTTGCAATGGGAGAGTAAATTAGCATGTAAAACCTGCAACAGGAGTTGGTGTATAATTTAGCTTTACTCCGGGGCTGTAGCAGGTTTTACAGCCTTTCTTTATAGCACGTCACTGAGTTTGTGTTTTTGTTTCACATCTGTTTTGTTTGCTTGGACTGGGAATGCTGCTTTGTTTTTGCTTTTGCTTATTGTCTCCCTTTGAGAAGTAAGCATCCATCAGGTGTGCAGCTGAGAACCAGTCAGGTGAGTGTGCCTGAAGGCTGGAGAAGAATCATAGACAAGCATATGCAGGAAAACACATATTCCCATTCCTTGTACAGTGGTAATGAATAATCTTTAGGGTAAAGTGGAACAGGATAGTTTAAAATGTATGACTTTAATATCTGTTGCCTCTTCTCACCAAACTGAACTGCAGGTCAGCTTTGTTTCTGTTTGATTTTGAAACAGTAATGTGTATTGGAGCAATCTGAGAAAGTGTCAGGATCTTTTCCCCTCTAATCCTGAGTCTTGGCTATTCTTAGGACTAAGTTGTAAGGGTGCATAGAATTTCAGGAATGGAATGCACAAATGGAGAAAAGTAAAGTACTTTCAGGACCAGCATCCCTCTCAAAGGCTTTGTGTGTGGGGGTGGGAAAGGACGATGAACTGGGCAATCTAAATGATTTGCCATTAACTTTCCTTAGTGGTGGTAGTTAAGTACCTACTGCCACTCTTCATGAACAGAGAACTCAGGCTTTTTTGTCAGCTTTGCCCCTTGTCTTGGCTTCTGTCCATACACACAAGTCTCTCACCTGAGCTAGCTGGCCTGTCCTGAGGTAAAGGCTACCACTTACATAACCCACCTAGTTTGCAGTGAGGAGGCTAAGCTACTCAAGTGCTTGTAGTCCTCCTTTGCCTTCCCACAGTTCTCTGTGTGCCCAGAAGTTCTCCCACAATTCACTGGGAGAGACTCATAGAGCCCCTCTGCATAGTGCAGTGCTAAGAACCATGTGGCACAGCCCCAGATGTCCTAGCATCTCACTCAAGTCAATACAGCACCAGTGTGGGTGCAGCTGAGTGGACACGACACTTTGAAGTGTGGCTGCTCATGCCTGAGCCAGGCCAGCCTGGGTGCCAATCATCTGAGTTCACTTTTCTGTGAAGATCCATCCATTGACGCGTGTGGAGAGAAACCAGAGCTGGTAGAAATTCTTATGGCAGCTAACAACTAACTGTGATGAACCATTTAGTTCAGTGGTTCCCCACCTTTCTGGCTCGAGGGCCACGGATATCATTTTTACAACCCTAAGGGGCCACTAATCTTCACCAACAGCCCTCCCTGCAACCCTCTCGCTGCAGCCAGACCCACTGGCTGATCTCCTGACCCACTGGCTGCAGCAGGGAAACTGCAGGCATCCTGTAGCCCTGTGTTCTCCACCTGGGTCCCTAGGCAGTGGCTACCTTCTGTAGCCAGAAGGATGGGAGATCAGTGCTGCTCTTCTTCTGGCTCCAGCAGGGATCCCAGCATCTGTGGACCCAGGTGGAATGCTTTGCCGTTCTCCCTGCTACAGCCGGGGCAGGGGAGTGCTGATCTCCCATCTCCTTGGCTACAGCAAGGAGCCTGCACTGGTCTTGTAGCCCCGTAGCAATGTGCTCCGCCTGGGTCTTTAGGCAACGGCTCCCTTCTTCAGCCAGTGGGAGGGGCGTGGTGGGCTACTTTGAAAGACCCCACGGGCCACGGGTTGCAAACCACTGAGCTAATTGAAATAATCAAACATTAGCTTTATCATTGTTTCGTGGCTTTTGTTTTCATCTTTCTGGTGTTTGGAGGTGTCCCCTTTTTTTGAAGTGCAAGTGTATTGTTTACGTTCTCATAGATTCACACTTCGTGTTCTTCTTAAAATAAAGGTTTTTGATCTGCTCTATATTTAGTTAGATTTGTGTGTCTTCAGCCTGATTTTTTTTTTTTTTTTTGCCTTGTTTAGTGGTGACCAGGCTCTGGTTTCTTCTTTTAAGTAAATATAATAACAATGGAGAGGAAGAACATTTTTGATGATAAGAAAATAAAAATAACCGAAGTATAAAACTTTTTCAGCAAAGTATTACTGTTCTGATATTTCTGACACTGCATATATATATATATATATAATATATATATATATATAAACTTATTCATTGAATATTCTGGAACCAAATGGTGTAATACATCTCTATTATTTGTCTGATATGACTTAATCTTTGTATATGTTGATTATTCAGGGTCCTCTCTAAACTACATAAACTTGGATTAGTTAACTTTGCAACCTCCTCTTTCTTCTGATTTACTAATTATTCTTCTGTGTGACAGCTCAGAGAAGTCCAAAGAAGCATTTGATAGTTCTAGTTGGAGAAAAGCCAGCACTGCTCCTCTCTTTGTAGGTGGGATGGCTACCTTCCATAAACATCATGATTAACACAGTTAAAGCAAAAAAAAAAAATCCCTGAAACGCACCCTTTTTCCTTAACACATCACCCTCTGTTTGCTTGAGGCAATGATCCTGCACTTTGTCTCAGACAGGTGAGTCAGATGGAGATAGAAACAAAATGTCTGAGTTTCGGGTTACTGCAGTTATCAGTTTTGCCTTTTAACTGCATCCCTCACATTTAGCAATATAGACAGCTATTAAGAAGTGTCTGTAAAATTACATATGATTTTTTTACTAATGTTTTTTACCAGGCAATCCACAAAACTCTAATTCACCATTGTATTACAGTGGACCAGTACAAATGCATATAGCTGTGATGTTTCTTCTTTCTAGAATGCTACATATGGATTTAAGTGAACATCATAAAGTTCTCAAAAGTGCATTACAAAAGAAGCTAGAGGCTTGCAGAATGGTAGCATGGTGAAAGATCTGTCTTTTACATCACGAAAAACAAAGGTCCTCTTGGCTGGTTTAAATGGGCTTTCAGGCCAAACTTCAGTTGCAAGCTTGGAGGCTGGATTCATTAACGTCTGTCCCATCAGGTGCAGTATAGGAACTTAAGTATAATAAAGTAGAAAATGGTGTGTCCTGAATCTCTACTTCTCTTCTGTGAAATAACTTGGTTTTGGAAGCCAAGCCCCTGATCTAGCTCTTTTACTTTCACAACTGCACAAATATATGCAACTCAAAGTGTAACTGATGAGCCCATTGTGGCTTTGGGGTCCTAAAAGCTGGCCTCTTACAGCTCCTTCCATTCTGTGGTTTTCCTTTAAACATGCTGGTGTTATTTGTGAAGACCAGAAAATCTAGATCCTCCATCTTAAGTTTTTATGATGGTTTTGTGAACACCTGGGCTTTACCTTTTACCCCCCACACCACCCCTTTTTTTTTTTAAGCTTCAGTGTCTGCTTAGCTGCAGGTTTTCGTGGCTGGTGAACTCTGCCAACAAGCACCATTCTTTTCACTTTATCACAAAAAGGTCAAGGAAAAGAAAATGGGGGGATCTATGAGTTTTTTATTTTGTTTTTTTTGGGTACCTTTTAAAAATATAATTATAACCCATATCATAACCAAATCATTATACAAAGGAGTTGTAGTTCGCAGTATCCTAAAAGACTGTCATTGTCCTTCCAAGTTGCAAAGTGTATTGATCCCCTGCATTTAAATCCTCTATTGCTTGAGATAATGGTTTAATATAGCATTTGAAATACTTGGAGTTTTGTAAGAAGTCCATCACAGTTGTGAATAGACACACAAGCACTATGCTGAAATTGTTTTATTGGAAAACCCCCCCGCCCACACACACACCTTTCCCCCCTCTCCTCCGGAACAATTCAAACTGTTCATATTCTTTAGATGACCGTTTGTCGTTCTTGCAACTGATCAGTCCCAAAATACTATAGAAAGTTGTTCCCCTTACCGCCCTTCTCCTGCAAAGTCTTGAAAAAATGGTAATGATTGAGGCCATCTGTGACCCCCAGCATGAAAGAAATTTTAGCTACGAAAAGCACAGTTTAAATAGCTTGGATTTTTTTTTTAAATTATTATTTCAGGACACAGAACGCAGAGGGGCAAGCTGTGGGTCAGGGCATTGCAGGAGGGTGGGGAACCCTGCTGTACACATTCTAGTGGGATCGGTTGGCTCAAACTCTGCTTATTATCTTAACAATTCATCTTTCACTCTTTATAACGTAAAACATGAGTAACCTGCCTCACCCCCCTTGCCCCTCTGAATTCTTCCGTCTCCCACTTTATTGTGTATCTCAAATCTTGCACAGATCAGTCCTTTAATACCATCTGGCCAAATGAAACCTTGAAGGGATGTTTTTGACCTTGCCTGTCTGCAGTTACTGTACATTACCCACTTGTTGTGAAGACAGAAAAGAATGTTGACATTCACAATGTGAAAATAAATATTTGAAAATAGGTTTTGGTCTGCTCAGTTTGCGCTGTCAGCATAAAAACATTCCTTCCCTTGTGTGCTTTGTAAGGATCCTTATTGTAGCCTTCACAATACTCGCCTGCATAATCTGAAAGCCTTTCATAAAAGGCATTTTTACATTGACTTTTTTTTTTTTAAACTTTTGTTTCTTTCCTTCTCCCAAATTCCAGGTTCATTTCTTGTACGTGCCCACCAGGGAGATGGGTTTATACTATTAGGTGCTGTGCAACCCCCAAAGGCGTAACTGTACCCTTTTATTAAATAAGACCTTCTGATGTTCAGTGGAAGTCAGTCTTAGAGCACACTTGTGGTGGTACATTACTATGCTCCTAAAGTTGGAAGGATCACTTTTATGATTTCTGGAATCCCCCACCTTTCGCACTGCCTGTGATGCCTGTATAGAGAAGGGAGTCCCTTCTTGCTGACCTAGTTCCTGCAGGATAGTTAACCTCTTGTTATTCCTCCTCTGCCCTCTCTCCAGTTCTTCCAAGGGTCACATGGTAACCAGTTGCAACCCCCCAATCAACAGACAAATCCCAGGTACTGGCTAGTCTACACTTGAAACTTGCGGCAGCACACCTATATCGGTACAGCTGTGTGGCTGTAAGAGCGCTTTTGTAGCCGTGTTACGTTGACGGGAGAGAGCTTTCCTGCCGACGTAATAAAATCACTTAAATGAGCGTCCCCTGCTGACATGTGCTGTCCGCACAAGCGCTTATTCTGGCAAAACATATGTAACTTGCGGGGCGCTGGGTGGGGGGAGCTGTTTTTCACACCCTTGAGTGACAAAAGTTTTGTCAGTATGAGCGCTAGTGTAGACAAGGCCTACAGCTACATTTAAACAACCTACGGTTTCTTAGGGAAGAAGAAAAATAGAAATAAAGAACAAGTGTTTACTATTAATCTTGCATGGATACGACTGCTGGAAGCTGCACTATGTACTGCAGGATTGGAGAACTGAGGGCAGGTCTACACTATCACTTAAATTGATCTAACTTACATCGCCTGGAGGTATGAAAAAGCCATCCTACTGAGCGACACAAATTATAGTGACCCAAGTTCCGTCTGTACCGGTGCTGTGTTGGCGGGAGAGCGTCTCCCCCGAGATAGCTTCCTCCTCTCGCGGAGGTGCAGTTGTTAATGCTGACGGGAGAGTGTTCTCCCATCTGCATACAGCATCTTGCAGCCACGCTGCTGTAGCACTTCTAGAGTAGACCTGCCCTAAGTTACAAATATCCCAAACTGGTAATTTGTATTCTTACATGCTGTTAGTTGTGGCTCAGCCTCCCTCTATTTGCCCTTTAGTCTGTGGTTTAAACTTTTAGCTCACCACCTCTCTGTTATTGGAAATATAAGTCTAGCTCTTTGTCCTTCCTAAATATCTTTCCATACCTTCACCTTCTTGCTTTCATATGTGGTTCTGGTAGCTTTGGCAAACATGAGATCTCAGCATGTCCATACTTGTTTACCTTAGCTGCCTGGGCCTTGCATGTATGGAAAACACAGCACATTTTAAATGGATAGATAAGAAATTTAAACAAAATGGCTCAAATAGTTACACGTGTGTGTGTGTGTGTGTGTGTGTGTGTGTGTGTGTGTGTGTGTAGCCAGCGGGAGCACTTACACTCAACTGAGATGCAGGTATCTTTTCTGTGGAATGCAGTCTGTGAAATGTGCTTACCTGTGGTGAAGGTGTGCTATAAGTAGCTAAATAGAACAGAATTCTGTGATAGCAATGTGACAGTACAGTTCAAAGAGATGAACAGTTTCTCCAAATGAAACTCCAAGGGGCACTTTTTAGGTAGATTGGAATTATACAGGCAGTAATTTGACCAAAACAGAGAAATTAAATTCCCCCTATTCTCGCAAAAAGTACAAGGCAAGAGGTCGCAGTATTTAGTAGACTTTGCATTTGGTTTAAGATACTTCCAACACCACAGTGCCCCCTAACATCATGCTGGAGCATAGATTCAGTACAGATCAAGTTGGAAGAGTAACTACCAACATCACTTTCTGAAACATCTGAGTGTTCTCTGGAGGTCTCTGATCCATGCATGTGGTGACCAGAGCTAGCAATGCTTCACTTATGAGATGTGGTTAACTTTGTTGGCTGAGGTGGTAGTACTGCCCACTGGAAATTAAATATGGGGAAAAGGGCGAGTTCCTCTTTGTTCATGAACTTCTTCAAAATGCGACTGCTGATTTTTTTAGAACATTCCCCCACCTTCGTTCTCCCTTCCCTTCCCAAACTGGATATTCCAGTTTCAGTAATATTTGCAGTGTGCCGTTCAATACTCTAATAAATATAATGAAGCCTGTAGAATGGTGGTAACATGCAATAATATTTTGGAATAATTTTGGTGTGTCTTCCTTTAAACTTCCTGGCAGGCTGCTGCCATTGTACAGAGCTGAAATGTGGAGGCAGATTTCATGTTTTTGGTGAAGTCATAGATCAATAAATGCTAAAAGGGTGTAACCCTTTGTATAAAACAGTGTGTATAACCCAAGGAGCAAAGTAGGTAAAAAAGGGACACATTTCTGACCCCAAAAAATAAAATTGGGGTGGGAGGAACCCTTAAGATTTTCAACTAGCTCAAAATTTTGGGACATCTGAAATCACTGTCCTGATAAATAAAACTCTGCTGAAGGTGGCTTTGGTCAAGGAGTGTGGTACCCAAGTGGATTCTACCACTGCAGAAAGCTTTTTCTGTATAGGTCAGGGAGAAGCTTTAGTGGGAAAATGTATGTGGTGGTGGTTGTGGGTGGTTATTTGCATTATTGTGTCACCTAGGAGCCCCACTCATTGATCAGGACCCCATTGTGCAAGGCATTCTACAAACACAGACCAAAAAGGCATCACTCTGTCAAAGAGCTGGTCCTATCCATCTTTTTCAAGGCAGTGCTTAGTGTCTAATTCTGTCTCTGCTGATGCATAATTTGAATTTACGATGCTTTCTGGGTCAGATTCAGTGATGATGTCTTGTGCCCTTTCAGTTTTTGTCTGGTTCATGACAAATATGGTAAAGGATTGCCGGTCATATCCCATTATTTGAAAACCAAAATAAAGATAGAGCCTCAAATGAATAGGCTATTCCTTGAAAGCACAAATAGATCTAAATTTTGGAAAGGATTAGTAAGGTAGAAATTGAACCTTCACCAGCAAGCTTCATAATTGTAACTCATCATTTGTTCAGTTCCAGCAATGATAGCAAATTCGGATTCTGTAGTGAAGACAGGGCTCAGACACTATGGTGCTCTAAAAGGGGGAAAATATCCTAATCCATGTCTACACTTCAGCTTCCATGGCGGCTCTCACACCAGTGGTGCATTATGACTATGAAGTTTGCTAGTGTAAAAAGGCCAAAGAGAATACCAGGTACTACAGATCCAGCATTTATTAAGTTCAAAACCACTTGTATTATAATAGAATACAAAGCTGTGAATCCTCATTCTATGTAGAAAAACCAGACCAATGTTTGTTTTTTTCTTTTTGTCTTTTAACAGCTTGTATCAAAATGTAAATAAGGGCAAAAAGCATGCTAGACACGTAATGTTAGGTTTGCTTTTGTTGAAAGAGATAGAATGCTATTTTCTCTGGTACAATATTAACAGTGTAACGTTCTTTTAGGTAAACAGGTGTGTGAATACTTAAAAGTCTGTGGAGTCTGATCTCTTTAGCTAAATCCATGGTCAGAAACAGTGACAGACTGAAGACTGAGTTAGTGTTTGCTAAGCTTCTTTGTTTTCCAAACAGACTGATGCACTGGTTAATCTATAACTGGTACAAGGGGCTTGGGAGAAAAACAAGTCTCCCTCTTCTAATAGAATCTTGAAAAAGTACAATAAGCTAATAGTAACACTGGGACAACAATGCTAAAAACAGGATGAGTCTCAAAAAGGAAAATCCTTGCTCATTATTGTCATCTCTTTTAAACAATTAAATCAGGATGTCAGCTATCGGTCATAGCTGAATCATGATTTACTAATTTGGAATATAGAAATAAAGGGAAGTTAACCTGGTAGAGTGCTAGAGGCAGCCATTAGGAAGGATAGATTTTGTCTTCTCTCCTGTTTAGGAGAAAAAGAATTAATGTCGGTGTGTGTTTACTGTGAAAAAACTGTCAATTAATCAAAACTTAGAGAAACTAACCATTCCTAATTTTACTGGTAGGATGGAGCCTGTTTAAGCACAAGCAGTTTGATGTGCCCACATCAGTTGTCTTGTGAACTACTGAAGTTTTGCTGTTTTGTCAACAGCAGTGCTGTTCCAAACCCCTTCAGTGGTGTTACCTTCTAGGCACCTTTCCCACATCTCCTAGAAGCAGTGGATTCGGGGGGATTTTGGAACACCACTGGTGCACTGTGGGATTGTAGTAGGGGAGGACTCTTTGTATCATTTGTGCCCTGTCCGTACTGACTGTAAAGCAGTGCATATTGAAATTATGTGGAGACTTGCTGAAAGCAAGACTGATCTGAACAGAATTTGACTGACATACACTGTTTAAGGCACTTCAGTGCATGGAGGCAAGTTCCTTTATAAGAATGCTAAGAGGACAAAACAGTCTAGAATGCTAAATTTAAGTGTAGAAGATCAGGCTTAAGTTTTCCAGTTATAGTGAACTGAAAGGAAATGATGGATATGTTTGAAAATATGAAGTCTTCAGGGGCTTTGTAAAATAAGAGTGAAGTCCTTGTTTAGATTTCTTGATTTGTTTTAGATTCCGTGTCCATTCAATATGTATAAGAACTGATTAAAATGTAATATGTTTGTCTTTGTCTTGTCAGTCTCTGTGGCGACTCTGTTGAGATGCTTTTAGGTAGGTGGCAGTTAAAATTGCTTTTAATAGGGACATGGTCTACTTAAAATGGCTAGTTGAGGAACAGAGAATGAGGAGATTTTAAACATACTGCATACAAACATGTAAAATGCTAGTGGGCCAGTCACAGGAAGTTGCATTTCTTCCATGGCAGAGAAGAAGGGGTTGCCTCAGCACTCAAGCCTTAGCTGAGGAAGGAAAAGAATCACAATGCTGAGAGATTTACTGACTCTTACCTAGCATTTGGGAAACTAAATTTTTTTAGTATATGAAAGGATAGGTTTTATAATGTACTAAATGTGTTGAGTCTCTGTTGGTTAAGATTTTCCCTCTTCAGTTTCTTTATACAAGTGCAGACAAGAATACTGGAAGGTGAGAGCAGGATATCTGGACTGATTAGTCATATCTGGGTTGAAACTAAAATAATGTGATGCTTGGTTTCAGTTATTGATGGGTGTTCCCACTGCCACCTCGTACTGGCTAAAAGCTGCATTTGTAAATTTCTAGGGAGGTGGAGGAGTAAGAGGGAGAGTCAAATGTTCTGGTACAAAATTTAGAGCTCTTGATGTCTGTTTTTTAAATATGACCTAGCGCTGAATTATAATTAGATTTTACAATACTCTGTGATTCAAAAGAAGTGAGTTTTTTGGGGGAAAAAATAGAGACTCTTGATGGCATGAGAAGTCAAGGAATAGATTTTCTTTGGATTCATTAGTTGGACATAAATTTGTGGGGTGTCCCTCTCCTCTGTGCATGTGCATATGTGACTGTTGCACTGTTTGTACGAGACAAGGTGGGTGAGGTCATATCTTTTATTGGACCAGTAAACGCTTTCGAAAGCTGGTCTCTCTCCCATCAGAAGTTGTTCCGATAAAAGACATGACCTCATCCACCTTGTGTCTCTGATATCCTGGGACCAACATGGCTACAATAACTCTGCGTTACAGCACTGTTTATATGTCTGCTTAAAGCTGTTAGGTACAAGAGGTTTCCTCAACCTTCACCTATCAGTATGCAAAATTAAAGCTTTTCTATACTAGAGAGCTGTACCACTTTAACCATACCAGTATAATCCTGCTTAGTGTTGATTTAATTACACTGGCGCAAGCCCTTCTATGCAGGTGTAGCTTATTTCCATACGTATGTGTTGGACTGTAAGAAAACCGCAGGCTATGATTTTGTTGCAGAAGGCTCAACTTTTTTTAGTGGCAGTGCCGCTCAAATTTGGACCATCCACTCCTCTGTTTTGCTGGCCTTCGAGAGTGAAGCGGGACACATGACATCTCTTCTGTGCTGCTGTCCTGCTTTGGGAGGTAGGCAGCGTGCCTTGAACCACAACTTTAATAAATGGCGGCTGTAACTTTTGAACCAAAAAATCATAACTTTCTAACAGCTTTAGCTATACTAGTATATCAGTGTAATTGCATCCACCTTGGGAGGAGATTGTGGGGTGGGTGTTCACTGATATATGTTATAAGAAAAAGAAAACACACCTAACCAAAACATATAGAAATTTCAGTGTATGAACAAGCTCTAAGCTGTCCTAAATCTTAAGTCCTGCTTCTTGGGCCTTATCTACACTACACCTTAACAGTTCTCTATTTTCTGCTTTGCCTCGTCAAGGCAAACCAGGTAATTCTGGTTTATTCGTTAGTTCTGTTTCAAGAAAGTATTTCGCAGAAAGAAACTATGTAGAGGAAAGCATATTTCTGATACTCTTCCTCCATCTCTGTTTGTGGGACACTGGAAAACAAAACAAAAAAATGATCGTAGAATATTAGCGTTGGAAGGGACCTCAGGAGGTCATCTAGTCTAACCCCCTGCTCAAAAATATATTCTGGTCTATTTTGATTGTTCATTAAATAAGGGGATAATTTCCTGCAGGGATTTGAAAAAAGACTTGATAGGCTTAAGGATAACCCTAAATATCAGTGTCAAAATACCCTGTGCTACCATATCCCATAGCCACACCTCTGCACTTTAAAGGAATAAGAGTTTAAATCTGCCAATCAACCTTCTATTTAACCACGTTATTAAAAAAAAAAAACTTGCTAGGTGCTTTGTTGTATCTTACTGCTCTTCCAAGTCTCTGGTCTTATCTGCATGGTGAGTTACAGTTCAGCAAACCAGGGTGTGACTTGACAGCACATATGCTTGCTGTGCACTAAGTTGGCGTGTGGACCTTACCACCACACACTAGAAGCTCTGTGGGCTTTGACTTACAGAATTTCTAGTCCAGAGTAGCAGGGTCCACATAGCGACTTAGTGTGCAGCAAGCTTATGTGCTGTAGATTCACACCCTGGTTTGCCGCACAGTTACTCTCCAAAAACTGATGATACTGGAGTAGGGTGTTATAGCCTTCAAGTAACCAATCTAGCTGCAACAGAGAGTATATGGCACTGAAGCTGTTGGGGATGAAGGTGGTCCACAAGCAAAGAAGTGTAAGAACCAATAATGTAAAAGCACAGGATACTAATACATGTTATCTACGCCTAATGTGCTGTGTAAAACAGAGAAACTATATATAATGTACAGAATGGGAAAATGTTTGCACGTTCCAGAAATTGTGTACCTAATTTTTTCTCTTTATTGACCTAGGTGACAAGTATTGAATTTATCTGGTTATGATACAGAAGGCCTAGTTTGCGACACTGGGATGACTAGTTAGTTGGATGGTACTGAATGGTTTGAAACTTTGATGAATGGGTAGGGAGGAGGAAACACAGTCAATGGAAACATTTTCCTATATTTTTGGGCCAACTTTCTAGCTGGTTGGAAAATTTTTGCCCAAAATTTTTCATGAATGGTCCCTGTGTGTGGTTTTTTTAATTAGCTCTGGCACATGACTTTTAGATCTGTGCTATGAACTCAGATGGTGTTTAACATGTATTTATTTTGTATTATGCTTAGTACTTCATGTTTTCCAAAGAGCTTTAAAAACAAGGTGTTGAGGTATGGCACTGTTACCATTGATTCCCAGATTGTGACAGTAAAGTGTTCAGAAAAGAATGTACAGAGATTAAGACACAGAAAGGTTAGTGACAAATTAATTGAAATTCTGGGTTGAAATGGTCCAGGTTAGCCTAAGAATAGAGTGCATTTTCTGTTAAATAAACTACTTTGTGCGAGTGTCTCTGGCAGGTTTTTTTCAGTGTGTATACCTGGTATGGGTTTTTTTTAGAGTTGAAACAGCCAAAAGAATTAAGACTGAAGCTTCTACCACTCTGGAGAGCGTGTTCGTGTTCGTGTTCGTGTTCGTGTTCGTGTTCGTGTTCGTGT
>ML675618.1:726629-768342 GCA_007922155.1 Mesoclemmys tuberculata
CGTGTTCGTGTTCGTGTTCGTGTTCGTGTTCGTGTTCGTGTTCGTGTAATTGTGAAATGCGAAAGTGGTTACTGAAGTAGGGGGATGGGAAGTAAAGCAAAGAGTAATTAGAGTTCTTAAGGGAACAGATAATCCCTGCTGTATAATTAAAAAGAGAAAAGTTACTGGTCTGCACCAGGGATGACTACAAATTAAAACAGCCAAACTGGAGTTGAGGAAATAGGAAAGCCACAACACCCTGGTCATAGTGTCAATTACTCTTCCTTTCAGAGGCGGCTGGAGTAGGAGAGTAAAAAGGCCAGTCTGAAATAGTCTTGCATGAGAGTGTTAAAATCAGCCACTGCATGGGAGTGAATTGGAACCTAAAACAGTTTATTGTTCTCTTGTTGTCAGCATCTAGATTCCTGATGTGATAATACAGCTTCTATGAAAGTCCTTTCAGGAATTTAAAGGAGCCACTGTGCTTACATTAAATTTATTTTTTTAAGTTAACTTTTTTTTTTGAGTTTGGGATTAAACTAACATAGCAGAATACATCTCTTTTAAATCGTGTCATTGGTCACTGAGCAAGTAATAATTCTTCCCTTATGCTTTCCAGTTACTTCATGGACGAACATATCAATGTTACCCAGAATGAAATGCCAGTGGGAGAGGAGGGGTGATGTTTCACTTCAGTGCTGATTATTATGAATACATTGAGAGAGTTCTTTCTGGGTAGCCCAGCTCAAAGCACTGGCCACAACAGGAGTCCTCAGATGTAGAACAACGTTCTGTTCTGTTCTTTAATTTGATATTTCATGGGTTTCTTTGATGAACTCTGATCACGCAAGAGTTTAAGTTATAAACTGTTAAATAGTAATGGCTGTGAGTAACATATTCACATACCTAAATGAGAGAGCTTTTAAAAATGACTGCCTTCTTGTTCATGTGTGTTTCAGAAGGCCCAAAGCTCATTTTCCCCTTTACTCCTCTATTTTCCCTTTTGCTTCTCTAAATGCATTGGTAAAAAAGGTAATAGGGTTTCTTCTGCCCCTTTCCCAGTTTGATTTTACTATGTCAGAGACAGAGTCTTCCTTTATGAAATACACTGAGTTATAAACTTCAGACTTTAATTGCAAGATCTTTGGGGCAGGGCCTGTCTTTTTGTTCTGTGTTTGGACAGCATTTAGCACTACTATGGTCTGGATTCATGGATAGGTCTCCTGCGTGGTACAGTAATACAAAAAATAACTAATTATAAGGACTTATCCCTTTTGCCTCCCCCCTTAACTTTGATCATAATGCCATTCCACTTATTGGCCCACTCTTAGCAGACCTATAATACCTTGAAGCATAAGGGTTTAGATCCTTTTAAAAAAATTGAGCCTAATCTAATCATGTAAAAACCCTACTCCTCAAAATCAAAATCAAAAAAGAAAAAAAATTAGACATCTAAATGGATGATGAACCTCCATTGTCACATTAGCATTGAAAAAAGGATGTTTGGCCTTCTGCTTTAGGGCATAAATCATCCACTGATTGCCTTGGATTAGGAAGAGAGTTTCCCTCTGGAAGTAATTCCACAATTTATTCCATAATTGTCAATTACAAGCATTCTTGTACCATCCTCTGAAGCATTTGATATTGGCCACTGGCAGAGACTTGATGCTAATCTGGTATCTCACCACTGATCTGATTTGGTAGGGTAGTTCCAGTTTTCTCTCAAAATGAGGCCATGTCTATACTACCAGCTCTATAGCAGCATAGCTGCAGTAGTGCCATAGGGTAGATCAGTGTTTCTCAAGGCAGCAAACTGGTCCCTGGTATCAAAAAGGTTGAGAACCACTGGTGTAGATGCTTCCTACATTGACACAAAGGGCTTTTCTGTCACAGTCAGTAATTTGCCTCCCTGAGTAGCTAGGTCGTTGGAATAATTCTTCTGGTGAGCTAGCTGTGTTTATAACCGAAGTTGGAGTCAGCTTAACTATGGTGCTCAGTGCTGTGAAGTTTTGACACCCCAAGTGACATAACTAGGTTGATCTAAATTTTAAGTGTGGACCAGGCCTGATGGAGGGAGGATTATGGAGAAGACTGTGGCAAAGCACATCTGGCATTTGCAGTCCTAAAGTTTCCTTGGATCCTTTTAGGCTGGTTTTAGACATGGTATGTGGTACAGAGCTGGCTCTTGTGTCACAGGCCAGTCTCCTCTTAGCATGTCCATATGGAGTCTTTTAGAGCATTCTGTTCCCTTTGAGGTGTTCTGTGGAGCGGGCAGTGATGCTGCGCTCTTCTTTGAGAGGATTTAGGTCCTGCTTAAAGAGCTCTCTGGGGGGGGGGGGGGGGGGTTAACAGAAATTTATTCTGAAGCCATTCCTGCAGTGCACTTCAACCTTTTGTCATGAAGCATAGCTACCTCGTAGAAATGGTCCAGCACAGCATTCCCCAAACCAGTAGCGAGGCCAAAGCTGCGGTTGGGAGCTGTGAGCAGGCCATGAGCTGGGGCCAGGGCTGGGAGCCATGGCCAGAAACAGGGCTGCAAACAGGGCTGGGAGTCGGGGGCCCGGGGCCAGGAATGAGGCCCAGGCTGGGGCCAGCTAGGAGCCGAGGCTGGGGCAAAGATGGGGGCAGGGAAGTACTGGGTGATGCTTCCTCTCGGCCCCCATGTGGGTGGGCCCAAGCCCCGCCCCCACCCTCCCGAAGGTTCCTTCATGCCCCACAGTTTGGGAACCTCTGATGCATAAGAGGGAACAGCGCTCCCTTCGACGCAGCGCTACGCCACTTACCGAGGTGGTTTTTCTGCGTCGCTTCCTGGATCGATTGAGCGCATCTATACAGACCGCTCAGTTGATCCGGAGCAATCGATGTGATGGCCCAGCCTTAGAAACTTAAAGTCAGCTCCTTAGTTTGTGCTAATCTGCCTAGCTCTTTTGCCTTTAGTCTGTCCCTCGCTTACTAAACCATACATTGAAAAGGTAGAACAAAAATGTTTACTGTAGTTATATGAATCTTTCTTTAACTTTGGCATTCCTTGGAAACCAACATTCTTTCAAAATAGAGCTGTGATTATGTACGTGCTCTTCTCTTCTGGCCTTCCAGAAAACTTGCCTTTTCAGGTCAGTCTTGTCCAAATCCATCAGCAAGTGGGTAGATACGTACTATGGGACTAACTCTGTTCTTGGTCACGTAAATATAAACCCAGAGTACCTCCATTGGCATTAATGAAGTTACTTCATATGCACGCCATATTTCATATGACTGAGATCAGAATCTGACTCTGACACTCAGTAATGGATTATTAATCAGACAGGAATGTGGCACACATCTGGTGCAGTTTGAAGTTGCTGTTTTTATTTAAAGAGATTTGTCTATGGCTTTCCACTCCCTTTTAGCTACAGTTAGCAAGATTTGTTACTCTAATTGTTTGGGGGGGTAACTGTGAAGTATAGCTTTCCTTGAGGATTATTTGCAAAGATTTAAGACATGCTGATTGCTAAAAGTGAAGGTCAGGATTTTACTTTGGATACCCATGTAGCTTTTAAAATAAAATACTAAATATTTTTATATTGTGCTTTACATCATCAGAGCAAGTACGCAAACATTAGCCAGTCATCAGAATACTTCTTTGCCACAAGTACTGTTAGTAAATTTCTATTTTAAAGAGAGGCAATATGGGACTAAATCTGCCACTATTGTATTTTGCCTCTATTTTTATTCAGATGGATTTCAGCTATAGGCCTCTAGGGTGGTGTGTACAGAGGATTTCTATGTAGAGTCAGTGATTTTCAGCATTTGAAGGACGACTGTGACCCCGATCCCACAAAAATTTAGGCGGTTGCTTAACTTTTATGCCCATGAGTCTTGACTTCAGTGGATTTACTTGTGTACAGGTATTCACATCTGTGTCTTTTCAGGAGGGGGGCCCAAAACATTAGTCAGGCTTATCCAGAACAGCCTGGCAATCCCAGATTAGAACAGGAAACTCTGCTAGTTGTGTCAACAGGGGGCACACACTGAGAACCCAGTACATAGTGTTTTATGCTATACATTGAAGAACTAGAAATGAGTGGGTTTAGGTTAATTGTAGTAGTAATCTTCATCCATAGATCTCAAATGGTTTTATGAAGATGCATGTCACTATCACTATTTATATAGGTAGGGAAACTGAGTCACGGAATGGCAGGTTGCTTCATTGTTCCATGTTCTGTTTGCTCTTATTGTATTTCACAGTTATTCAAAAATACAGAACAAACTGCATAATGACCTTTGGTTTTGCCGAAAGATTACAGTTATATTCTTAAAATACAATGCATTGCAGGATAGTTCAGTTTTAATGTGAAAAATCTTCCTTCGTTTTATAGCTGCTTAAAGTTTAAACTATATTGTGTCATTAATTATTCACTGTTTTTCAGAGGCACATTTAGGAAATATAAAACTGCAATACAATTTGTAATTGTTTTTACACATGTGATTATATTTAGACTAGACACAATTAGTTTTTACTGAGGCATAATTAGTTTCGGTCAAAACTATACCCCACACTTGGCATTTACCTTGACAAGCTGCGTTGAGATAAAAATTAGTGCCTTGTCTCCAGTATGATTTTTACATTGAGATGGCTAATTTGAGTTAGCTATAGTGATGTAAAGACACTTTTTTTTTTTTGGTGTGGCAATCAGTGCATTAGCCTAAGCTTTCCTTGTAGATCTCCCATCCAAGAAGTGATCAGACTAGCCCTTTTTGCATAAAACAAGGCCAGATCATAGCCAGCCCCAGGATGCTATGACAAAAAATCATGGATGTAATTATCACAATTCTGTTGTTTGGTGATGTGACTATTTGTGGTCGTAAGATTGTTACAAGCAGCAACTTTTCTTAAGTAGAGCTGTTTGCTCAAGTGTGTATAAATCTTAGGAATGGGATTTAAAAACATGTTTTTAACTTGACTGTGTCACTTAATTTAACGTAATTTGAAAAAATGTGTTCCCTTTCTCTGGATTATGAAGCTTTGAGTTAAAATTTGCTGGCTGCCACAATCCCAGTTGTAACTCCCATGTAACTCAAGAAAGTTCTGTTTTGCCTAAAACTTTCATGTGTGGTCTTCAGCCAAAGAAGAATACATCTGGTAAGTGCATTTTGGAGATACTGGTCTTCAAAAAAAGTCGTTTCACTTTAAAAGAGCTCTTTTTTGACAGTGCACAAAAAAGGCTTGTTCTAGAAACTCTACAATTGTTTGTTTGTTTGTTCTGAATGAGGTATAATGTACAAGATATTTTGATAAAGATGGGTGCAAAATGTAAGATTTAATTGCCACACAGTATTGAACTTCTGAAGGCTTAAGTCAGAACTTGGTGCAATTTTTAAACTAGAGAATAGATCTGGTAAAGTTTGCGAATTTGTCTCTGTAAAACACTTGTGACTGAGTAGTTTATAAATAAGTTTTATTTGTACATCAGCTTTCAAAATTCACTTGTAGCTCAGAATTTTTGTGTGAAACGACAATTGTTGGCAACTTTGGGTTATGAAGACAAGCGGGGGAGGGGCAAATCAATGAACAAGGGATAGATGCACTTTGTAATGTGTACTCGTGCACATGTGTGCACACGCCAAACCAGGCAGGGATAGAAATGATTGGGTGCTTTTGCTAACTATCTTGTTAGAGGAGGTTTGGCAAACCTAAGCAAATGAGGAAACCAGAAACCCCAGCTGTCTTAGAATGAGCTGAACGGAAACAGTGAAAAACGTTTTTGGCATCCATTGGATCTGCCAGAAAAAATTACTTGTGCTGGCTTTTCATATTAAAACAAGAAAAAAATCACCTTAATTATGTTTATTATGGTAGCGCCTAAAGGCCAACCAAGAGCAGAGCTCTGTTGTGTTAGGTACTGTACAAACACATTTGGTCTGAAAACACATTTTCAATCTGAAAACTTGTCCTTATGAACACTTTGTTCTCCTGATCTTAATAGAGATTTGTCTGGTTTGATGTTCCTAACATATATGTTTAATCCACAGGAAAATATGGAATTCAATTTTTAAGTCAAAGGAGTTCAGTAAGATGTAAGTTGTAGTAAAATATTGTTAAACTGAATCTTAGTGTATTGCTTTATTTTTTGTGTCAGGATGCTGATTTGATGTCGGATAAAACTTTCAGGATAGGACTTTATTTCGGTAGGAATGACTTTTCAGAGGCAGCTCATGATATTGTATGAACAGAGCATTGCAGCATTAAACTAAACAGAGGGAAGCTGTTTTGATGTGTCATTGTCTCAGGCCACGCCTATGCTATAAACTTACATTGGTACAACTAGGTGTCTCAGGGATGTGAAAGATCCATACCCCTGACTGATGCAGTTAAACCAACCTAATGCCCTGTGTAGACAGTGATGTGTTGATAGGAGAGCATCTCCCTTCATCGTAGCTTCCACTTGTTATGGGGGTGGCTTATCCATGCTGACTGGCGAAGCTCTCTTGTTTGCATAGTAGCATCTTCACTGAAGCGCTACCATGACAAAGGCTGTTGCACCATTTTAAGTGTGGACCTGCCCTCAGTAGTGCGGGGAACTGGCAACATACATGAATTGACTGGTATTTGGCTGTGCAAAATTTACCACGTGGCTGTCAGTTTAGTAAGAAAAAGAATTGATGTGAGGGAATCGGCTAAAAGCTAATTTAGCTTAGGAGCTGATATTCTGTTTGCACAGCCTGGTCTCACATACTCCTACTCTTTTGTAGTCCTCATTCAAGTGGTTAGTCATTTAATCAGATCACACGTGGTCTATCCATGTAGGTAAAGATTACAGGTTCAGGCTCCTGGATGGCCCACAGCTTTCACTGGATGGAGAAGGAAAGGAGTGAGGGAAGTAATCTCTTTAAAACATTCTGCAATGCTAGTTTACATTGTTCTGTAGAGGAAGTTTAGCTCATAGCATGTTACCTTTAGAGAGAGAATAATACAGGTTCTTAATTTATCAGTTCACAAGAACTTTCTATTCAGCACGTTGATTTTTCATCTGTGAACTTTAGGGGAAAGGGCATGTACATTTTTGTTTTTTTTTTCCTGTAGCATTGCTTCTAATTAACATCAAGCTAAAGTTGAATACATTTGGTTTCTCAGCTGAATTGCCTTTATAGCAGAGAACTAAAATTACTTATGATGCTGTTTAAGCTAAGGTGATGTAGGGGAAACGAGAGATTTTTGTCACTTACATTAGTGTGTTAACTAAGCAAAATTAATAAAGAATTTTGTTACTATGTATGGGATACAGTCTAAATTTAGATTATTATTTCAGTGGTTGGGGGTATGTGTGTTTCAAGCCACATTACTTTTTGTTGAATGGTGAAGGGGTAACGTTGCATAGAAGGTTTTTTATTTTGGTGTCACAGTTTAAAGACTAATTGGAAAGATACTTGTATGCTGTGCTGAAATTCTTAAAGGCCTCCTTGTAGACTTCCTAGCAAAGGCCTTTTGTTCTGTAGGCAGACTGTTTCTCAATTCACGTGACCACAGCTACGGGATAAATAACTGCTGGACATGTGCAAAGCAAAGGATTTACTGATCTCTCCCTCAGCCGCTGTGGGTCCATGACTGATTTCTTTGAGCATGGCCCAATTTTTCTCCTACAGTTAAATTCAGATAAGAGAAAAATCTACACTAAAGTGTCTATTAAATCCGTGATGAGTTACTCTTACAAAAAGTGAGGTTCTCTAAACAGCTTTAGGGTTTTAACGGGTAGTAGCTCTTGGTCTTGGTAACTTTTTGAACAGCCTGTTTTGTTGGCACATGCAGCCTCTTTAATTTTTCTTAACTTTGAACATCAATTGTGTGTAATATTTTTTCCTTCTGCTTCAACCATGCTCCTCTTGTTTCTTTTGTCTTGTGTGCAGAAGCTGATGTCCTTCATTTGACGGTAGCTAAATGCTGCTGACTTACTCTTGCCTTTATGTGGACTTACTCCTCTTTGTTAGGTTTGGCAGGCCACTGCTGGTGGTGGTGCTGCAAATGACTTACATTGCCACCAGTTTCATTTGTACCAACAGGTACGTGAGTAGTGCTCATTCTTCTTTCAAAAGGTTTTGTGGATCTGGGGATAGAGGGAGAGTCACGATGTTACCAACTGTATATAACAAGTTTTAATGATCTCACTACCATTTTCCTTCCTCTTGCCAGACAGGAAAATATTCAGTTCTGTGCTGAATAGTTGTATTACAGATCTTCTCATCTGGTTTCCTTCTTCTGTTAACCCCTTCCTTGACCATCTTCTACAAACTGCATGCAAGATAGTAAAGCCCATCTACAGAGCCAAGATTTTAGACTTCACCCTGGGGCTTTGCCTAGTCTTTCCTGCCTTCTTTCCTTTTCATCAGCAGCTTTTATACTCCTCCAGAGTTCATTTAGAAAGAAAATTGCTAGACCTACTAAAACTTGAACTCCCTTTATTATTTTAAACTTAGTATCAGAACAGTATCTAAGGATTTAAAGCTGACCAGTATCTCTAAAATAAATCAGGTATTAAATCTCTGAGCTTTGTCATTAATCTTTATTGAGGGGGTTAGATCACTGCACATTCTTGACCTACATTCTCTGTCTTGTGTGGGCGGAGGAATTAAAGTACAACTTAGAAGTTGGTTTTTTTGGGGGGGGAGGCCATGGAGGGACAGAGGTACCTTATAAACTTCTTAAATCTTTTGGAGGCTTGGAACAATAGGTACATTAAATAAGTGTTAATACTTGGCAGTACTGATCTTGGCTGACGATCAACAGAGCTTACAGCATTTTATAAAAGCTGTAAGGCTCTGGAGAATAAATGCTATAGTGAATGTGGGTGTGTGGAGGGGGTTATCCCTTTTTCCTAAGAAGTGGAACTGGGTTTTTTTAAGGATTTTTAAATAAAGTAGATATATTTGATTGGCGATCAGCTTTTCCGGTGTTGTGTAATTAGGGATATCTACCTAGATGCAACATAAAGTACGTAGTTAGAGTTTAACACGTTTGGTAGTTCTAGCACTGACCCCGACTACATTTTCTAGGAGTGTTGCAAATATGAAATGTGGGTGTGTTTACATAGTGCAAAATATGAGGAGAAAAACCCAACACCTCACAGAACGTCTTGATTACCCAGTTCAGAATTTCAAGCTCACATCTGGGTTGCTGGAACTTAATGAAGTTTTGAACTCCTGGGTACTTTCAGAACTACCTTACCCTTTGAAAAATGCAGGATACTTTTTTTGGGGGGGTAAGGAAAGGGGTTGCACTGAAGTAAACTAAATAGAAAACAAATCACTGAAACTTTTTTCAGACTGTGAAGCATTAGGTTTGGGTAAAAGCTGTATATTGAGCTTGAATGTTTTGTGAACTAGTAACAGTTCAGTTACAGGAGTAAATCCTATATACTTACTTTAAGCCTCTGATATTGTCTGTTGTGGAACCTATCATTACAAATGGAATATAGATATATATATATATCTTATTCTCATCTTTTTTTTTCTTTAGTCTATAATTGTTACCAAAACTGCAAGAGTTCTGTAACTGACTCTGTGGTGGCACTTTAAATAGCTACTGGTGGTCTTTCTTGTCTCTGGACACGACCCACATCACAGGCACTGCACAGTTGAGCAGGCTTTGGCACGTGTGGTAGTCTGTGTTCAGGGGAGGCCCTAGGCTGGAAAAGAGGGGGATGTTACAGGGCAGGTCTGAACTGTGTGAGGTAAATTGGTACAGCATCTGCCTGCGCTGTGACTACTGCAAGCTGCTGTGAAGGCTCCTTTGCTTTCAGTATGGCTAAAATTCACAAAACACACGTTTTCAACACCTCCCTCCCCTACGCTGTTACATCTGTGGACAGGAGCCACTTCATGCCGGATAAGAGAGGAGGTGACTTTTGTACTGTTTGTAAGCTTAACCGTTTGATCTCTCTGTTGTTTCTAAAGTGCTCAGCAGCATTGTATCTGGGTGCTCTGATCAAAAATTTCAAGTTACAGTAGATTCAACTTAAGAGCAATCCTGAACAGCCACCAGCCAATACCACCATATTCCCAGGAACCCATCCCGTCCCATTAACACCAGTGTTAGTGGGATTTAGATACTGGCAACGACATGCCGCTTATTAGCAACTCTTTTTTTTAATTTTTAAAGAAAGTCCTCAGCTTCAGGCAGGTAAGGTTTGCGAGGCTGAAGCCAGGGAGGACACTTCCTTTGGGGACTGCAATCCTGCTTGTTGTGCACAGGGACTGCACAGAAGCTAAGGGGCTGGGTGGGGAGGCAGTGGGCCGGGCAGTAGCAAGAAGAGGGCTGCAGCTTGGATGCCGGAACTGCAGGGTACCTCTCCCTGCATTTTTCAGGTGCTCTGCCTGGGGGCTGCACACAGGGAAGGAAGTACTGAGATTTGCTGAGCCCCAACTCCCAGAGATCACGGAGAGATACGGGGTAGCCCCAGCGCCCCCACTCCCTGTAAAAGCTCTGGCATCCAGGCTTCAGCCCCACCTCCCTGCTGCTGCCCCACCTGCAGGCAGGCTTGCAGGCCTGCAGCCAGGAAAGGCATTTCCTCCCACTTCCTTTCCTGGCTGTGGCCTTGCAAACCTGCCTTCCACTTATTAGCAACAGCTGGGTAATGGAAACCTCTTTGCTGGCAAAGGAGGAGTTGCTAATAAGTAGAAACCACTGTATTATTTGTATTGTGGAAGTGCCTGTGTGTCCTAGGCCTGGATCAGGACCCAATTGTGTCAGGCTTTGTGCAAACAGATAAAAAGACTGCCCCTATCCCCGAAGAATGGACAGTCAATGTGATAGTGACGTGGGGTTTTTCAACTCTGAGTGTGCAACATGAGACATTGCAAAGGGGCGTGGCCTTTCAGAGGGTGCTTGGTACTCACCCTCTGAAAATCAGGCTCCTTCGGCATGTCTTAATTTGAGTCCCCAGATCACTAGTTGATGTTGAAAATGTTGACTTTTGTCTCATGAGTACTTCAGCAAGCAAAGCGCATGCTCTGAGGCGAATCAGCTTTTTTCAATGCGTATTTTGCATACTTGTCTTAGAAACGAGTTCAGTGAACTAATAATGCAGTGTTCATGCTTCTTTCTGTATTAAGTAAGTGTTCCCATAAAGCAACGACAGTGACTGAAAAAGCCCTGTTGGAATTTCTATGCTTTCACTTGCGTTTTGCAATATTTGAAATGAAGAGGTACTTAAGACTGTAAGCCCTGTGGGGCAGGGACATTTTTGGTGTTCTGTTTGTACAGCACCTAACACAATGGGGTGCTGCTTCATGACTTGGGCTGTTGATCGCTACAGTAATACAAATAATAAATAGAGCAGATACCACTTCTAGGTCTCCCTTGTGGGTTCTTAAACTGGGAGGTTGTGACCCCTTGGGGTCGTGAGGTTATTATGGGGGGTTGTGAGCTGTCAGCCCTCTGTGGCTGCTGGTAAGGATGGGGGGGGGCTCATCACTTTTGTAGGGGAGGGTCATCACAGCCTAAAATATTTTCAAAGGGGTCCTAGCAATAAAAAGTTTGAGAACATCTGGTGTAATGTTTTTTCTACTGGAGAAATCAAATACTTCTGACTGCATTTACATAAGACTTTTAACTGTGGTTAAAAAGCAAGCTTAAGCATGGTTTAAACTGTTATGGCTGAACAAGATGATACCATACTTTTGCCAGCCATTGTGGAGGGAGCCAGCTATGTCACAAACATCTGAAAAAATATGCTTCAGACTAGGTAGAGATTTCAGGTAGACAAAAACACCCTAGTTAGCGCACTGTCTTATAACCATTATTCTAGACTGTGAGTTGGTCATGGAGGTTGCGGAAGTCATGGATTCTGTGACCTCTAGGGACCTCCGAGAAATTATCCTCTCAGCCCTCCGCTCCATGCCCTGGGGCAGCGGGGTTGAAGCGGTCAGCAACTGGAGGCTGCAGGGACCTGGGAGGCCTCAGCTGTCATAGGTGGTGAGGGTCCTAGAGCTCTCAGTGGGAGCTCTCAGCCACCATGGGAGCCCCCAGCTCCAAGCTATTTCTGGCAGGGGCTCCCTAGCTGTGAGCTGACACTGGGGGGGGTTGGGTTCTAGCAGCTCCTACCATGGTGGGGACCCTGCTGCTGTCCGCTGAGGCGGGTGGCAGGAGAACCCTCCAGCCCCAAGCCACCACATATGGCAGAGACCCAGTGTTAGCAGGGTCCCCGGAGCCCCCAGCTGTCCCCGGGCAGCAGGGGGATCCCTGAGCCACCATGGGCGGCAGAGGATCCCACAGCCTCGGAGCCCTGATCTACCAAGTAGGAGCTTACAGCTTCCGTGCCGGGAGGATCGGGCAGGTGGTGGTTGCTGGACACTCCCTCTTCCACAGTGGGGTTAGGGCTCTCATCCCCCTCTCCGGCTTCAGTAATGCCCTCAGCGCACTTCCCTCCCATTATTTTTAATACAAGTCAGGGACAGGCCACAGGCTTCCGTGAGTTTTTGTGTATTGTCCATGACCTGTCCCTGACTTTTACTAAAAATAACTGACAAAACCTTCGCCTTAGCCATAATATTTCAGTGGTACTAAAGTATGCTTGTAAAATGCATAGATAATTAGTTTTTCAGCAGTGCTTTCTTTAGGAAGAAGCAAGTTTTGTGGACAAGGATCATGAGCTCAAACAGAGACTTTGAGGAGAGGCAGGAGCTGAGAGTGAGTGGACACATTAGAAAATGGGCAACCACTCAAAGTAGGGAGGGTAGACCAGTTTGCTCTAATTGATTCAGATCCAGTTTCTTTATTTATCCATGTCATTTTAGCAAGTTTTGACATTTTCAATTTGCACCGTAAGTGGTTTACAATAGCAGAGTAATATTTTTTTTAGATGAAAATTCTCTAGTGATTTAGGGTGAAAGCCTTGCTATTGTAGAAGAAAAAATATGCTTGTTCCTCTCGTTCAAGTGGGTAATTATCTCCTAGAATGTGGTTGTATCTGTTCTCAATCCTCAAGTAATCTTGTATGATACCATTTTAGTGGCATTTCCTAAGGAAAGTTTTGCAACCTGTGGTCCCTGACACAACCCAGTGTGTTCTGATAACACAAGGAGGGAGTTGTGAGTGGAGGCTGGAAGAGGAAAAAGGAGAGAGAAATAGCGTAACTTCAAGTGAATACTTACTTTTATCTCCTGCTGCAAAGAGTCTATTGCATCTTCAGTCTCCTGCCTCATTTCTAGCATCAAGTCTTTTAAGTGTAACGAAGACTTAGCTGAGGCATGCACACATCTTAACTGAGAGAGTATTTACCAGGGCACTGTTAGTTGTCAGGGTTGTGTAGATGTAATATGCTGGTCTAGTATGTTTGAGTCTCCCTCTTAATGTTTGGCCCAACTTACTTTAACAGCTTACAATTTAGCAAAACGACGAGGGCTCCTTCAGCTTCACGAGGCAGAAGCCTATTCTTTTGGTGTGGAAAGTCAGGTGTTTGATGCCTGCTGAAGACCATGGTGTTTGCAGCCACTGTCCTTATATGTAGAACAAAAAGGCTAACTTGCATTGCAGCGGTTAGTATACCTGTGCCGCATGTCATCACAAGTCAATTGTAGAACCCTTTCTGGGTAAGGTTGATCCACTACAAATTTTAGTGAGGATATAAGGCAGCCCTCCCATCAATAAATTCTCCAGTTGATAGTTAAATCAGTAGAAGTGCTTGCTTTGTTCTCTGAAACAAAGTAAAAATTGCTTTGTGTAGCAAATTGGTTTGGTGTTCTCTGAAAAAAATGGTGTGTTTCTTAGTTGCTTGCTGCTGACAGAAATGCAGAACAGAGCAAAGTAGTAGCTGCTGCCCTGCTTCCGAGCAGTTTGTGGTGTGGAGCTGTGATCCGTTAACTTTTACATGAGACCTTTCGTTTAGGCCTTGTCTGCCCTGGGGTTTACCCACTGGAGTAAATTACTTATGTGCTCTAATAAATGACCCTGAACATCTAGAGTAAGGAAAGTTCCTCCTTACAAACTGGACCTATGGCTTTCCACTTGGATTCCAAATGTCAGCAGCACCAACCCGACCCATTTTAATGGAAAGTGTGCATTTCAGAAAGGACTCTCAAACTGGAAATACGTTGCCCAGATCTGACTTGGGTAAAAAGGTAGGCTCTCACAGAGGCATGTTTGTAAAAGACTATATTAGTATTGCGACTGTGTGTCAGATTTAGTTATGCTGATAAGCAGGACTTCTTTTAGCATGGCAGTTCTTAGTAGAAGTTATGGAAACATAGTAAAAACAAATTGTCTGCACCCCAAATAAACTCCCTGTGTTAGTGTAAATAACTAGCACTTAGCACATCATCACAAGCACAGTAAAGCCACTTGTTGCCATAACGCAAATCTTTTGTGAAACCAATTTTTAATTTTTTTTTTCTGACTCTGGTGGCAGCAGAAACCTAATCATCTAGGTGGAACTAGTACTCACAGGCAGTTCTCTAATCTGACTTTTTGTTGCTCCAGTGGTGGTGGTGAGTTCTTCCTCTTTGGCAGCCTCCTGTGTGGCCTATATTTTAATTTGTTAGCTAGCGTTACTTGCTCTTAGAGAAATTGCTATACGGTGACCTGAGCCCAATCGTGCGTTGTGTGTATCCCAGAATGTCAAGTCAAAGATATGATAATAAATACAAAAATCATGGACTCAGTTCAGCCTGAATAAATTGTTTTGCACTTCCATGGTACCATTCAGACCCCGATTTGAATGCACTTGGCGTACATCCTTGTGAAGAGAAGTATTTTTCCTCGTTTTCCAGCGAGGGTAAGTCACATACTTACTTTCACAGCAGATCATTCGCGGTGGTTAGCTGGGAAGCCCTACTGAAAATGATGGCATCTTTGGCATGGATGTGGTCTTATAGCAACCCTGGACTCATGATCCTGCTTCCTTAATTTATTAATATTAAATTAGAAGAATTAAATGTCTTCTGATTTTAGTCGTTAAGATAATGACAGTGAAGAACATCGTGGTTATGGATGAACTGCTGCTGAAACTCACTGCTGTGAAATATACTACCAAGCAGGGTGCAAGAGCAAAGGAAGTCCAATAAACTTAGTGCTTAATTGAGTCTATTTAACGCTTATATGCATATGCTAAGGATGTATTATAAATCCAGCTTCTAGGGAGCGGTGTAATTAAGGTTGTAAAACCGTTTCCATTATAGGCCCCTGATTGTAGGCCCTCAAACTAGTTGAAAACTTTCTTTTCCATATGGATTCCATATCTGTTTCAGTGGAGAAGTGGTGAATTTTTAAAGGAGGTGGGGGGGGACGTCTTTGGCCATTTGAGTAGGGTGAAGGGAGGAATAGCGTTCGTCATTTTACAAAATTCTAGCCTTTTTTTACTTGTGGCTAAAGCTGAAATTTTAAACCAAGAAAAATTAGCATGAGGCAGATGTCAACTGTCCCTGATGCGTGCACATGCATTGTACAAACCTTCAAAAAGCCCTCAATGTCCTTCCTTAAAATTATGGGTGTGAATAACATGGCAGATCTTGCATTTTAGAGATTCAACAATTTTTCGTGCATTCTGATCTAAGTTTGCATTTAAAAGAGGTGGTTCTTTTTTTTACCCTGAATAATTTTGACATAGATATATATTTTATACTTAATGTAGAAAATTCTTTACTAGTATTTGCAGCACTTTAGAGTTTTAGAAACTTCCCAGCACAATTTTTTTGTTCTGCCCCTTAGAACTTACAGGGAAATTTCAGACACGTTGCAGCAAAAGAACCAGGAGGAAGGGAAGAAATTGTAGAATTACTTCTAGCCTGATTTAGGCCTTAGTTTAGGAACACATCCCTATTCGGGCATATGCTTAATGGCAATGCTGTCCTAAACAGGCTTAAATGCTATCTGGAACCAGGCCCTTTTATTTTGTTTTAAACTCTTTGGGAGAGGCAATGAATAGGGTGTGGAACTGGGGGGCCACTGGGCCATGGCCCAACTGCTTTTAAGCAGGTATATGGGAATGGGGACTGCTCTAGATATAGGCAACGAGACAGTTGCATAGGGCAGCGGATTTATGGGAAAAGTGTCACTGATCTGTCTATGGGGCTGTGAACTGCAGAGCATTCTAATATGTAATGCTGTAATGGCCCCGGGTAGACCCTGCTGGCGGGAGCTCAGAGATACCTAGTTCGCATTGACGTACTCTCAATTAAAAAAGGACTATGTTAACATGCACTAGCTACCTTTTAATTCTATGGGGGGAGAAAAGAGGGAGAGTATAAGATCCAACTTCTCAAATAGGTGGAGGTCAGAGGCGAAATTTTGGCCATGATTTTTACACTTACCAGTTACTACATGAGACCAAGTGTGCTTTGGTGCTTAATTGTGAGACAAGTTCTATTTTCTGGTTGGGTTATTTGTACCCTAATCACTGTCAAATGTTTTCTGGTCCTAGTTCTTAATCTTCCTGTCCTAACAGAGGTGAGAATAACAGGTTTTTAGATCATTGCAGCTTATTTCAGAGTTGTACGTTTGGTCCAGTTTTATTTGAAATTTGGCTCTGTAAGGAAGATAATTGAAATGCTTCATCTTTACTGTTCCACTGAATTCATAATGTACTTGTGTACGTCCCCTTTAAACACAGCTTATTACACATAATTATGTAAACTGCCTTACTAAGTACATTATTATCTTGGATCAGATCTTAGTAATATTATAATATTCTAATGAGTCAGAGGGACATAAAACCACATTTTATTTACACTTCAGGGTCTAATTAGGAAGGTGCTTAAGCCTCTGTCAGTATGAATTCCATCTGCTTCCTGGGGGGGGAAGGGAATGACTTACACAATAGTCCAGATGAATCACTAGTATTGATCGTGTGATACATTCTTTTGAATGGCCATAGTTTTTATGACTGAATGGGGAAACACTGAGTGAAATTGACCATTGAAGATTCACGTGAAAGGGCAACCTAAAGTGGTCAGTAATGCTGTACGCTAATGTACTGAATATGTAATGAACAATTTGATTGAGGACAAAAATCATTTCACTGCATTTTTGAGATTTCCTCAGCTCTCCACTTTCCACCCCATCTCCTTAAAATCTTAAGTAAGATCTGTGCAGTCATAATGCTGTGATAAGCTTATTACAGATTTGATGTCCTTCATCAAACAAGGGAGGCTAGGGGACAACTGAGTTGTCCCAGTGCAGTTCACTGCTGACTTGCTCTTAATGTCTAGGCTTCTTGAATTTGCAGAGCTCCAAAGAATCTGGTTTAGGCGAAAGCTGCTTATGGCACCATCAGCTGAGAAATGTGGGAGGATTTGACCAGATTGTGGGGCACCGTAGCACATCACAGTTCTTTCTCATCACCTTCAAAAAAGGGACTCTCAGAAGCATCCTATGCTTTTTAAACCTGAAAGCAAAAACACCTATTCTTCTAAGTATTGCGGCTCTGCCAACTCCAAAAGAGACAGGGAATATAAATGGCAGGCAAAGAGTAAACTGGAATTTTAGCCTTAAAAGTACAGAATATCTCTACAGAGATGAAGTGTAGAAGTTTTTTGCATTCAGGGTTATAGATAAAGATCTGCATTTCTTTCTGGTTACATTCCTGTTAGCCAATTTCAGGTTTATAATCTCTTAAAAATTAGTCTAAGCAGTGTTTTAAATGTTTCTGTAAAACAAACATGGAATTTTGTTTTGTAAAGAAGATATACTGAATAATGTTTAAACTTGCAAAAGAAAGTGAACAATATTGAGGAGCAATTAAAGAATGAACACAGACTTTTATTTTTAAAGGATAAACTCTATTATCTTAAAGTGGCTATTACTGAAGTTTCTTGAAGCTAAAAGATGTGTTGAACATGAGCTCCTTGAGTATGTTAGTTCTCATGTTGGACGTTTTCATGAAGAGGGTTTTCATGCTATTGAAATGGATGCAAAACTCTAGAGTGCTGCAAAGATCTCTTCTTACAGGCAAGTGGCCTAATGAGGACACGCTAAATAGTAATATCTTTAAATAGAAACTCCCGGTTCCTTCAACTGTTCTGCCAAATTAGCATCATTGTTGGCGGTGCAGCTTTTAATAACGACTGGAAGGTTTGTTATTCAAAGAGCAGAATCTATTGGCGTTTGTTTTATCTGTATCAAGGCATTTCCTCAAAATAGAACTCTTCTTCCCTGCTTCGAAAGGCCAACAACCCAGTCCATCTTACTCACTTCAAACCAATGAACACCTGACGAGATGTTTTACTAGAAGGAAGTGTCTTTCTATGAACTGGTCACTATTAGGATGTGCCCAGCTTAGATGGTGATACTTTTTAAATGTTTTTTTTTAGCTGCCTACCATTGATTCTGTAAGGAAGTATGTCTTCAATAAGAGTTCCCTCAGGCCTTTTGGGAAGAGTCATTGACTGTCTGTATCCTCTGGTTTGCCAGCTTAGAGGAAAGGAAGTCTGACTCCACTTCCTCACAGTTCTTCCTTTTCATGCTCAGGATTTTAACTTCAGTTCTGTAATATCAGTTGCCTTCCTCCAAACTTCTAAAAGCTCTGGATATGATGCACCTGTTGGAGACATGAACTCTTTAACTTTCTGGTTTTTAGTAACTGTTCACAGCAAATTATTATTAAATATACTTACAAGGCACCAATCTCTGTAATATCTAAGGCACTCAATAATTAATACTTAATTTTTCAGTAGCAGCTTCTACTGTCCTCCGAGCACTTTTATAAACGTCAGTGAATTATGCCTCACAACACAGCTATGAAGTTGATTGGTACCATCCCTGTTTTTACAGATGAGAAAGCAGAGGAATAGCGGAAATTGAATGACTCACTGAAAATTACACAGGAAGATTATGGTTAGAGATGCAAATACTGCCCAACTCACCTACTTTCCAAGTCTGTTATCATCAAGAAATACATTGTGATGCTGGAAAAACTATTGAGGGGAAAAATAGTCATCTAGTTGAAGCAAACATCCTAAATTGGTGTGCAGGTAACACAGACCTTCCCAGTGTTGAGTCATCGTCATGCATCCTTCACCTTTGAATCCTGCTGTGGGAGCGCATTGCACTGGATAGTGATTTACTACTGAAGTGAATGTTTTCTCCTTCAACATATTTGGAGTTTGTGGGCTTTTGTGGCAGAAAATCTGGGAAACCTTGCAGGTGTGGGTGAGAGAGAGATCTAAGTTTGAAGTTCCTCATGGGAGAGAGCATTTCTTCCCAGCACTTCTCTTTTAGATCCTGAGAGATTCCATTTTCATTTTTGTTCATTGTATTTGGAGAATCCTTTTGGTATATATGTGTATCCTACAAGTAGGGGGTTAATGGCACTTAATTATCTTTCTCTTGCAATTAGTCATTGCAGTGTTTGGCCTCTGATGCAGAGGCAAAATGCATGAGCACATTGTTGTTTAGCTCACTTACATAGTAGTTTAGGAGGTATACAATTTATTGCATATAATATATATCCTTTTGATAATATAGAAAATACCTTTTGTTTCCATTATCTTAATCTCTGTCTATCTGTCCATAGACTGAGAGTTCTTCAGGGTTGGGATTGTTCCTTTGTCTGCATGCTGCTGCCAACATACAATAAACAATAGTAGTAAACATGTGATTGCTCTGTACCTCTGAAAATTAGGCCACTTTTGTATACTTAACTTGAGATATCTGAGTTCAAAAGTTTTGGCCCTTTGTTTTACCATGGGATGCTCGAATCAAAAAGGTAGAGAGAAATACCAAAAAATGCCAACTTCTACCTGAAGCACAACTGATAATCCTGAGTTTTGGGAATCATTAATGTAGATCAAAAAATCTTCCTGAACTACAGCTGCCATTGCTATCCTCCAATGTCTCCATCCTTTTTGAATTTTAAAATACAATTTTCAAAGCCTAGAATTTAAGGACTAAACTTAATCCCTATAATCTTTAGAAGAAGTCACTGATGTTGTCCAGTCCCTTTGCTTGTGAAGTTTGATACTCTAAAGAAAACCCTCTGCGTGAGTACAAATAGACAAATGGTAGCTAGGATTACTAAATGTTGGAATCCCTCATCCTCTTAATCTCTTGTACGGATGCTTGTTTCCTGAGCTTGTCAGTACAATGGTCTGTTGTAAAGTCTTAGTTTTCCAGTAATCACAATGGAGGGTTTTTTTGTGATGGCTCATGGTAATGGAAGCTATAAATTGTATCTTTTTTCCTGTGGTTTTTCCACTTGAGCTTCCTGAATGGGGTTCCACTTTTCCACGCCATCTGGATATTCATCATATGATTCCTTTCTCTGAGGATGGGAAGTTTCACTTAAACTCCTCTCCAATTCAGAGCAAGCAAAATCCTTAGGAAATAATCATTTTTTCCTGGAAGATTTTGATTGCTTTTCACCATCCCATGGTCTAGATGGCAGTATGGTTTGGACAGACAATGCATCCATGTCATCTTTCATTGAGAAACATTCATAGGAGAAATTAACTCTGTTTCTCATTTATCAATATCTCTCTTCTGGGAGAGAGTTTCCTGATAATACATGCAGTTATGAGGTATTTTCAGTCAAGATTATGCGGTCTGGGCTGAGTGTGGTCACTAAGGCCAGTCTACACTAAGAAGTTAAGTTGACCCAGCTATGTCGCAAAGGATGTGAAAAATCCATGCACCTGAGCAATGTAGTTAAGCCAGCCTAACCTCCGGTGTAGGCAGAACTAGGGGACCAAGCTAGGGAATTCTTCCATCGATCTAATTACAATTTCTTAGGAAGGTGGATTAACTACAGCCATGGGGAATCTCTCCTGTTGCTGTAGTGTCTACACTGAAGTGCTGCAGTGGTGTGACTGCAGTTATAGAGGTTTAAGCGTAGACGCAGCCTGAGAATGTTGAAAATTGAGTGTGGAGGGAAACCAAGGGATGCTCATATATATGGCTCTAATTGCTTCTAGAAATAAAAGTTCTCTGTTCTGATGCCATCACACTGTTGCCTGAATTGATGGTAGATGTATTCTCACTCCCTTGGGATCATGAACACTTCAGCTTCCATTTCTTAACCAAAGTCATGAGAAAACTTAGTCAGAACAAGGCAGCTTTAATTCTAGAAGTTCCAGTATGGCAGTACAGAACCTGATAAGCAAATCTTCTCCACTCCATCACTTTTGTCATTTAAAGTGGTTTTACCTCTCTGGTTACCAGACTTCCCCCTCAAAAGGTCTTCATGCATTACAGGCTAGGAAAACGAAATCTAAAGGCCTTGATCTTGAACAGATTATGTTGAAGGAATAAGATTTGGGTCCAGTCATGTTGTGTTCATCCCAGTTTGCTGTCTACTCAGCGATTTCCTACAGGAATGCTGCTTCCTCAGAATATATTGGCTTAAACTTCCTGTGTTTTGCGGTATAAGGATTGCAACATCTAGTTAAGTATATACTTAAGATCAGATACTTTGCATGTGTATGTGTGTGTGCAACTTTATGGCAGGGTCATATGCAGAATGCATTGTAATTAGGGGGGTGTTAGTATAGTTTGTGGACAAATTCTAGAATAGTCTCAAACTTGAACTGTCTGGTTTTAAGGCGCTATTGAATAGAAATGTCTTTTTGGGTTGTGGGAAAGCCCCAAATAGAATCCTTGACAAAAAGCTGTGGCCTGGATAAGAAATTGATCATACAATGAAAAATGGTATACATTAATATCGAGATCAAGTTGCCTGTTTTACTTATACAAGTTGCCTGTTTGGCTTTTTCTTCTCATGTATTTTCTTACTGAATTTTTCCTATTAATATCAAGTTAACTGTAAGTGCAAGTAGTAATCGTGTATTTAGGCAGATCAAATGTTCTAGCTATGAGCCTCATTCAGATAATGAATGGTGTGTGTGTGTGTGTATAGTTTTATTAGGGTATTCTCTTCTGAAATCCATAAACAAATGAGCAAACAACATTGAAATTGTGTAGTACCACTCTTTAAATCACAGAATCATAAGACTGCAAGGGACCTTGAGCAGTCTTCTAGTCCAGTCCCCTGCACTCAAGGTAGTATTATAGACCATTTCTGACAGGTGTTTGTCTAACCTGCTCTTAAAAATCTCCAATGACAGAGATTCCACAACCTCCCTAGGTAATTTAGTCCGGTGCTTAACTACCCTCACAGTTAAGAAGTTTTTCCTAATGTCCTAGCCTTAGAGGTTAAAGAGAGCAATTTTTCTCCCTCCTCCTTGAAACAACCTTTTATATACTTGAAAACTATTATCATGTCCCCCCCCCCCTCTTCTCTTCTCCAGATTAGAGCAACACATAATGTGATCTACTGAAGTATTAAGGAAAAAATGAAATAGCTAGACATTATAATTAAGTAAAATGAAATTAAACAAGTAGACATTTTGTGATAATTTTGTTAGAGACCTAAATGCTAGTTGCTGGTGATAATTTACACTTGACTCTTCCTCCCATTGCCTTATGCTCTCTTACACAGGTTTCCTGGGTTTCCCCCTTAGGGCCCAGGCTATTTGTTTCTCTTGTTAGGAGTGTCCTTCCACATAAGTCTTGGATGAGATTCCTTCTGACTCTGTATTGCTCCTTTCTTGGCTCAAGGTGGTTGGTATTGAGCAAAAAGCATTCCTTTATCCATAGCTTTCCACAGGTGGAAAATGTGCACCTTCTCTTGCTGCTTCAGGAGCAATACCCAAAGCTTATCAGGTTGAAATGTTGATTTTTTTTGTTTGAATTATAGCCCAATATAATAGCAAATGACCCTTTTGATTTTCCTGCTGTCCCAGTTTCAAACTCATCTGTGGCTTTGGGATTAGAGTTATTTTTATCACAGGCACACATGTTTGAGAGGCATGCTCCAGCAAATGGGAAAGGAAGATGGAAGTAGCACTGAGTCTCAGTGTCTTTGGTTCTTGAATCCTACTTCACCAGTTTTGACTGACGCACCATTTTCGGCCCCATTCTACAGAGAGACACATTAGGGCAGACCCCTGTGCCTTCATGAAACCCCGCTGACTTCTATAGGATTCTGTGCAGTCACAGAAGACACCTGCGTGGTGGTTGGTGCAGATTTGGGGCCTGAGGCAGGAAAGAGCCGTATCTAAGAACCTGGTCTTTCAGTCATGTAGCAGGTGCCATGGACAGGTGGAGTCCATGAGCCGACTAAGATGAGAAGGGAATCAGTTTTCGTCCTCTAGTGGAAAACCGGAAGTCCTGTACCGCAGGTGAAATTGCAGAAATTGTCTAGGTCAGCGGTTCTCAACCTATGGCCCATGGGCTGCTTCCAGCCCAGTCAGCACACAGTTGTGGCCCATGTGACATCCTCAGGGCCATACAGGTAGTATTGGATTCGGCTAACGTAACACATTGTGGGCCACATGTATGGGTTGAGAACCACTGGTCTAGGCACAGGAGAGAGTGATCAGAATTGGGAGGATGGAATCGTATCCCATGTCCACTCTGCAGCACTACTGCAACCTCCAAAGGGCAAGTCAATGGCCCCCCTGTCCTCCAACACGTACAGCCTGTGCCCCATCCTCTAGTATATGCTGTTTTCAGACAGTGAATTCGCGCAGCCCCCACCAAACAACCCCTAGGAATAAGTAGTCCCAATGGAACCACAGCAATGTGGCATGCAGAGGGAACGGACTCGTTGCATTTCAGTAAAATCCTTTGCACCTCTGTAGGTAATATAGATGGTGGGGCAGGATTTGGCCGTAAGCTAATGAATTTTAGGGAATACCAGTAGCCATCCGATGTAAAGTTTTCTTACGTTAGCTGTGTTGATAGTGTCCAATAAAACAGGGCCTATTCTTGTAAGCACTCACCACTACGAGTGTGGTGTAGTGTAGCACACACCACTATGAGTAGTCCCCTTGGTTTCCATGAGACTGCTCACATGTGCAAGTACCACACATCTTCGTATTTTGAAAATCAGACCTATTGAGGGCATGTCATGAATTCTACTATGACAAGAATGTCATAGGTATGCACTGTATCATTGAACAACCAATTCCAACCTGCTGAACTGACTTTTTTCAGTTTGTTTATATGACTATTATAAAGTATAATACTAACAAGACAAGTGGCTGTAAATTTCAATGCACATTTTAAAGACGTCTAAACTTCTAGGAAGTCCGATTTTTACATTATAAATTGAAAAATAAAGTAATTGCTTTTTAACCACCTTCAGAGCACTGTACGTGAGGAAAGGCACACACATACTAGAGCAAACAGGAAAATGGTGTCTCAGAAATTTGGTTTGGTTAAAGAGCTACAGCTGAAGACCTGGAAATTCAGGTTAATGAAAGTTCTGAAATAGCTTTTAGCGTGTTCATTACATGCTTTTTTCTGCGTGTAGTGGGAATAGTAGAAGAAAAAAGAAATATAGTGGCATTATGATGCGCTGATTGGTGCCATGGTTTTTAATTGGAAGTCTACGTTCTTAACCCTAGCAGCTGCTGTTGGTGCAATAAGTCACTTCTCTGGCCATTAAGGTTCTAGCTGCAATATTTTGACAAAGTACCATGTGGTATTTAATGCTACCACTTTGCGAATATATTTAGGTGGTGGCCAACATGAGTCGTAGCTCTTATGTCAATATTTCCCAAAGCTGTCGTATGCAGTTAGCTAGCACATGCTCTCGGAAAGTCTTGTTAACTGTGAATGATCAAATGCTCCTTCGAAAGACGGAAAGCTTTCTGTTCCTTTTCATGTTTGTTTAAAAAAAAAATTACTTAAAAGGGACATGAAGTGAAATGTGATGAGGGAGTAAAGAGATGGTAAATTCATTGTGGTTGTGGCTTCAGAATTTTGTGTGCTTTTTTTATTAGGATTATAAACTCTCTGATTAACAGTTTAGTATTGGAAGAACAGGCATCTTTTTAAATAGTCACCTTAAAAATATTTCCCCTCTGTGGTAATAAAAATCCTCTTTTTGAAACTGATCTTTGTAGGCTGTGAACCCCAAAAGAGAAACATACTTTTTTTCTCTATAGCTTTCAATTGCTTCTCTTTTAGCTATCTACCATTAGAACAGATCTCTTCTGTGCATAATAGAAAAGAAATAGAATAGAAAAACGGGTCTTTCAGTTTGTGGAATTTTTCTTTCACATTCAAGGATGGGCAAATGTTTCATTTGTTGAGAAAGCAAATAAGTGTTGGAGTGGCTTTTAGCTTTCTGGCAATAAAATACGTAAGTGACATGGAGTAATTTTTGATGTCAGGAAAGAAAAGTGAGGAATCACTCTTGGATCCAGGCAGACAGGTGTTGAAACTTTAAAGGGCTCAATGCTACATGAAATAACAATTGACCTCTTCTTCAAGTACTGGTTAGCAATGTATTCCATTGAGGGTATGCATGTATCCAGAGCCAGAAAACTTGAAAGCAGTAGTGTCCATTGGCCTGTGCATGCACCATTGCCTTTATCCAAGGTGATAAAGGGTGAGGTGGACAGACCGCACCCCCAGTTTCTTCTCACTGATGCATGGTCAGAGTTGGCATTATTAGTGTCCTCACTTGTGCAACACACATTTAAAAAGTGTACAGTTGTATATAGTTAAATTTTTTGGGGATTGTATTTGCTGTTCTTACTGTTTTAACATAGTTTTCGCTTTTTAGTAGTATATGGAGTAGAACAGAGACTTTGGGGGAATCTGTTTACTGATTACCCACAGTCCCTCCCTTCCTGCACACGCCCATACCCGTTAGTGGGTACTGGACTATGCCAAAGATCTCAGGATTTAAGATCTCTGCCTCCTGCCCATATCCTGTCTCAAATAGCGACAAACTACCTCTACTGCTTTGGGAGAAGTGTACATTTCAACCAAGTGCAATATCTGCCAGTGCTTCCCAAGCCATGCATGAGAAGGCTGGACTCTGTGCCTTAAGAAGCACCTCATGGAAGTTGCCATGAAGTCCCAGTCGGACCCAGGCTGGGGACATCCCCCTGCTGCCTCTCTTCTCCCTCCCTCCCGCCGCCCCCCCCGGGGGGCCCCCTTCTCCCCCCCCCCCCCCCCCCCCCCCCCCCCCCCCCGGTACATCGGCCTGAAACAGCCAGGCGTGTGCTTCCAACTATGGAGATAAGAGTCCGTCTCTGGTCGTACCACTGCTATGGACCCCATTCTGGGGCCTAATCGGGAGGTAAGGAAGCATGCACATAAGCATTTCTATAAGTCTTGCTTACAGGTGATGTGCCTTCCATGAATTCCAGCTGTAGGGAGGCAGAGATGCACAAGCATGACAAAAAAACACACAAGCCGGTGGTTCTGCTGGTGCAGGGTACCAAGCCGTGCACACTGCCAACATTGGCCTCCCTGAGGACGAGCAGTCGGTCGGTTCTGGGAAAGTTCTCCACTCTGGCACTGGTTCTAGCTCTGGCACGACTACCATTAATGCCAGGGAGACTGGAAAAAATGCCAGAGCCACACAAACTGTTTACCCTGGGAGAACCGAGATCAGCGTCTTCCACTACCATCGGCATCAAGGGAGGTGATACCTGCCACCCAGGTCATATGGCAGTCAGGACACACTTCACCACATCTAACAATGGTTTACACGCTTCCACCAGCTCTGATAGTACCATGATTGGAGCTAGAATCTGAGTTTTTGTCCTCAGAGGATTTGGATGGAGCACAGGGGCTGTCAATCCCCTACCACCACCACTATGAGTACCCAGAAAGACCATCGACATCCTGGCAGTACCCTTCTCTCCAACCACAGAGGAGCCACTGGTTCCCATGCTCTGGGCCCTCCGCAGCTCCAGTGCTGCTGGCCCCATGCGGGATCCTGGCCCCAATACCCAGAACTTAGAACCTGCTCATTCTGCAAGAGAGGCTTTGCCTCGGTCCCTGTGTAGAGCACCCTTGAGCAGACGCGCTGAACTAATTATAGAGGAAAAAACCACTTCGTTCAGTTCTGACGGTACCACCAGAGCCAAGAGCATTTTCCATTGTCTTCTCCAGATACTGCAGTAACTTCAGTTTTCCCCTTGCCCCCAGATTACTTTCAGCAGTTCCAGGATCTCCCGCGAAAGGTAGCGGTCTCCAACAAGGCTGGCTTGCTGCACTTGGCTCCCAGCTAACACTGTTCCCTCACTCTCCCCTTGTGTGCACCCCCAGTTTCTGGCGATCTCCAGCACCCATGTTATGCCTCAGCTCCTTCAGCCATAGAGTAATGGAAATATGCTCTGATGACCCTTTTCCCTTGCAGAAGGCTCAGTTAGCCTGCATGTTGTTCTCCCACCTCTCCTTTGCCATCATCCCTCTCTTTCTATTGTTGTCTGTGCAGTGGTGCAATGTTAATAGGTTTGATGAATGGTTGTGCTGGGATAAGTTTCCTGGCTTCAATCAATTATGAAAGGTAGGAATCATTCTCCACAATTGAATGTGGGTTCTCAATGTTCATTTACTGTATGACTGGCATTTGCAGTCACTCACTGTCAAACTAGCATGGTGCACAGCACTGGTTTTACCCAGCATGCCCACTGCTATTACACCTCATTAGCCATTTTGATTGTTGAGCTGGAAGGGTAAGCTGGTTTTGTTCTGTTGCAAATAACCAGATCTGTCAAGCCCAGTAAGGAGTCCAAGGCAATGATTAATTTTCTTATTGCCCTAGTTGACTAAATTATTTATGGGCCATCACATTAAAACTATCTATTTTGCATTTCTGATGCCCAGGTTATATAACAGCTGTCCTCCAAAGTAGTGATTGTGGTCTGTAAGTGAGTTTAGTATCATGTCAGAAGATGAGTACTGTCCTTGCAACAGTATTGATAGATTTCATTTTTGCTGTAGTGCAGTTGTTATGACAGAACATTAAAGGGTCTGTAATGTATGCACCAGGCGTAGTTGTAGAAGGCTTACAAATTTGGGGCAGAAATCCCACAACTGTGTAGCTGAAGAAAACAGGGTAATCAGACTTTATAAATTGTTTTCAGGTCAACTTTATTTTTGCCATGATTTCACACCCAACCCTTGCCACCCAGGCCCGTCTCTTTTTACTGTTAACAGTAACTGCAGAACATGTAAATCCGTCCTAGCACTTGAAAATGCATAATGAAAATCCAGTCTAGTTGTTGTTACTCCTCCCGTTTTAACAGATAGACAGAAGAAAAAAGAGGTTAATATGCATAGCCCAAAGCCATAAAGCATAAAGAGGGGGTGGACGCTTTAAGGCGGGGGTTCTCAATCTCTTTGTTTCTGAGCCATCCTGTTCCCCTCCCCCAGCATGCTATAAAAGCTCCAGGGTCCAGCGGAGGCAGGCGGGGGAGGACTTGGGGCTCTGGCCTCCAGGTGGGATGAGGGGCTTGGGCATAGAAGTAGCTTGATGGGGTGAGGGGAAGCAGCGCCCAGCAGGGCTCTGGCCAGCTCTGCATGGTGGGGTCTGGGGAGGGAGCGCCACCTCCAGCCCCAGATGCTGCCTCAGCAGGTCACCTGCTGGGGAGGGTGGTGGAGGGGGAGGGGCGGGTTGCAATCAAAAACTGTAACTCAAAGGGAGGCTCCCAGCTCAAAAAGTTTGAAAACCACTCAGGGCGCAGGCAGGGCATAGCTAGGGGCTGTGTGCGGGCAGGAGGGTAGCTTAGGGTGCAGGCGGGCGCTAGGCAGGGGCTGTGTGCTGGGGGGGTGGGGCCCCCCAACACTGCACCTCCACAGTCACTGCTTCCCAAGGGCTCTGCTGGCCCCAGAGCTGGGTCCCCATTCCCTGGCAGCTCTTACCGGCTGAGCAAGCAGTCAAAGGGAGAGGGGAACTGAGGAGCAGCACCCTGGGCACCAGGAACGACAGCAGGAGTTGGGGAATGCTGTGGCTGCCCAATCCGTGGCTAGCCAGTGCAGCAACCTCCCCACACTGTATGGCTCCAGCTTCCACCTGGCTGGGGGCAGGGCTTTAGGAGAGGAGATGATGTGAGGAGATGGAGCTGCCCCTGGGACTGCACTGCTCTGCCCATGGGCTTGGGGCTTCAGCTCAGTGGGGGACGCCAGGGCTCAGGCCTTTAGGCCCATGGGAGCACTGGGGTTCGTGGCTCTGGGCTTCAGCTGTGCAGCTCCCGGCTTTAGCCCCACAGTGGCGCTGGAACTTGGGGCTCCCAGCTTCAGCCTTGTGGGAGCATTTTGGCTTGGGGTTTCAGTCCCATGGCTCCTGGCTTTAGCTTTGTAGGGGGAGCCAGAGCTCGGGGATTCAGCCCCACAGGGGATGCTGGGCCTTGGGGTGTCAGCTCCAGGCTTTAGATGTGTGTGGAGGGAGGCAGCGGGGGGGGCAGGCGCTGCAGCTCCAGGCTTCAGCTGTGGGGACCTGCAGCCCCCCTGAAACAGCTTGTGGGCCCGCTGGTTGAGAATCACTGCTTTTAAGGTAGTCCTGTTTACCTTCAAAACATGAGAGAAACTTACTGCTTCTCAGTCACATCTAGTCACTATGGGGGAGGCAGCCAATCTGGTTAATGCTGGAACTGAAATGCATACAGATGCCTATGTCACAGAGCATTCAGGGCATGTGATACGTGGGGGGCAAAACATCACAGTCAGATGAGCGCTGTGCTGTGTGTAATGGCTCTTAAGAATTGTCTATCAACTTGACATTGTAGAACACACACTTCACTGAGTAATAGGAGAGACAAGAAATAGCCCACCTGACAAAGATGAATTGTTAAAGCACGCTGTTCCCTGCATGGTGTTCCACTTTCATATGCAAAAGTTTAAAATTTACTGTAGAACCAGCTGAATAATGAATTAAAGTGGGATTAGCTTTCTGAGAAAAGGAGTCATTTGGGGTGAAATGTTACCTTATGCAGAGGAGTTTTGCATTTTATAGGATGACAGTGTGTAACAACTAACTATTAAAGGGAAAGATTTAATGTTTTGTAAACTTGGTTGTAAAATGCAAAACACGCATTTAGCGTAACGTTGCATATTTTTAATTAAACTACAATTTGCGACGTGAAACGTTTTTCCAAGTGTACTTACGATTTCTTGCCAAGTACATCTGAGGTGGTGAAACAAAACACCTTGTCCTTGAAAACATGGAAAATGGCCAGAGTCACCCGTAAATAGCTTTGTGTCCAAATGAACTATTTCCAAACATCCCTATAGTATATTTTCTGATCTTAGAAACTATTTTGCTTTGTCAGCACTAAAATCTGACTCAGAACTTCAGTTTGCACAAATATCCTTTGTCAGACTTGCAAACAATCAAATCTTACCTAGGGAGACTCCAATTCCATAATTTACTTAGTCCAAAAAGTGGGCGGAAAGAAAGGACCAAACTCAGCACAATTATATTTATGATGCTGCTTGAATATCATCTGGGCTGGATCACCAATTCTTGATTCCACCAATATTCCACATAAAATGACTATCTAACATGAAAGCTATTGTGCAACCTTTTTAGACCGATGTTCTTTTTCTTGGATTCATTTGTAATCATTAAGTAAATTATCCCACCCCATGTTCTTTGATTACTTTTTGGCACATGTCCGAGAAAGTGCGAGATACCTCACAGAAGCAAGACAATACATGCTCCATGCTCCAAAGAGCATGCAATCTAAATTAGATAGATGGGATACAAAAGAGGATCACAAACAGACCAAATTGAGGGGAGCAGAAGGGGAAAGGGAACACACAGGAGGATCTGTATGACCTGCACATTGTGCTGGGTCCATTGAAATCAGCCCCTTCCTGCCCTTCTCAGTATAGTTAATTTACGTTATACTTGAATCATAAGTGACATTTCCCCGCCAAGTACGATTAGAATATTCAGTTATACCTTGTGTGTGCAACTCTTGTTCTTAAAACAGGTCTGTTAGTTTCCCTGCTTCAAGTGGGCTGAAGATGGATTTCTAGCAGCCTGATTTAATTTAAGCATGTAAGCTTCCTCTTTACTGGCTAGTCTGAATGACAAAACCACGGAGCCTCTGGAGACTGCTTTTTCGCTCCTCCCCTTCTTTTCCTCTTTTTGATGGAGCTTGTGGATGGGTTGTGAAGATTTGTGCTTTCCAAAATAGCTGTGTGAAAGAACTCCATCTGTTGGTGATACTCAAAACTAAAAATGGATAGTCATTTCATTAACCCTTTCAGTGCCTTATTGGTTGCAGCTTGGTATCACAGAACTTTGTTGTAATTTTCCCCCCTCTTTTTTATCTTTTAGTCCCCATCAGGCAGGCCCAAAGCATTATAGCTGTACATATGCAAGTGTCAGCAGCTGAGGGCATTGAAAGGGTTAATTGTCATCCTTCAAACCCTTTGATGTGTGCTTTCCCTGCATGCCAGCCAGCAGTGGATACCTTTCACTTGCTGTGCTTTCAAGGGTTGGTTGTAGCATTCTGGTCGCAGCAATGTTTTCATTTTTTTCCTTTGCTGAAGTACATGCATGCCCTATAGCTAACGTGCTCTGATTTGAAATCTGCTGCATTGTCCAGTGCCATTCCAGCAGCTGTAACCATTGCATTTTTGGCAGTAAAACAAATGAAATGAGGTTTGTGTGTGAATATGCTCACTTTCCCTCTCTCATGGTTTAAGAAGAGGGTCATTTTCCTTTGGCCATGGAACTCCGGCATACAAGTGTCCCAGGAGAATGCAACACTTCTCCAAGCATCCCTGTGTACCTGAAAGTACCAGTTATGTATGGTGGGATTTTTCAAGCAAAACTGCAGTTCTGTTTTGCTTTTTTCTGCACTTGTTGCTTAAATCTAATGGTTTTATCCTAAGCTGGGTTGGGGGTGGCTTACATGCCATCGGTGTGTAGGCCTTGAAAATAGTGTGTACATGTCGATACACCATACCAGTTTCAGTTTGAAGCTAGTATCTTGTTCTTCAGAATCTGTGTTTTTGTTTGTTTTTTGAAGCTAAATCTCTAGTTGTTAAGGTTGCAAAGAAAACCACAAATATATGAGCTTAATCAGTGTAACTAGAGTGCAGATGTTTGAGTCTGCAGAGAGCCTGGAACACAAGAAGTTAACGGCTCCATTTATCTGAAGGAGTGAAGTCACATGTCCAGTGATGATGATGTAATGTCAATGTTGTTTGGTTTTTTTTTAAAAAAGAGAGAGAACAGAAATGGAGAGGGTCACAGAACTGCCACAAGTGGATGGTGATGGGGAGATACCATCATTTACTTTTTTTGAACCAAGAAGGGGCCACGTGCAATGACTCTGGCAGAGCTCTTGAATGTATTCAAGCCCCATCAAAGGGAGCCAAGCTCAAAGAACTCAAGGAGCTGCTTGATCATATTTTGAACACCTGCACAAACTACTGTGAGCAACACTTCATTCTGGCAATTCAAATGGACAGAGCTTACTTCCCAGGCAGAGAACTTAAGTTCTTCACCTTCACCCTTTCTCTCCCAGCTTGAGTTAGGACATTCTGAACTAACTGGGTTTATTCAACCTTTCTTTGCTGTGAGGTAGATATATTCAGTTCAACATGACTTGCGATATTTTAGAAAGTACCTTAAAATTTGGTCTTGTGGGTTTTGTTTGGACATTTAAGTTCCTATGGCACTTCTCGTTCGAATAGTAGTTTACTCTGATATTCTTGGCTGTTTCCCCATTCTCCATGATCATACTTTGTGTCTTCATCAGACTCCCATTTCAGTAGTGGTGGTGTATGCAGATTAGTAAAGTGCTTTGGGATGAAATAGGGCACATAGGCATCAAATGATGCTTAAAGCATTCTAAATGGCTGTAGCCCACATTATTCTGAATGTGCATGCTCATGTTTTTCATTCTGATCTAAATGCTACTTTTGAGGGTTTTATCCTGTTTAAAGGCCTGTCTTTAATTATAGTTGCCTGCAAGAGATTGCAGGATGTCAGCAGGAATGAATCCATGTTAGAAATGAGGGGTTAAGTCTCAAAGATACGGTGAAGGACTTATTTCAATATGAGAGCAGGGTGTGGCATGGACAGAGATGAATTTTCTGCTAGAAGCTGTGGCCAGTGTTCTTAGAGGAAGCTAGCAGAGTGCTAAGCCAAGTGTGCATATGTGGGAGGTGAGAGAATTCCCTTACCATTCACTGTTTTTTTCCAGTTTTTTCAGCCCTGACCCTGTCAGGTTATCTAGCTAACCTTCTCCCCAACTGTGAGATGTCTACATCTTCTCTCATTGCCTGTTTCCTTCTGGCTGAGCAGGGCCTTTTTTTTATACTTTCCCTAGCAGCCTGCTTCCTGCTCCAAGTGCCTAAAGTTGGGCTCCTTGGGCCTTTAGTAGCCCAGAACCCCTTCCTGCCTTGTGTGGTGGTTTGTGCGCCCCAGTTACAGGAGTTTTCTAAAGCCAGCAGGACCCCAACCACTTAAATAGAGCAAAACAAACGTGTCAAAGTTCCTCCAGGAATCAGCTGGTGGCCCATACCGCTCACAGAGTACAGGTGTTCTTTCTGGGAAGGTGCATGCTGATCTAACTGCACTTTCCGGATGGTTTGAAGGCGCAGGACCATGCAAAGTGGGCTACAGCTTTCCTGCAGATGTCGCTGACGATCCTAACGTTCATCAGCCTTTTCTGTTTGGCAGAGAGGGATTCTGCAAACGCCACATGCTAATAGTATGTATTTTTGCTTAGTATGTAATTTCTAAAAAGCAGGGTAAAGAATAGGTGTACATCAGCTGTCAGAAGAAAACACAGCATAGTTCACAAAAGAGAACTTAGCTTAGGCTTTTTCCTTTTTTGTTTCTCTGCTTAATTGAGTTATTTGTGTGAATCTGAAGTCATTTGCTAGGCTTTAGTATTAGCATTGTTTGCTAATTTTTATTTGAGAGAACTCACGCTTCCTAAATCTGTAAAATGCAGATAATACATATTGGCATAGCTGGTGTTAGGAGGACTGATCAGTTCATTTGCGAAGTACTGTACCAACCCTTAGCAGTGGCATTGTGTTAGCTAGAAATGCAGCTTGTTGCTCTTCTTGCTTAAGACTGTTTTATTTGTTGTATGGATGAGGTTTAATTAATTTTTTTCCCAATCTGTCTCTCTTTGCCAGTCGTATTAACTTTGACCTCCTTCTGGCTTTGCTTTTGTTTTTTGCATGGGCAGATTCCATGTTGCTCTGAGAAGCCGCTCTTTGCAGGTCTTCGTGTGTCGGTGAGTGAGGTCTAAGATATTCAGAGTGAGGTTGGCTGCCCTTCAGTTGTCTGTGTGGCAGAGGAGCTGAATTGCAAGCGTAAATTGGAATAAAACAATAGCATTGCCCGAAGGCATCAGCTATTATAAATACAGTTGAGTAATAACTCTGGTATTGCAGCATTGCATATTGCCCAAGGCTGTTAGGACTCTGTATATCAGAATCCAATAAACAAGAAACATAATGGAAAAACTAATTTTGACACAAGGGAATTGCTTTAGGGAAGCAATACAGTAAAATGAGACCACAGGGTTCACTTGATAGTGTGTTTAGATACCGTCTTTTGCTTATGCATATCTTGTAGCAGTTAAATGATGGGTTATCAGTACATTTTCAGTTTAATAGCCATAGGGTGGGGAGGAAAGATATCTGCACAATGGAAGAGAAGCCAGGTCTTCTCAGAAGCTAATGATATCTGGTGCACAAGGCAATCCAACGCTGTGAGTTATGAGCAATGCAGGCTGCCTTCCTCCTGTAATTAATAGTATCACCTTATATTGTGTGTTCTTGCCACATGGCTGAGGAGCAGAATTCCAGGAACAGTCTCCCTAAAGGCACAGTAATGTGTTGGGTAATGAATGCGGTTTACTTGAAATACATATCCTGGGTAGCTTAACTGGGTGTAGTGAGGGGGAGAAAGAGGTGCTGTATTTGGCCTGACTTGAAGATTTTAGGTAGGGCTGGAATTTATAGCATTATGCATATCCTGGCAATTTACTAAGGATTGCATATTTGATTTTTTTTTTCTTTTTTTGTTCCTAAAGCATGTATATCTTAATGTCACAGAGATGAGAAATGAACAGCAGGCTGTTTTGATGCTGTGTTGGGAACATATTTAGGCATCAAGTGATCCCAGTTAAATGTTGCTATATGCTTCACTTTCCATGAAGCTTCAGTGATCAGAACACACATTTTTATCCTGCCCCTTGATTAGACTAAGATATGGGGTGAACAGGTGAAACTCCAGTGATCTGCCCATCCCAGCTCTGCATTAGGAGATGGATGATTTAAAAATAAAACTTGAGTAGTCCTCTTTCTTTTTTTTAAAAAAAGGGGGGGGGGGAGCAGCAGCTTGCATTCTTTCCTGGGGAGGACACACAAATGCATTAAAATAAATAAATGAAAGCAAGAAGAAAGGAGTGGATACTTCAGAAGCAGCAGTTAGTAAGGGGGCATGGAACTGGGAGAGTTCAATCGGTGAACTAAATGGAGTGAAATTGTATGTATGATTTTATCATTAAGGTCCACCCACAGTAAACCTACAGCTGTGATTCTTGGAGGCTCTATTGGCTGTTTACAGTTAATATGGTTAAGTTTATGTCCACATGCCTGATTTTTCTGCCATCTTGACTGCATATTTTGTGTTCACACCTAGCTTTTTGCTTTAGTAGTACATTCTGGGCAATTATCCCATGTGTGTTGGTGTCTATGGTAATTTTTAAGGAGTTTCTCCCATTTCCACCCAGGATTAGCAGTAGTAGATACAGAATGGATATTTACAGTCTCATATTGTTGTTTAGGTACCTAGACAATAGTTATGTGACTCCTTTGCCCAGCAAAAGAAAGTTTTTTTGAGAATCTGAAGAGTTCTCACATCTTCTGGGTGATATAGCGAGGGAATGGAAGCCCTGTGGGATAGCAGACACTCGACTGCATGCAGAATGGCACCCTTATAATGTGGGAAAGTGCTCTGTAGGATGTCTAACCGCACAGCAGGGAAAGGGTGTTGGTTACAGTAGAGAATCCTTAAGGGGTTCTTTGGTACACCACAGAATAGCCACATAGTATCTAACCAGTCATGGGAATCAAACTATGTATCAGTAGGTAGCTGGGAGGAGTGGTGGCCTGGTGATTTACTGTGTGCTGTCTGAAAACAAATAGTGGATTTTGCCAACTGCATGTGCAACAGGTTACAGGGATGCTAAAGAGCTGCTGTGTGGATGAGGCCTTAATCCATACGGGATAGCCATTAAGCGTCTTTGGAGTTGGGCACTGTCCTGTCCATCTGGGTTTCTTCCATCTTCAAATCTGTAATTCTTTGATAGAAGAGTTTCTTTTGTAAAATTACTTATTACTAAGAGCCTTCCCAAAACCAAACCTGGTGGTGATAATCTGAACAGCACTTTCCAAAACAGTAGCACCTAGACACTTTGTGATGTAGCAGGTAATGCGCTGCTAGCATTCTAATGTTCTTACAACGTCTGCATTCTGGAAGGGGGCACTGGAGAAGACAAACAAAAGAGCCAAGTTGATGCCTATGTTTTGAGTTGGCTTTTGTTTGCTTTTTCCTATAAACATGTATTCTAAAGGAAAAGAAACACAGCTTCAAAATGTTGCTGTTGTTTTAATGCATAAATCTGTTAGTCATACAGAGAAATCCCATATGTACTTTAAATATTGAGCATCTGAAGTATTCCATACATTATGAAAAAGGTATCTGGAATTACTTTTAACAATATTGTGAATGTGACTGGGGGTTAAATTTGGCCTGGGATGCTGGGAATCCCACATTTCCCACAGTCTGCAGTTCCCCTGCTTTATAGTCCCCTAGGAGGATGATGGCGAAGCAGTTCCTATCCCTTCCCTAGGATCAGCAGAATGAAATGTGCATTTTGCTGCAGCTGCTGTGGCCTCAAGATGATGAGGAGCAACAGAGGGACCAGCAGGATCTTTTGAAGCTGTTGGAGGAAGGACAGCTTTTCCAAAAGGAACTGAGGATGATATGTGCTAGTCATCCAAAGTGGGCTAACCTCTCCGAGGGGGATGTCACCTCTACTTGGCAAAGGTTGAGAATAATTTCAGACCTCTTTCGGGAAATGGCCAGGCCATCTGTCACTCGTGGATTTAAAACAGCAAATTAAGAAAACTTTATATAAAAATAAATGACATCCTGTGTATTGTTTGTTACTTTTATTCTTTTCTTCTCTTCCTCCTCTTTTTCTTCTACCATGTGTTTTGGTATATTGTTCCTTCACTTTTTTTCAGAGTTTTGTTTTTTCCTGCAGTTAATATTAATTTCTCATTTAAAAAAAAAAGTTTCTTTTCTCCCTTCATTTCTCTGACTCAGTTTCCTTTTTGGATTTGGCTTTTGTCCCCTCTGTTTTTATCTTTAGTGCCTTCTCTATGCACCCTTCATTTCATATTTCCACTTCTCTGTACCTTCACAATCTCTTGGTTCTTCAACCCCATCCATAGTGTAGAAGAGGGAGAGGCTGAGAAAGGAAGCACTATATATTTGGCTCTAATGAAATATTTCTTCCTTCCCTGCAGCAGGTTAGGGGAGGCAGCAGTGTTGGTGAGGATTAGGGATCAAGTCAGTCTCTCATCCTAGAGTAAGGTATTTAGGCCCCTCCTTGGTTTACTGAAAGGGTTTGTCTAGATTAGGAAATAGGTCAAAGTTAGGTCAGAATCAGCTAATTTAACACACATTGGTCAACCCTGACTTAACTTTAACCTTCCTAATCTAGACCAACCTAAAGGATGCCATGGGACAGAGAAACACACAGGCATTGCAGTGTGAATACTGATTCCCTACATTGCACGTATGTGTATGTACTTCCATGCATCCAGATGCCCTACCTTTGTTTTCATACCCAAACCAGCTTCGTGAAAAAGAGATTGTATTACTGATTTTAGGTGACCAAAGCATTACAAGAAATGCATGAAACAGAGGAACTTTTTGAAACAGACAGTAGCATAAGCGCAGTCACTGATTTAAAGAAAGTGTTTGGAAGAGTCACCCAGAAAGGAGTGGGTCAGCTCTTTGAAGTTCTAAATGAAAATGGAGACAGAAAATCCTCCTATTTTTAGAACTATTTATTTACATATTATTTACCAACAGCACTTTACAAATAGCTAACATCTCTAAGATGTAGATGGGTGACGGTTTTCAAAAGTGGCTAGTGATTTTTGGGTGCTTCAATTTTGGGGTACCAAACTTGAGACGGTTACCAGGTCTGCATTTTCAGAAAGTCACTGAGAAGTCACTCAGAAAATAAGGCCAAATTGAGGTGTGCCAAGTTAGTCAAACAAAGCCAGTGGTTACTTTTGAAAGCCTTGGCCCCTCCTGAAAAGCTCACAAGCTGTGGAGAGGGAATGGTTCTAACAAGAGGCAGTATGGCTGGCCAGTATGGTATAGCATGGGAGACTGTGTCCTAACTGTATTTATCTGGAGGGGAGTGGGGGTAAGAAGAAAGTTTGAGGTCTAATTTGTAACACCTTCCTGGAGAGATGACTAGACGTTGTTGGCTGGATCAGAGAACTATGCTAGGATGGGTTTGAAGGAAGCAATGGCAAATTGGGTCACAAGGGTGGAATTCTAGGTGTCAGGGCCTACACGGAAGAAGTGGAGAACCAGGAGAGTGGGAAGGACAGGGAAGTGTGTTTTTTACCATGGGATAACTAACACACAAAACACAGGAACATAAGGGTTACTGCCAGGAAAACAAGGCAAGCTCAGCACCATGCAGAGGTATAGTGCTGTCCTTGCCAAATTAACTTGTGGAAAACATTGCAGGTACGTCTCTCCACTAAAGATTTTACAGTGAGATAATTATTGTGTTTATTTTCTCCCTGTAAGTGCTCTCTTTCTCCATACCTCCCCCCTCCCACCCTTCATCAGCTTTTTAAGCAGTGAAAACAAGGTCCAAGAAAATGTCCTCTTTCAGTAATGGTCTGACTTGCATTCTTTTTACACAGCGTTTCTCAGAGTTCGTACCAAAATATAAATGCAAAATATAAATGGACTTGTTTCTCTCTGTCTTACCTAAATGTGCTCCTAAGATATCTTTTTAGAATGCACAGTAGTTTGCCTTATAACGTGGCTAAAATGTCAGTTGCCTAGCTATGGGAGATTGATGTAGCTTGTGTGAATTACGCTAAAGAAAATGGAAGGGAATGGTAAATGCAAATGTATTGCTTTTGTGCTTAATTATAACTTGACAGTCTTGCTAATTTTCCTTTTTAATGAGAAGTGATTTATCTCAACAGATTCTGTAAGTATTTTTAAACTAAACTCTTCAGTTAGCTATCTAAAGTATTTATCTCCCGTCTACAACATGAAATAATAGGCAAGCAGGGATGGGGAAAACCCACTGTCTGGAAATCTAGTCTTAACCATCCTGCTCTGTGTGTGTTTAAATGATTAAATGGAATACCGGTGCTGACTCTTCCTTCTGCTTTTCAGGGGCGGCATGTCAAAACAGGTCAACTGGCAGCTATCAAAGTCATGGACGTTACAGAGGTAAGCAAAGAAAACGTTTTTGTTTTAGAAATAGACAAAAACTGAACAATGGGAGTTGGTAAGTGATTTTAACTTTTTTTTTTTTAAAGAGCAGAGTTCTCACCTGAGAGTGACCACTTTGTTTGCAGAAGCCTTCCAGATAGTCTGGCTTTCTGTGTTCATGAGAGCCAAAGGCACATTTACTTGAGTTGCTGCAAGTGGGCCCAACATATTTGAGAATGAGGATCATCTCCTTTTCAGAAAGTTCTCAAAGGATGATGACGATACTGATTTTTAAATGTAACTTCAGCCTTCTGCTTTATAGAACAAGAAGGTTATGGGGGTCACGTGGAGCAGGAACTGGAGGATAATAGTTGTGCTAGTGCATTTGAATAAATTTATATCCTTTTTAGGCTGGAAAGGAAGTGGGTCCAATAAAGTTCCCAGTGGCCTGAAAGCAGAAACATCTGCTAGAATGATGAGCAGATTGCTGGCAGAATTCAGCAGTGTAAAGTAGTAGTTGTAACTGACTCAGGGGGATTCACTGTGGAGTTCTAGATGGAAAAGGGGAAATTAACCCAGCCAAAGACATGAAAATGTCTATTTTTGGATCTGTAACTTTGTATTAATTTTAGTTTACTCTGTTCTAAGTGAGATCAGTTTTAATTAAAAATATTTAAAACGTCAGAATAAATTCCTGTAGATTTCTTTTGTGTTGTATTGGATTCTATATAGTTATCACATATGCTTCAGATTTAGAATCTGACAAAATCTTTGTATGTTTCAGTAGCAATATACTGGCTGAGCAGCCTCTGAAGAGAGGGTCATCAAACCAAGCATCCTACTGTTCTCAACCCATTCATTTCATATGATCATTTTTTTTAAAATGCATCAAAGCTCATAATGTGTTGTGCACAAAGCAGGGTCTTTAAACATCAGAGCGATTGTTGTGTAAACGTGCACCTTTGATGCATTCATTAAGAGGAAAATGTGCGTGTGCGTGTGCGTGTGCGTGCGCATGCGCGTACACAGGTGCACGCTTGCAACTGAAAGTGTTACCTTGGACACAAGATCCCAGGAGAGTGGATTAGAGTCTTATCAGTAAGCCATTTGAAAAATGTATACATCAGGAGTCACGCATAGGTTAACTGAGAGGGCTTCAGACATGTCTCTGGATCTATGTGATTGTATCTAAGTGAGACTGCAGATCTTAACTTAAACTGTTATGTCTGCCAAGAGCTACACATGCTTGCTTCATAAAACAGGCTAATAAAAATAAATTTTCATCTGTAAGATTATCCAAGGCTGCCTTAATGGAAAGACACTGGTGTATTCACTATAGTTAATATGTAGGCAAAGCAGAGAAGACGAGGGTGTGTTGACTTAAAGTGAGTGCTCTTTAATTGCAGATGATAGTATCAGTGCAGCAAACACTCACAGGACAGATTTTTACAAAAAAAGGGTTCTTCCACAACAGAATTTGATTATGCTGCACATCCTAGAACTTCTTTTTTTTTTTTTATGGCATGCATGAATAACAAACTACTTTGATTGAAAGGTTACATTAAATAAGGAAAACAGAAAAGTATCAGTTATGTATAATGGATTAATTAGAAAGATTGGACATACACAAGTCCATGGGTCCAGATGCAGTGCATCCAAGGGTGCTGAGGGAGTTGGCTGATGTGATTTCAGAGCCATTGGCTATTATCTTTGAAAGCTTGTGGCAATTGGGGGAGGTCCCTGATGATTGGAAAAGAGCAAATATAGTGCCCATCTTCAAGAAAAAGGATCCAGAAAACTACAGACCGGTCAGCATCACCTCAGTCCCTGGAAAAATCATGAGCAGGTCCTCAAAGAATCCATTTTAAGACATTTGGAAGAGAGGAAAGTAATCAGGAACGGTCAACACGGATTCACCAAGGGCAACTCATGCCTGACCAACCTGATTGCCTTCTATGAAGAGGTGACTGGCTTGGTGGACGTGATACACCTTAACTTTAGCAAAGCTTTTGATATGGTCTCCCACAGTATTCTTATCAGCTAGTTAAAGAAGTACGGGTTGGATGAATGGACTATAAAATGGATATAGAGGTGGCTAGATCATCAGGCTCAATGGGTAGTGATCAATGGCTCAATGTCTAGCTGGCAGCAGGTCATAAGTGGAGTGCCCCACGGGTCAGTCCTGGGGCCGGTTTTGTTCAACATCTTCATTAATGATCTGGAGGATGGGGTAGATTGCACCCTCAGCAGGCTTGCAGATGACACTAAGATAGGAGGAGTGGTCGATATCCTGGAAGGGAGGGATAGGATACAGAAGAACCTACACAAATTGGGGGATTGGGCCAAAAGAAATCTGATGAGGTTCAACAAGGACAAATGCAGAGTCCTGCACTTAGGACGGAAGAATCCCATGCACAGCTACAGACTGAGGACCGACGAGATAGACAACTGTTCGCTCGGGATGGACTTCATCTAAGCAAGGAGGGAAC
>ML675618.1:768742-925697 GCA_007922155.1 Mesoclemmys tuberculata
GATGATCATATTGGTCCCTTCTGACCTATGAGTCTGAGTCTATGAGCAGTTCTGCAGAAAAGGATCTGGGGGTTACAGTGGATAAGAAGCTGGATATGATCAGCAGTGTGCCCTGGTTGCCAAGAAGGCTAATGGCATATTGGGCTGCATTAGTAAGAGCATTGCCAGCAGATCACGGGAAGTGATTATTCCCCTCTATTCGGCATTGGTGAGGCTGCATTTGGAGTATTGTGTCCAGTTTTGGGCCCCCCACTACAAAAAGGATGCAGACAAGTTGGAGAGAGTCTAGCGGAGGGCAACAAAAATGATTAGGGGGCTGGAGCACAAGACTTATGAGGAGAGGTTGAAAGAAGTAGGCATGTTTAGTCTGCAGAAGAGAAGAATGAGGGGGGATTTGATAGCAGCCTTTAACTACCTGAAAGGGGGTTCCAGGGAGGATGGAGATAGGCTGTTCTCGGTGGTGGCAAGATGACAGAACAAGGAGCAACAGTCTCAAGTTGCACTGGGGTGGGTCTAGGTTGGATATTAGGAAAACGTTTTTCACTGGGAGAGTGGTGAAGCACTGGAATGGGTTACCTAGGGAGGTGGTGACATCTCCATCTTCAGAGGTTTTTAAATTGCAGCTTGACAGCTCCCTGGCTGAGATGATTTAGCTGAGGATAGTCCTGCTTTGAGCAGGGGGTTGGACTAGATGACCTTCTGAGGTCCCTTCCAACTCTAATCTTCTATGATTCTAATGTGACTGAGTTAACGTAGGGGGAGATGCCTTATCTATGGAATTTTCTTCTTTTGAGTGCTTGAGTTTGCAGCTTTAATACTGCAGAAACAGTTTTCACCTAACAATCCTAGTTTTTTACAGGAGGAAGAGAGGGTAGGGAATTGAAATTTTGAAATACTAGCTTTGTGCAGCTTTCAAGTTTCACAGATGTCACCAGTGGAATTTGTAAGTTCTTTGTTCCAAAGTAATAAGCTTGTGGAGGTTACAGAGATACTGTAAATTCTTCAGTGTTGGGCTGAACAGCTTCCATCTCTTCTACTTGCTCTGCAGACATAGCGTTTTTCAAATCTACCGTTTCATACTGCTTCTGTAGCTGGACTTCTCAATTCCAGAGGGTGCTGGGTTACAGAACGACGCACGCATGTGTGAAAATGGGGTTTGAATTGAAGCTGTTTTATAAACTTAACTGTAGCGACTGGGATCAGTGTGATTGCTGTCCTACAGCTGTAGCATTGAGTGTGCTGCTCTGCTTCAAAACCAGAATAGGGGACCACACAAATTGATTCCTTTTTAATTGCTTTTCTATAATTAATGCTTTGCTGAAGATGTAAGAAATGTGACAGGGTCAGACTTGATGGCTACCAGAGATTACTAAAAGGCCAGTATATCAGCCCCCTGGTCCCTTTTCCTCTGGTAGCTGAGCAGGGGTTCCTTCAGGTTAATTAGCACACCTGGAGCCATTCACCCCCCCCTCCCCCGGACTTGTTAATACCTCCCCTCTAGAGAAAGGGTGTGGCTGTGGTTGTGAGAGTGAGGCGAACTACCAGTGTGTGAGAGCAGGCAAGACGCTGTCAGAAACCAGGAGGGTTTAGGAGAAGGAGCGGAACAGTGGCAGAAGAGAACCCTGCAGGTACAAAGACTAGGGGAGGGAAAAACCCTACCCAAAGAGGGCAAAGGATCTTTCCCAGGCCTAGAGGTCTAAAGGAAGATACCCTGCCAGAAGGGAAAGATTGAACTGGACATTTGGTTTGGGCACTACCATGCCCAGTTGGGCTGTCAGGGGTCAAGAGCCTTCTTTGGCAAGGAGGCCAGGAAAGGCCCCTGTCCAAGCAGGATATGGACATTAGGTCAAGGGGCCGCAGAGAAGTAACCCAGGGAAGCTAGCAGCTTTCCTGAAACCACAGCACGAGGCTGCTATTTGTAGGGTCCCTGGGTTGGGGCCTGGAGTCGAGGGAGGGACTGGGCCCCCCTACCCCGTACCTGCCATTCCCTGGAGGGGCAAAAGCCCCAGCCAAGAGGCAAGGGCCTGTGAGAACCAGACACAGGACTGGGAGCCAGCAGGGAGGGGCCATTTTAGAGAGGCTGTATTACCCTCCCCCACCACTTGATGGTGGAAGAACACTAAGGGGTAAAGCAGTTCCTTGACCTACCACTAGAAGGAAGTGCTGGACCCACCGAAGTAGAGGAAGAGCTTTGCCACAGAAGGTAAAAATGTTCACTATACCTGAAAGCAACACATACCCAAACGTGAACTTGTAAGTGATAAAGGCCTAACTCTGCAAACATTCTCTGCTGTTGTGAGTTGTTACCATTTGGCGTCACTAAGCATTTATAGGATTGGGCCGCTACGGTTTTGACCAACCAAGTGTCAGTAACTTCCGATTTAAGGCGAACGTAACTTTTTGATCAGTGTAAAGAAGAGTCGTAACTCCTGCTAGAGAAAATGAAAATCTTACACAGCACTGTGAAAACGTTGCCCTTGGTTCTGTGCTTATGTTGCTGTGCCTTGGGTTGAAAATCCCATGTCAGATTAGACTTTGAATTATTTTCTGTGACTAGTTAGTCAAAGTATTGAAACATTAGCACTGCTTTATATAGAAATATCCGGGTTTTTTTTTTTTAAACAAACAGCCACCAATTTAAAAAAAAATCAGATTAACAACTCACACTTTTAACTTTTTTACTGGTAGAGCTGCAGTAGATACAGGATCAGAGATCTTACTGTTGCATAAAACATTTCAATAGGAAATTAAAAAAAAAACAGGCTTAAGCAGTGTTCGTAAAGGTAAGATACTCTGCAGCTGGAGGGAATTAATTGCCTTAAAAGGTAAAGGATGCATGAACCATTAGCATATACATATTTTTCCATTGCAGATTCTATGTTCCTTATTCGACACATGTTTTAGAAATTACAGTACTTCGACAGAATGTACCTTGTGTGGATCACCCCCCAATCGCTGGCATCAGATTGTCGTGTGTTAGAACCTGTAGGATATCATCTATTATATCAAATATAACTTAATTATGATTAAAGTTTGACAGGAATAAATGCACAGGAAGGAGTTCATAGTCAGAGTTTTCCATCTGAAGACCAACATTACTACACTCGCAGAGCTATGGTGTGGTGGATGTTTTCCCAGAAGCAGAAAAATGGAGAAGAGTTCCAAAGGGGTAGCTGTGTTATGAAATGTAGAATTTCTTGTGACAAGGGATGAATTTATACCTGCTATTTAAAGGGCAAATTATAAAGCAATGGATAATTGAGCACATCCAAAACTATCCTCCCCTGGATGGATCTTGGAGGATGGACTGATCATACCAATTTTGTGTGAAACACTGTGTGCTTCCAAATCAATCCTTCAGCTAATCATAGAAGTGTAGGACTGGAATGGACCTCAGTAGGTCATCTAGTCCAATCTTCTGCACTCAAGATATGATTACGTAATAACTAGACCATTTCTGACAAGTGTTTGTTTAACCTGCTCTTTAAAACTTCCAATGATGGAGATTCCAAATCTCCCTATTCAATTTGTCCCAGTGTTTAAGCACTCTGACAGTTAGGAACATTTTCCCAATGTCCAACCTTAATCTCCCATTGCTTCTTGTCCTATCCTCGGGGGTTAATGAGAAGCTTTTCACCCTCCTCCTTGTAACAACTTTGTATGCACTTGAAAACTGTTATGTCCTCTCTGTCTTCTCTTCTCCAGACTAAACAAACCCATTTTTTTCAATCTTTCCCCATAGGTCAGGTTTTCTAGACCCTCAGTCACTTTTATTGCTCTTCTCTGGATGTTCTCCAATTTGTCCAAATCTTTCATGAAATGTAACTCCCAGAAATGGGGACAGTACTCCAGCTGAGGTCTTATCAGCGTGGAATAGAGTGGAAGAATTATTTCACGTCTTGCTTACAAAACTCCTGCTAATCCATCCCAGAATGGTTTTTGCTTTTTTGGCAACAGCGTGACTCCTATTTGTCTTGTGATCCACTGAGACACCCAGATTTCTTTCTACAGTACTCTTTCCTAGGAAGTTATTTCTCATTTTGTATGTGTGCATGAGATTATTCTTTCCTAAGTGGAGTACTTTGCATTTGTCCTTATTGAATTTCATCCTATATCACCTCAGACCATTTCTCCAGTTTGTCCAGATCATTTTGAATTTTAATCTTATCCTCCAAATATTTGCAAACCCTCCCAGCTTGGTATCATCCGCAAACTTTGTAAGTGTACTCTCTATGCCATTATCTAAATAATTTATGAAGATATTGAACAGAACTGGACCCAGGATTAATCCCTTCGGGCTACTACTTGATATGCCCTTCCAGCTTGACTGTGATCCACTAACTACTCTCTGGTTATGCACCACCTTATAGTAGCTCTATTTAGGCTGTATTACTGTTTGTTTATGAGAAGGTCATGCAAGACAGTATCAAAAGTCTTACTAATATCACGATATACTACATCTACTGCTTCCCCTCTCTCCACCAGGCTTGCTAACCTGTGAGAGAAAGCTATTAGGTTGGTTTGACATGATTTATTCTTCACAAATCCATATTGTCTGTTACTTATCACCTTATTCTACGTGTTTGCAAATTGATTGCTTGATTATTTGCTCCATTATCTTTCCCGATACTGAAGTTAAACTGGCTGTTCAGTAATTCCCTGGGTTGTCCTTATTTCCTTTTTATAGATTGGCACTGTATTTGCCTTGTTCCAGTCCTCTGGAATCTCTCTTGTCTTCCAGGAGTTTTCAAAGATAATTGCTAATGCTCATGTGCAAAGACCGGAAGCTCACAACCTGCAAAGTTTTGGCCAGCATCTTGCCTTGTATGGAGGTGTGAGTGCGGCATGGACAAGGATTAGTGTGACATGTCTAGCAATGATGCCCTTGATAGAGATGACACTTAAGATGTTTTTGAGTAAATGTTTTAGTCTTACATCTCAAACCTACTTCCCTGGGGTTACCAAAGATCAGCGTCTTTTTTAAGTAAGCAGTGCATCCCTGTGTTAAAATATAATTAAAAAACACTGATTTTTTTTTTAAAAAGCATTTTCTCAAATATATATCTACATAATTGTTCTAGGTTTGTCATGTTTGGTACCACGCTGTTTGTGGGAGAAAGGGGGATGATAGAATACCCAACTTGACCCATTCCCAATGACATTGTGTTATCAAAATTTTCCACTAACCAGAGGACCTAAAGCTGGGAACCAGAGGGTAGTGCTTTTGCCATGCCACAGGAGGTGACACCATTGAAATTATGATTCTATAGATTTTTTTTATGGCTCAAATGACACCTCCCCTACCTTTCTGTCACTAACTTGCCCATAGAATTAGATTTTACCACGTTATGCTTCCAGATTCTCTGCTCTTCACAGGTAAATTGACTTCAGCCTTGATTCAGCGAGCACAGTTTGCTGACAACCATACTAACATGTTGCTACTTCCTAACGTAGATCAGGTCTGAGTTTGTCCATCTGTAATGCTTACATATTCAGGTGTTTGTTGCAGTCATATCTGATTGCTTACCTCAGAAGGGTGTGAGGCTTGCTGGTTGTTTGTAAAGGGCGGCACAATTCTTGAATGGGCAACTTCAGCTTGAAGAATTATTATATGGAAGAGGTTAGGGAGTTGCCTCTCCAACCCACTCTCTCCTGAAGTCCACAAATCCCTCTCTCCTTGTCTAACTGTTCCAAAGTTTAAGTCCAAAGAAATCTCTGGAAGTTGCAAGGAAGTTTGGAAAGCAGGGCAGTATGGGTCATGCATCCATAAAGTATCATTTTGGAGAAGGGGTTACAAATAGTAACATAGCTATGTTGCCAATTGGGGAGTTCTGAAAAAAGTATTTGTCGAATCATTAGTTACCATTAGCAAATTCAGATCTAACACCTCTTCTATACCAGTCCTGAGCAATATACCCCACTCCCCACTTCACCATGTCAACTGATCTCCTTGCAGCTGTGACAGAGGCTTAGCCAATTAACAGAGCAATACTTGCACAGTCTGCCATGTTGACTGACATCTTTATGGGCTATTCTCTGCTGGAGCCCTGTACCACCATACTGGATTCTCCTTGATTAGCTCTGCTTCACAAGTTGTCAGTGATACTTATGTTCAAACAAGGGCATCCGGTGTCACAAAAAGATTTATCTGTATGTTGGACTCCGCAGTGAAGCTCAGAACCCTGAAGTTATACCACGTTTCTTTTGTGGCAGATGGATGTTACTCTGTCATATCCTAGTTGATACACAGTAGAATTAGGTTAATTCAAGACAGATTTTTCCCTGAACTGTGAAAAGAACCCTACTAGTGGAAACAATGATTTTATTCCATGACAGAGAGTATCAGTTTAACCACTGAATCTAGTCAGTTACACTGGACAACAAATTTTTTCAAAAGTGGTGTTTCCTCAAAATTTTTTTTTTGATTATGCTGGACTGCTTGAAGCTGAACACAAATATAATTTCAGACTACTTGTATCACGCAGGAATTTGGAGAAACAAGAAACTGACTTTTATTGAACGTTATGCTTTTAATCGCATAATGGTGCTGACGCTTTGCAATAGTTCAACTGAGCTAAAAATGTTTTGTTGATCATTTTTGTTTGTACTCAATGGCTGAGGCTTCTCGTTTAAGTGTCCAACAATAATCAGCCAGCATTGATGGATTCCAGTTGCCCTGATACTGTTTTTCCATGATCGCAATGTCCTGGGGAAACCTTTCACCATGCTCACCACTGACTGCACCAAGATTTTCAGGGAAGAAGTCTAAATGCAAATGCAGAAAATGAATCTTTAGTGACATATTGCACTTCATGGTTTTGTATGCTTGAAGCATGTTGTCAACCAGCTGCATGTAGTTTGGTGCTCTGTAGTTGCCAAGAAAATTTTCAATAACATCCTTGAATGCCTTCTATGCGATTTTCTCTGGCCCTAATAGAAGTTCTTCGAACTGCCTGTCATTGATGACCTGTTTTATTTGTGGACCAACAAAAATGTCTTCCTTAATCTTGGCATCAGTTATTCTGGGAAACATCTGTCTCAAATATCAAAATCCTTCACCGTCCCTTGTTCATCGCTTTCACAAAATTTTCATCAGTCTGAGTTTTATGTGAAGAGGAGGCAAAAATATCTTTGTTGGGTCTACAAGTGGTTTATGTGCACACTTTTCTGCCCTGGAACCAACTGCTTTTGGAGTGGCCAGTCCTTTTTAATGTAATGATACTGCTTAGCATGGCTGTCCCATTCGCAAATGAAACAACAGTACTTGGTGTATCTGAGCTGCATTCCTAGTAGCAGCGCAACTACTTTCAGATCACCACAGATGTTCCAGTTGTAGTTGCTGTACTGTATGTGTTTCAACAAAACTTCCATATTTCTGTAGGCTGCTTTCATGTGTACTGCATAGCCGATTGGTATAGAAGGGTGGACGTTGCCGTTGTGTAACAACACAGCTTTCATGCTTAACACTGACGAATCAATAAAAGACGCCATTGTTGTAGGTCTTGCTGACACAGCCCATCAGTGTCAGTGCAGAAACACAGGTTATCAACCTGACCAAAGAATTGTGTCAGATCTTCTTGATGGCTGCGAAAGACAGAAGTGTTCGTGGCTGGTGACAGCAGACCCCATCCTTGCAATCTTGAACCCAGTAATTCTGCTTTTGCGTTTGACAAACCCAAGTCCCTGACTAGGTCATTTACTTCAGATTGAGTTATCAGATGAGGCTCACTCGACGTAAATGGTTCAAAATCTGGATCAGTGTCATTTTCCATTCCTGGCTCATGCGTCATAGCATCTTGGTTTGCCTCCTCTAGGCTCCATGTCTCCAGTGGCTTTGGTACTGGAAGACTGTTGTCATGCAGCAGAGGTCTCATGGCTGAAGGGAGATTGGGGTATTCGGTGGATTTCTTGTTTTTAGCAGACACATTGGTCAGACAGAAGTAATAGTCTGTCACATGATCCTTCTGTTCTCGCCATATCATCGGGGCAGTGAACGGCATTGACTTCCGAGTACCTCTGAGCCAACCTCTAAGATCGACAGCGTATGTTGCGCAACAAATGTGAGGAGCCCAGGCTTTGTCCTGATCATCAATTTTATAGCCAAAGTAGAGCTCGTACGCTTTCTTAATACATGCAGTCATGCTCTGTCTTTGAGGTTTAAGCGTACATTCACCACAAATGTAACAGAACATATTGCGGCTGTTGTGACATTGGCAAAACATTTTGCTATCATGAATCCTCCTGAAAATACAATTGCTTTATTATTGTGAGTACACACAATATGCTATGCGCATAGAGCATGCACATCAGCATGAATGCAAACTAATAGAAACGCAATGCATAGAACGGTGTGTGCAAAATGCTTTTATAGCCTTTCTATAACCTGTCCTGCCAGCATCTGCCCTGCCTCAGCTTTAGCATTCCCACTGCATGTTGTGTGGCCTGCACTAGGTGCAGTGTCACTGCATGCCCAGGCATGCTTGGACACAAGGTAGAAAACTTTTCAGCTTACATTGTGGGCAACATTTTAATAGACTTAAATTAAGAACTGAAATAACAAATATAGGCAATTTCAAAAAAATGGTACGTTATAGGGAAATTTCATGGTGATTTTTGTATTCAGCAGCCCAAAATCCATAAGATACGCCCAAAAGTATTCAGGAAGCAAAATCTTTGTTGTCCAGTGTTGTTTGGATCTTCATGTCCAGCTTCTGTGTGTGAGAGAAGTAAAGGATTTTTGGCTGTCAAATATCAGCATGGCTCATTTGGTAATGTTTCCATTTCCAGGCTCAAGTCCTGCCTTGGGAATTGGCCCTTTACCCAATGCTGACAATGTATTGTAGTATTAGGAAGGAGAGAAGAGAGCTGTGGAATCTATATCCGTGCCTCAGCCCCTTAATTGTGCCTGATCTAATCACTAAGGCTTTGGTCCCATTTGCATAGACCAGCTACTGTTATCTGTGTACAGGATAAGTGAAACAAGTCCTGAACATGCAAGCACACTAATGCTTAAGTTTCAGCTTGTGAGTAGTTTGGTTAATTTTATTTGGGGATTATTAATGTGAGTAAAGTTAAATATGTGTGTAAATTGCTGCAGGACCTTTGCCTTAGTACTTGGTTACACCTGCACTGGGAAAATTCAGACGCCTAATTCTTTGCTGGTGGATGCTGCAGTTTGGAAAGGAGTTAGGTGCTTTCTCAGTCAGGAACTCAGCTTAAGGGTTGTGCCTGCACAAACATTATTTTGTGAAATCACCTGCCATTGTTCTCATGGTGGTGCATTTCTACCAGGAGTAACAGTAATGTGAGGATTAGTATGGAGGATGTGGGCACTCTTACTATTATTTAGCGGGAGGGGGGGTGGAAAGGTACAGTCACACATAGGGTCTTAGTCCCCTTCTGTTGCAGCTCTACTGAGCAACGGAGCTGCAAGGGCTCATGTTTGGAGGGAAAAGGAATTGACCTTTTGGTCCACACACTCCGCCTGCCCGTTAGGTCACTAGGTTCAGACAGGCCCCCCTTGCTATTCACCCGAACAACTTGTGAACAGATGAGGGTGGCTGGAACCTGTCTTAGTCCAAAACCTGGTCAATGGTTCATAAATCTATCATTCATTTACACAACAACACACATTCTATATCCACTCTAAATCCACTATTTATTGAGGGTTTTACCTTACCACAAGTTATCTTTTCTTATTCTTTTACAAATCCTTAATACACAAATAAAACTTAAAAAAAAACTGATTACAATAACACAAATACCCAAAAAGGTTAAAATTATTACTAGTTTTACATTCACTCTCACTACTCACCACATGTATGAATTAACTCAGCTGCAGCAAAAAAACAAACATACCATGGCCAGGTTCTCCTTACTTATATGCTACATTTTCATCCAGGTAGAACCTCTGTCATATTCACACCCAGGTTATCATCCGCAGAACAAAGCCCCACGGCTTATCAGCTCTGACTGTTATTTTGAGTGATGAGCTGGAGAGAGGCAAGACGGTTGATCAGACCCTCTGTGCAGTGAGATTCTGGTGCACTCCCTTCTTGATTCGTGGCTCTCCGAAAAGCCTCAGTCTGACGACCCCTTTATATCTCTACTTCAGCCAATGCGTCTGCTAAGCCAATGATAGACCCTTCCTTTACCATCTTATTAGCAGCCCCCTCCTCAAAACTTTACTTCTGACTTGCAAAGCTAATTTTGCAGCGACGGCAAAATTCCCATATCTGGGTCTGGAACTGCTACATGTGCAAGTTCCTGTTATTATGGGTTTACTTCTTGGTCAAGGTCTTTCCTTTTTGCTGTCTCTGAGTCCCCCACACATGGGTGCGTCGCTTTTCTCAAGATGGACTCGGGGCATTGATTTTACAAACATGTTTTTACTCTATTACAACAGGCCTTGCAACAAGTCTGTGCCCAGAAGCGAGCCCCGCATGACTTATTTCTCATCCCATGTGTGGGTCATCTGTTCTATGTGTTTCTGTTTATCCTGCTCATCCACAAGATACTGCTGAAGGTCAGGAAGGAAGGATCGATCCTCCTTGATTCTGGTAGCCCCTGGCTGGCCGCATCAACATTGGTGCACCACGTTCCTCAATCTGTCAATGGAAACTCTGACTACCTTGCCTCTGGTTCCAGATCTGATGACCCAGGACCACGGCTGCCTTTGACATCCCAACCTCGAGTCTCTTCACCTCACTGCATGGAAGCTCCATGGTTGAATCCCTTGGAGCTACCATGCTCAGAGCCAGTCAGAGAGGTGGTCCTGAGTAGCAGAAAACCTTCCACCAGGGCCACTTACTTGGCTCAGTGGAAGAGACTTTCAGTCTGGTTGATGCAGAAGGGCATTCTGCCTATGCAGTCATTGATTCTTTTCATCCTGGACAGTTACATTTAAAGCAGCAAGAACTGTGAGTATTGTCAATCAAGGTCCAACTGGCTGCAGTTTCGGCTTTTTATCCTTGGGTTGCGGGCCAATCAGTCTTCGTTAACCCTGTGGTCAGATGCTTTCTCCGGGGTCTGGACAGATTATTTATTCAAACACAGCAGCTGATTCCCTAATGGGACCTCAGTGTAGTTCTATCCAGACTCATGGGGCCTCCATTTGAACCCCTAGCAACGTGCTTGCTACTCTGTCTGTCCTGAAAGGTAGCCTTTGTGGTGACTATAATGTCGGCCAGGTGGGTTTCTGAACTCAAGGCCCTCACATCCAGGTCTCTGTACATGATTTTCTATAAGGACAGGGTTCAGCCACACCTTGACCCAGCCTTCCTTCTGAAGATGGTCTCTGAATTCCACTCAGATCAGGATATTTTTTTCCCAATGCCACACGCCAACAGCCAGGACCCAGAGGTCCATTCTCTGGTCGTTAGCTGGGCTTTGCTTTTTATATCGAAAGGACAAAGCCGTTTAGGAAAACAACTTAGCTGTTGGTACCAGTAGCAAATAGGATGAAAGGCCTCCAAGTTTCATCCCAAAGAATCTCATCATGGATCGCAGCCTGTATCTGGGCTTGTTATGATTTGGCAGAGGTACCTACAAGAGCTCAGGTGTCCTCAGCAGCATTTCTGGCTCAGATAGAATAATAGAATATTAGAGTTGGAAGGGACCTCAGGAGGTCATCTAGTCCAACCCCCTGATCAAAGCAGGACTATCCTCAGCTAAATCATCCCGGCGAGGATTTTGTCAAGCTGCAGCTTAAAAACCTCTAAAGATGGAAATGCCACCACCTCCCTAGGTAACCCATTCCAATGCTTCACCAACCTCCTAGTCAAAAACTTTTTCCTAATGTCCAACCTAGACCTCCCCCACTGCAACTTGAGACTGGTGCTCCTTGTTCTGTCATCTGCCACCACTGAAAACAGCCTAGCTCCATCCTCCCTGGAACCCCCTTTCAGGTAGTTAAAGGCTGCTATCAAATCCCCCCTCGTTCTTCTCTTCTGCAGACTAAACAGGCCTATTTCTTTCAGCTTCTCCTCATAAGTCTTGTGCTCCAGCCCCCTCATCATTTTTGTTGCCCTCTGCTGGACTCTCTCCAACTCGTCCACATCCTTTTTGTAGTGGGGGGGCCCAGAACTGGACACAATACTCCAAATGCGGCCTCACCAATGCCGAATAGAGGGGAATAATCACTTCCCGCGATCTGCTGGCGATGCTCTTACTAATGCAGCCCAATATGCCATTAGCCTTCTTGGCAACCAGGGCACGCTGCTGATCATATCCAGCTTCTTATCCACTGTAATCCCCAGATCCTTTTCTGCAGAACTGCTGCCTAGCTCGTCGGTCCCCAGTCTGTAGCTGTGCATGGGATTCTCCCGTCCTAAGTGCAGGACTCTGCATTGGTCCTTGTTGACCTCATCAGATTTCGTTTGGCCCAATCCTCCAATTTGTGTAGGTCCTTCTGTATCCTATCCCTCCCTTCCAGGGTATCTACCACTCCCCCTAGCTTAGTGTCATCTGCAAACTTGCTGAGGCTGCAATCTACCCCATCCTCCAGATCATTAATGAAGATGTTGAACAAAACTGACCCGTGGGGCACTCCACCTGTGACCGGCTGCCAGCTAGACATTGAGCCATTGATCACTACTCGTTGAGCCCTTTGCTTTAACCAGTTCTCTGTTCATTTTATAGTCCATTCATCCAACCCATACTTCTTTAACTTGCTGATAAGAATACTGTGGTAGACCGTGTCAAAAGCTTTGCTAAAGTCAAGGTATGTAACGACCACCGCTTGCCTCACATCCTCAGAACCAGTCACTTCTTCATAGCAAGCAATCAGGTTGCCCAGGCATAACTTTCCCTTGGTGAATCCATGTTGACTGCTCCTGATCACCTTCCTCTCTTTTAAGTGCCTTAAAATGGATTCCTTGAGGACCTGGTCTATGACTTTTCCAGGGATTGTGGTGAGGCTGACCAGCCTATAGTTCCCTGGATCCTCTTTCTTCCCTTTCTTGAAGATGGGCACTATATTTGCTTTTTTCCAGTCATCAGGGACCTCCCCCAGTTGCCACAAGCTTTCAAAGATGATAGCCAATGGCTCTGAAATCACATCAGCTAACTCCCTCAGCACCCTCGGGTGCATTGCTTCTGGACCCATGGACTTGTGTATGTCCAATCTTTCTAAATAGTCCTGGATCTGTTTACTTCAGAGCTGCGGGATGTTCACCTCCTCCCCATTCTGCGCTGCCCAGTGCTGTAGTCTGGGAGCTGACCTTGTCTGTGAAGACAGCGGCAAAAAAGGCACTGAGTACCTCAGCTTTCTCCACATCCTCTGCCACTAGATTGCCTCCCCCATTCTGTAAGGGGCCTACACTTTCCCTAATCTTCCTCTTGTTGGTAACATACCTGTAGAAACCTTTCTTGTTCTCCTTCATATCCCTTGCTAGCTGGAACTCCAATTGCGCTTTGGCCTTCCTGATTTCATTCCTGCATGTTCGAGCAGTATTTTTATAATCCTCCCTAGTCATCTGACTAATCTTCCACTTCTTGAAAGCTTTTTTGTGTTTAAGCTCACCAGTGTCTTCTTTGTTAAGCCAAGCTGGTCGCCTACCACACTTGCTATTTTTTTTTGCACATTGGGATGGTTTGTTCCTGTGCCCTCAATACGGTTTCTTTAAAATACAGCCAGCCCTCTTGGATTCCTTTCCCCCTCATATTAGCCTCCCAGGGGATCCTGCCCATCAGCTCCCTGAGGGAGTCAGTCTGCTTTTCTGAAGTCCCTGGTCCATATACTGCTGTTCTCCTTTCTTCCTTTTGTCAGGATCCTGAATTCGACCGTCTCATGGTCACTGCTGCCTAGGTTGTCACCCACTTCTACTTCCCCTACCAAATCTTCCGTTTGTGAGCAGCAGGTCAAGAGCAGCACAGCCCCAAGTTGGTTGCTCCAGCACTTGCACCAGGAAGTTATGTGCAACAGAGGTCCCGAACCAGGACATTTTTAGAGCTGTGATATGGTTGTGTATTCACACCTTCGCTGCACATTATGCTGTTACACAGAGAATCAGAGACGACGCTGCATTTGGCAAGAGATGTTGCAATACAAAAGGTCCCTGACCTCCGACCACACCTCCTATTTATCTGCTTGGGAAACATCTACTTGGAATTGACATGAGCAAGCACTCGAAGAAGGAAAAGCAGTTACTAACCTTCTGTAACTGTTGTTCTTTGAGATGTGTCGCTCATGTTCATTCCACTCCCATCCTCCTTCCCCTCTCTTGGAATCAGTGAATCCATGGGGCACTAGAACCAACCCGACGGATACCACTAGGGGAAAAACTTTCCGGCAGCTGTGCATGCAGCACTCCCACACCTACTTGGAATGGACAATGAGCAACACATCTCGAAGAACAACAGTTATGGAAGGATAGTAACCATTTTTTCTGGTGTGTGTTTTTTGTGAAAAATTTTCCCCTTCCCATCTCTCCTTATTAAAAAAACTGACTGCTGTATATTCTACATTGCAGCTTCTCCACAGGTGGTGAATTAGATAGGTCATTTTCCTTTAGTAGTCAAAACCACAGTAGCCATAAAATGCTACATGTGTTTTCTTCTCAGAATAAAATCCTGTTATAAACATGTTAGAGAACCATGTTTTAATTCTGGTAGGTACGTAGGCAAAAACTCAGTTTTAAAACATGTTCATTCTGTCCAGAGAGGCAAGAATAAATAGTTAACTAATTATTGTAGCCCAAATAGTTTAAATTTTTGTGTAGATGGGGCCTCAGTCTTAGGGTGTGAAATGAGGGTTCAGGACTGGGGGAATTCATTTGCTTATGCTAATGTGAAACCTAGTCAGTTTTAAACTTTTTGTGCATGTGTTAAATGTAGTTCCAGAAATACACCTGCTCTATAATTCTGCCAGCTACAGTTATGTGATTCTTACAAGCACATCCCTGTATTGTTGAAAAATTCCCCTTTTTCTGTGTGAAGACCTACACACTGAAAACTGACTTGCTATATAGGGGAAACCGTGAAACTTGCTGTATCCGAAGTACTGCCAAATGCACAAAGTAAGCAAACTTGGGGGAGGTGGGAGGAAATAAATAAATAAATTTAGCCCCTTTCAGTTACAGCAGGGATAGTTAATAGGCAGACTGCAGGCCAAATCTGGACCACCAGATACTTTTGAACAGACCCCAACATCTTTTTATTTTCTTATTATCATCATTGGTTTTTTTAAAAAAATGATTTTCTTGGGAGTCTGGGCTTTGATTATACCTTGACCAAGAAACTTGGACCTTGACAAAAAATAGACTGTCCCTGAATTACGGTAATCTTAAATTTTCCTTGTTACAGAAGTAGTTAAACCAAAAAATTAGTCTGAATATTTTTAAAGTTGATGTTTCTTTAAACTGGACACTTTCACCATACATTGTCCTTCCCATATATCACATAGCATTTCATTGTGGAATCAATCTGTCTTTTCTCGTCCTCTCCCTTCAGTTGTGTTTCCTCCCTCTTTTCCGTATTCCCAGTAGCATTCTTTTGAGCAAAGACGTTTTCGAGCTTTGTAGTAAAACAACAAGAGGAAGTAGATAATTTTAAAAGAAGCAAGCCTAGTGTCCGTCTTTTATGTAGAGAAGCTGTAGCTATGGGAACCCATTCAGAGTGCTACAAAGAAGCAACTTTTAGACATTTTAAAAACCTCCTGCTGGCACTTTACTTAAGTTATAGGTCTATAAAAATAGTATTGTACATTTCAGATTATCTGATGTGACCAGTTTTTTTAAAGGTGTGTGTGCATCTGTATGTGTATTAACGTAAAATTGTATTGTAATTGTTAATGAGAGAACTATCTAGTTTGACTCCCTTGATGTTTCTTTACAAAATAGAACATGAGAGGTTTTATATGAAAGCTGTTGGCTAAAATGTAGTCTTAAACCAAACCCTGTAGGTTTTATGGCAGGAAGTGCTGATACGCAAGGATACGGTGGTTTTTCCATGGTTCAAACTAGCTTGCAACCAAGATTAACGCTCCCTTTTGTACCTCACAGGAAAATATTCTCCTTTGGTTTTGCCTAATTCCTCAGCATCCAAAAGAAGCAGCACACGGTGTATGCTAGGTGTGAGAAGAGCTGTGAAGGTGCTGTGCAGATTTAGCATAGAGCAAATGGTCTGTTCAGGAAAACATTGTTTTTCTTTTCATCTGAATAGCCTGGGCCTGCAAGTGTCCAAATTCTCCGTAGCTAGGTGGCTCAAGTGCATCACTGACACATTCAGCTGTAGCCAAACTGAATCCAGAAGGGATCAGAGTCCACCTGACTGACATCTTCCGTCTAGTCTCCTTGGCAGAAAGGTCATCAGCCACCAGAGAAGAAATCTGCGAAGATATCATCACCATCTTCTCTTACCTTGCAAAGATCACCAAGACCATCTTTATAAAAGCACTGCTGGCTTAACTCAGACCTCAGCTCTGGCATTTTTCAGCAGGAAGTTGCTACGTGTAGGGTTACTGCAGCTGAGTAGCACATTACTGTTAGAAGTTGACACTTCGTCACAGATAAGAATTCATTGTTTCAATACATGTCTAATACAAGGGGGGAAAGGGATATGGCCATACCAGGAGCCCCATGGATGGTCTAAACCAGTGATCTTCACTATTTTTCAAGTGGGGGCCACTTTGGCAAAAAAACCTTCAATGTTACAGCCGCATCAGCTACTAAATTAACACATTGCTTGCTACTCCTTAATGATGTAATGTTACAGAGCATCTTGTGTAACTAAAACTTTTGTTTGTTCGTTTCATTAATACCCACAGTTACATTCTTACCTGCTTTTTCTCCAGTTTCATTTTCTCTTCAACGGAATTAAGAATCTATCCATTCTTTCCAGTAACTCACTGGGGCCAAAAAATAATACACGACACAAACGGTTGAATGCTCAGAGTTCTACATTGGTTGCTACAGTAATATTACGGTTATTTTACAATGGATATACTTAGATGTACTTATTGGCACACATCGTGCCATATGGGTCAATGTAACGTGTAAAAAAAGCAGACTTTGATAAGCTCGGTACATATTTTAATGTTAAAAATAAAATAAATTGGAATGTAAACAATTAGTTAGGGAGCCGCACTTCAGGTTGATGGGAGTCGCCACTGGCTTCTGAGCCTTGCAATGAAAAACTCTGGTCTAACCAATTTTTGGTATTTGTAGGAAAAGTGGGGCACCACAAATGTCTGTCTAGTGGAAAGATCAGTCCCGGAAATGAAATGGTGAGGCAACAAAACTTCCGTTTGCCAGTGGAATAGATGAGGCGTTTCTGTAGCTTTTCACCACTACATGGATATTTTCCATTGTAGCCAGTTTTTTTTCTGAATTGAATTCCAATGGCTGTTTCTAGTTTTAAATCTATTTGTAGGAATTGAGTGGAAATCCCAGTATATATTCAACAGCCCATATAATTTAAATTAACTGTAACTAGCTTGTCAAAACATCTTAGATGCAGGCATCGGATCAGGCAATGAGAACACACATGATCCCAGGAAATCTGTCACTTAATGGGTATTTTTTAGCAACCAGAAATTTAACTGGAAAAACATACCACAAGCCAGAGGGAAATCCTTAATGAGTGAAGTCTCCACTCCCCTATCCACTAACCTGTCACCATGAATGCTACTGTAGATGGTTGCCTGTAGTGATGCACTGCATTGGAAATGATGCAAAAATGTGATTTAGGAATGTTTAACTGAGTGGTGCACATTTCACATTGGTACCTTTTCTCTGTCATTTTTCTCTTGGTTCTAACTGGGCAACTGACCCACTTCTAAACTGTAAAGGAGATTCATTTTATTTCTTTTCGATTGGCAAATTTCTCTTCCTCCCACTTTACCTGCTGTGGAAATTTAGCTATTGCACTTTGAAACAATGATTGTATTTAATTAAAAGGTCTAACGAAGCCCTAGTTGAACTATAAAATTATATGGAGTTGCGTGAACTGATTTATAGACTAGAGAGACTTGTGGGTAAAGTTTAATGAAATAGGTCTCCTTTAACGCAAGGCACTGCGGGAATATCCTGTTTCCGTGCCAAAATAGCCCATGTTTCCCAATTCTGGTTTAAATAATCTGGGGGTGAATTTGAGTAGATATCCTGAATAGTTGATACAGAACTTTTTCTAAAACCTACCTTGCTAATCCTTCAGTTGCAATACAAATTAGTGAAGTCTCATCATTGGCAGCGCTATGGCAAAAGGGACAATCAGCATTTAAATCCTAAACCCATTCTCTCTTCTGTAATCAAGGATGTTCTCCTATACACTGGGAAGGGAGGAAGACGAATTGCACTTGCTTATTTCTGTGTTTAAATACTTGGGATATGAATTGTTGTTGTAGCCATGTTGGTCCCAGGATATCAGGGAGACAAGGTGGGTGAGGTAATATCTTTTATTGGATCAACTTCTGTTGGTGAAAGAGAAGCTTTCGAGTGGTCTCTCTCACCAACAGAAGTTGGTCCAATAAAAAATATTGCTTCACTCACCTTGTGTCTCTAAATAATTGGGAGGCACTTTGCTGTTAAAAATTATGGGTACCATCTCTCCTTGCCTTCCCCTGATTCTACCCTCCAAGGACCTGAGTTTGGAACATCTTTCCCCAGGCCTTGAAGTTCTGGCTTTGACTCCTTTCAGAGCCAGTCATGATAACTTCTTGAGTCAGTTGGAGAGATTGCTACAGGGGTATTCCTAATAGGTGATCAGCAGGGAGTCTCTGCCATGCTCAAACACATTATAGATTTGGGAACAAAGAACCAGATGATTCATATATGCCAACCCCTCCGCCCACATGGGGCCTGCAGGAAAGGAGAGCCTGGTACTATGGCAGGGGAAAGAGTGCCTGGTAGCTAAAGGGGTTGCCGGAGGGTACTCACCATGTGACCATCAAGGATATTACACATTATTATACATTATAATAATTTGATTGGGCTTTGTATAGGAGGCTCAACTTTTAGTCCTAAGAACTCTGGACATCCTCCATTTATCTCTGTAGTCATTTATATGCTTCAGAGTTAACACACTAACTTGTTTGTGTGTGATCATTTGGACAGAAATGTTCAGCTACTCTTGGGCTATACTTGGAGCTGATTGTGAAAGCTCTGTCCATTATCCCAAAGAGGACCATAACTTTTATTAGCTTTTGCTGCCTTTATAATACCCGCTCACATCATCTTTTTCTTTTTGATCTTAGCCAAAGGCTTGTTCTGGTGGATTGGCATTTGTTAGCATAGAGGAAACTGCACATAAACTGACCCAAGAACCTCCCAGAAAACAACCTTGTGTGCATGATAGAGTTTTCCTTTTCTGTTGCTTTTTGAGGCAAACTCTGGGAGTGGGACTCCCAGCATTGATTGGCATTGTTTGGATGTTTCAAAGCTAGCAGAAGCGGAGCTTCAGCACAGGCAGAGTTTCACTTAGCTTCCTCTGAAGAGCTAAAAGAGATCTTATTCCTGTGTGTGGCACTTCCACAAAACTTCTGGGGATGTCTGCACTTGCCATGCTGCTTGACGACATTTCCAAGCCAGCCTTTAGGTTCTTCCCCTGTTTGTGTCGCTGGCATGCTTGCTTCACTCTGTTCCTTCGTAACGTGGCTCGTTTTTAAATACATGAAATATGTTCTATTTAATGAATTCCACTCTCCAAAGCATGAGATCTGCATGGAGTCCTGAATTTAGCGTCTGTTCAGATCCACTGGGCTTAGCTGTCCTTTCAGTTACGCTAGTGTAAATGGAGTTTCTCTCCATCTTAGTCAATGCTGTTATTCTAGTGCAATCCAGTACAAGTGAGAGGTGAATAGGACCTACTCTGTGTGTTTCTTTCTAAATGATTAAAGGTTTTCCAGTCTGTGACTTTGTCCTGGTAGGGGCTAGGAAAAGAAGAGTAGTAATAGTTAAGTTGTGTAGGCTTCGCATGCAGTTACAATGCTTTTCCTGCTTATGAATCATCTTCCCATGAGACCCTGGGGTGATAGTATTACTTCTGTCAACGGCTTCAGAAAGGAACTGTTTATGCAGAAGGGAATGGCTGCCGATTTTGCACATGTAACGTTTGAATAGTTCTTAAATGAAGCCATGCTCAGACGATAGATTTAACTGCTGTTATTCTGCAGATGTTTGCTGATTGGCTTGGCTAAAGGGGCTGGAGCTGTGATTGGCACAAAAGATGCTGTAGCCACTGGGGGGTAGGAAACCGAAATGGTCTTCTTTCCAAGCGAGATCAGATTATTTCTGTCTAGGAGGATTTCAGTACAACACATTACTTGTGCATTTATTTTACAGTCAAGCTGCTGAGTATAATTTTTAACTGAGGAAATGGGAAGGAGATCTGTTTTGTGACTTCATTTGAAAAACAATAATGCTGCAGTTGAAAGCCTGAAACAATCTGCCTGGGAAGTGACTGTGCAAATATGTGCATATGTTTTGAGTCAGATGGGGAAGAGAAGGCAGCTGAGCTATAAATGGTCACGTTCTGACGCTTGCAGGCTAGGACAGTATCTGTGTCTGTGCGTGTGATGTAGACCAGCAGATTGCTGGGACTCACTTTAGCTTCACCTTACCTTTCTTAGAGAAAAAGGGAAAAACCAAAAAAGTGTTTGGATCGACTCAACTTTTTTCTTCTTCTTTGGTGTCAGAAATAGCACCCAAATATACAAGAATCATGCCATGGATCAAGTTTTGTATGTGTTGGCCTCTTTTTGGCAGTGCCCTTCACAGCATTCTGTCCTAATGTTCATGGTGTGTTTAGAGTGGAATGAGTGAATGAGCAGTTCCTCTACTGGTGGGCTGGGTGACCCTAATTTCAGTGCTATTGCATGTGACTGTCTCTCTCTCTCTCTCTCTCTCTCTCTCTTTCTTTCTTTCTTTCTTTCTTTCTAGGTCCCTTTGCTGCTAACTAGCTATGAAACTGAGTCCACCATCTAAAAGAGCAGTATTATGGTTTATTTGTATTCCAGTAGCACCTAGAGGCCTCAGCGGGTTAGCTTCTGTACAAACATATTGTGAGAGACTGTCCCTGTCTGCTTATAATCTAGAGAGATAAGGTGGACAAACACTGGGAGGAGGAAGTTCTTGTCCCATTTTACAGAACTGAGTTGGAGAGATGAAGTGACTTGCTTGACTCTTATAGGAAGTTGGTAGCAGAGTTGGGAATTGAACCCGGATCTCCCAAGCCCCAGGCCAGCACTTCTACCACAAAGCTTGTCTTTCTCAGGTTCCATATTCTCTATTCATCCAGGATGTGCATTGAGGAGCAATTTGCCATGGCAGCTCTGATTTTTACTTTTGTTGTTTTTAGCTGGGCAGTGAAATGCCACAGCAGCTCTGGTTTTCAACTGGAACACATTTTTTATAAATGCAAGCCTGTTCACAGCCCCATGATGAAAACAAACTTGTATTTTGGTAGAGGGCCTGTTTATGTTTTCTCCAGACTTATTTGCTTAGCTGTTAATCACAGCCTCCTTGTCAACTGCTCAGCTAGGGCTATAAAAAGCTGGTATAATGTTTGTAGAAATGTTTGCTGCCTTTATTTCTATTCACAGGCGGGGAAGGGTTATTGTTCTCAAAGAAGTACAGGAATTAGCTGGCTGTCATCAGCTCTCTTGCTTCTAACAGGGCTGTGACGTCATGTCTGATAGATGGACACTAGCTAGCATTTTGTGACTCTATTCATTAATTGACTCTCCTAGTACAGCTCAGCTGTGAGGTTTCCATGCATGCTTGGCAGCACATATGGTCCAAGAATATAGTTCTCTTTTGCTGGCAGCCATATAAAACTGATTTTGTACGTAATGGAGTAATGCCAAAAACCTTTACTTGTACACTGAAGAACCCAGCCTGATTATATCTCTAGCAACTCAATATGGATGTACCAAAGGAAAGCAAAACCTCAACAACTAAATCATATACTGCTCACTTAGCAGGCAGTCACACATGTACATCGTAATGTATCTACCTTACCAGCCATTCTCAATCTGGTTCAAGATAAAAACTCCTTCAGCACCATTCTTGTCATCCACTGTGCTGATGGGTTTGGCACAAACAAGGTTAAACTTGACATAGACTGCCATCCTTGAATGGCCACATTTATTGTCACTGACTGAGAGAGTTGTGTGTCATGTTTGCATCAGCAGCACCTAGTATATACTGAAGAAAATGCCAGCAGTGAATGAAGTGACTTGATTATCTCATGGTAAATTGAAACTTGAGTGATTAGGTCTAATAATTATACTAGACTGACATAATAGCCATCTTGTCACTCAGCAGTAGATCATTCTATAGTGATATTCCTTTTTAATAGTTAATTTTCCAAGTACAAACAGGCTCTAAAGGTAAAATACAGTCTGTTGAGCTAAAAGACACATTCCTTCCTGCTTCTGTAGCCTTCAGGGTTACATATGTGGATCCTTTTCTTATGAGAACAAGCAGTTTGAGAAGAAATATTTGCTCCAGCAAAGCTGCTCTCAGTCTCTTTCCCCTCCCCCCATTGCTTCCGTTCTGTCTCATAGTTCATTCACACAGACTAACTCAGCCCTTTATCTTTTTCTCAAAGATGCCACTTGGCAGAAGGCTTCTTTCAGGCTGCATAAGAAGACAAAATGGCACCAATACTGGATCTGTTCTGACATTAGTTCCAGGCTCATTTTTACCCTCTGTAATCTGAGATGCTCCTCCCAAGGAAAAGTGTCCAGGCTTCTGTACAGCCATAATGTCTCTTCCTGCAGTTCTGGGTGAAAGCACAGGGGAAGCCAAAAAGCATAGCAGTCAATTTCAAAACTAAACCTCTCTACAGCACACAGCCACTAACCCGTTTCTTGGATGGTAACCTCTTGAAGGCATGGATGGCATCTTCCCGTGTGTTTATACAGTCCTTATTGTACAGCGTGCTCAACCCTGATCTTGTCTTCTAGAATACATACTACTGCAATATAATCCAGGAAGAATTGTTCTTACTAAGTGGGGGTGGTTGTCAAAAAAAAAAAAAAAGTAAACAATGTAAGGGAAATTTTAAAGAATATTTTTACTTGCTGTGGGGTTTTTTGGTTTGTTTTTTGTTTTGAAAATATTGATGAAAAGTTAAAGAAATTTCCAGGTACTATTTTAAATTGAAAATTGAATTTAATCAAAAACTCAAAATTTAGAGTGATATTGGACCAGACCATCCAATCGAAAAAGAGGAGGATGTAATCACCCTCTGGCTGAGATTACTTTTAAATTAAGACTTTTAGTGGCATTCACTTACTCACAGTATCATTTAGTCATGTTTGTAGAGATTTGCTGTGTGCATTTTATTAATAATTTACATATCCTGTCTGCTTCATAAAATAAATCCTATGTTGAATAAAGCTGGTCTCAAGCTAGACCTTGGCTAAGGAGCCTGTGGTGGTTGCAGTTTGGCTCAGCATGTGAAACTTTCTCTGTGGGTACAAACCAGGGAATGTGTGAAGGTCACACACAGTCTGTATTAAACACGGCTGTTAGTGAAGCCAACCTGTTACTGTAGATGTTTGGAGACGTTGTTTTGTCTGGCAGGTTACCTCAATAGGACTTTTTAAAAAAGAAGTGTTAAATTTGTTTCTTCATAGCGTGTGTTAAGTGAAGTGTTACTCTTTAAGTGGATTGCCAGGCTGGAGACAAAATGTTTTAAGTGTGTTTGTATTTTTTAAAGTAGTTTTTCTAACACGGCACCCCATTTGTCACTGTTACCTTTGCACTTAAAAGGATAAAGAGAGCATTTGCTATGTTTTAGTGAGGAGAGTTTGCTTAATTAAAGCCTCCTCAGACTTTTTGGAGCTGGATGGCCGAAGGGATTAGCAGTGTGATACAAAGTTATTTTTGCTTCCAATCTGTGGTTTTGAAGCCAGTTTGGGTTGACTGTAGTCCTCCAACGGCGGTTAGGTGGCCTTTGAGAAAAAGGTTGGTATTTCAATGCATTTTGTCTCAGCTAAGTGTCCACATTATACAAACCATAATGATTGGCACCCAAAGGATATTGAAGTCTGCAAAGAGCATGGTTTGATTAGATATGGAAACGGAATGGACCTTTAAACCCTACATGTGACCCGCCAAGAGCACAGCTGACACGCATGTTAGTGGATTGTCATTTGGAAGCTGACATTTTCTAAAAATGGATTATATCAGTGTCGTGGCTGTCAGCACCTTACCATTCACAGTTGTGCTAACTCTAACATATATGGGACGTGTGTTAGCGCAGTCAATGAGTCAGTCATGCTGCCAGTGGGGAATGAGAAGCAAGAGATTAGTGATGGTACCCTGGGATCCAAGTGGTTGGATTCAGCATTTCACATGGCTCCATGATTTGTAGTACGCAGGCCTCCGTTGCTGTCTAACAAATAATTGCATATGGTGGACTTAAATTTTCCTTTTAAAAATTCCATTCCCGCTGTAACCTGTCCATGCCTAGGGTAGCCACTTGATAATGCCAAGGTCAGGGCAGGCTGTAAAAGGAGAGCAGATTCTCCCAGCACTGATGGGTGACACTGAAGTCAGACTTCCCAACCAGGCACAAACAGTGCTTCTGATTTCCCCACACTGGTTATCAAGAAGCCACTATACAAATACACACAGCCCCTTTACTGCATTTCAGTCTCTGGTTCCCAAACTGCCACTAGGTCCAGTAAAGAGACCAGTTATTTAAACTCTATGCTTTTTACTAAAAAAGTTCCCTCTGATCCCAGAGGATCAGCTACAGTACCAGATCAATATAAGTTTGGATCTTACCCAGAGTAGCACGCTGCCAGCCAATCCTTTAGTAACTAAAACTAAGGGTTTATTATAAAAAGAAAAATAAACAATAAGAGAAATGTTAAAGGATTAGAGCAATCAGATGCATACAAATGATTTGAAAGTCCATATACATCAGGTTTCTAGAAGAATTGTGGAGCCTTGTATAGGCTTGTATAGTCCCTCTGGTATACATCCAGTACCTGGATGGGTCTAAGTCCTGCAGTAGTTGCACCATGAATTGATTCAGAAGTGTGTCTGCAGCTGGACAGGAACAAAGACCAAATGGTTTCTTTGGCTTGATCTTATATACTCTCTGTTCTTGGCCATGCGGCCTGTGGACGCTTACAGGAACTCAAATGGAGTCCAGAGTCACATGGGCCAATCCTGGTAACTCTTCAGGTATGCCTTTAGTTCTTTCCTGGGCCTTTTGCTTCTGTAAAGGTTTTGATGGACCGTTAAGCGAGCTATTGTCCTGCCGCCTCTCTGTCTGGGGTGTGTTTTATACAGCATAGTTTGAAATACAGGTATATCAAAGATGTCCATAACTTCCATCACACATGAACATAAACATTATCATCTTACTTAGCACATTATAACCTTTCTCACAGTACCTGACATGGCATGTCTCACATGAGTCACTATGATTTTGACATACTGATGTCAAACGATATAAGGAATCCTCTTCCCCCCCCCCCATCTAACCAGTGTGACACTCCCAACATGAGACTGGTGTAGAAGGGAGTAACTGGAGCTCCTGAATACACCTCAAGGGCCCCCCTCAATCTAGTCAGCATGACACCCCCCACCCCCAAAATTAAGGCTACTAAAGAATGCACAGGAAATGGCAAAGTTCGTTCGCCCACATAGCCTTAACTCTGCCCCTCTGATGGCATGCATCTTTGATTGCATACTTTTTTTTGGTTTTCATAGTTTCATTCGTGGCAGATGCGGGATAGTGAATGAGGCAGGACTGCGTAGTGAGTGAAGCAGCAATGTGGAAAACCATTGCCTCATTCATGGGATGGGTTGGATGGCTACAGTGCAGATACATGGGGCCATACTTTGAATAATGAGAAAAATATCTATTTAACCTTATTCCCTGAGCACTGCATGACCTGTTTGTTGAGTGTATCTTGTACACTGAATGAGTTGGATGACTTGTGGAAACGTTTCTAATGTACTTGTGTAGTTATAGAATGACATAATGCATGCACAAAGCCAGGGCTAAGGTTACACAGCATTGTTACTTCCTGACATGAGTGCTTCACTTTTCCACCTGAACTTTTCTTTAATGTAGTTTTTTGTGGGACGTGAAACAACAACGTACAATAACATTTTTAGTCTTCTCAGTTTACTTCAGTGTCAAAGCCAGCCTTCCTGTGGGCACAGAAATGCCACCTCACTTCTTTTGTGCAAGAAAATCTTTCTTCATGGTGATCGTACCTCTTTTTGTCCCCCCCCCATAGGAAAATCAGTTCTTTATTTCATTTGTATGCAGTCTCATTAGTGACATCCTGCAGCGAGAATCATGTAGATCTGAGACCTGAAATATGATTCTATAGCAAATATTTTTAATACAAGTAATGGTGATGCAAAGCAGTGGTAATGTAAGAAGAATACTGAACCTTCCATATTTTGTGGGAGCTCAAGAATATGTGCCTTAAGGCTAGTTTATTACTTCATGTGTAAATCCTACAGACTTGATGAAGATGGACAATTCAGTTATACAGATAAGATAAACATGCATTTGAGCAGAAGCCATTAAGTAACCATGATCAAGAATCAGGGTGCCAACCTGAGAATATTTTGAAGGGGTTTACCCTGAGGGATTGCTTTCCTGTTGCCTGCTGCACATACTGTAATGTCTTTGTCTAAATACTACATATGCAAGGTTCGTAACACTGCTCCCGTAACATTACATAGCTTTTTTTATTGTGGCCATGCAAGTCATGCAGTGAGTAAAGAAAGGTACCAGAGGCACAATGAAATAAGAGAGACTGTTCTAGTCCTAGAGACTGGGGGAGGAAGTCATTTTAGGGAGATGAGAAATGACTGTTGTCTTTAAGTGGTTTTGGCTCCTCTTTTCATGTAAATGATTTGAGCATGTGTTCACACGGTGCTGCTTGCACAGGCTGCTTCAGGCATTGCTGAAAATCCTTTTAAAACCATAACCATCTAGCGTATTTCCTTGTCCAGCTACCTTTTCACTTGCAATGCTATCATTGAGGCTGTGCATGTAAAGCAGGAGTTTTCAACTCTTTTTTTTGCTTTGCAATGGCTGCATTGAACTCCGCTCTCAGTGCACAGTAAAAAGAACGCTGTGGGTGGAAAAGGCTTTCTCTGTTTTGAATGCAGCTGTGTATTTTTAACCCATTTGATAGAAATTTGAAACAAAAAGGTTCCCAGACATACGGTTGTGAAGAATAGTCCTGGTGCCCTAGCCAATTGCAGTGAAGTGGGAGTTCTGCCATAACAAGAATATTCTAATTTCCTGCAGTTCACCAAGGGCCAGCCTATTGCCATTCTGCTGCTGTGATGATGCTATCAAGTGATAGATGTTGAAGCAATCTTGGTTTGTAGGCAAGGCTGCTTGGATATTTTATCATTCACAATTCACTTCATAGATCAGGTATTGCCATAACATACAGGATGTTTTGAAAATGTTTTAGTTTTTTCTGTATCTTAGGAGTGTAGAATCAAAACCTAGGAAATCTAAATAGTTGGTTTCTGAGGCACTGGTTCCTGTGCCCTCTAAGAGAGCTGCACAATGTTAGGGCTTCGTAAGATGCTCAGGGAGTCATCTACTACAATAAATGTTTTTGGAAGACAGTGACCACTAAGTGCCTATTGTACCGTGTGGTTTCATCACCCTTTATTTTTATTTGTTTATTTTTTTAAAAAGTTAACTAGAAATTTTGTATGAGTCTAAAAATACCTTTAGAAAAGATCTTTGAAGCTGCACAGCTTCGGTGGCCAAAATAGTAGCTCTTCATATTGATCTGTTCTAGCTGCTTGCATTTGGCTACGTTTTATTCTAATTTCATTGTATTCAGATATGCCATCACTTAAAATTACTATTTTAAATAATTAAATTAGCTAATTATTGCTTTGTTCTTTGTCTGGTGCAAAGTACTGTTACATATCTATTGGGTATGCTAATACATTTAACACACAGTATCCATTGGGAGGGGAACAAAAACTTTGGTGACTTCAAAGTACAAGGTATTTGGTGGCCGCCAGATGGCACTATTAAAGATAATAATCTGAATTCTGTTTGTTTATAATGTGTATGAGTTTAAATCTTGAGAAATGGTGTTACTTTATTGTGATGGATGTCTGCATAACTGTTGTAACCATTAATAAATTTACAGGCAAGGTCCTTCATTAGAATGACTGTTTAGAAATTCCTAGAGAGACTAAATGGTCTTAAAATATTAAAGTAATATCTGTAGTTAAATAAATGAAAACTGGAGAGGAATCCACTTGATTTAATCATGCAGCTCTCACAAAAACATAGCTTACTGCAAAAATTACTAGTAATCAGATGCTCTGTCACAAACAGCTGGTGAATGTATAAGTGAAAACACTTAGAGCAGGGTATTGCAGGCAGAGACAAAGAATGTTTCTATGGGAGTTTGTATCCACTGATAATGGCCTACAGTGGTAATTGGTGCCAGCTGCATAAAATCACTAAGGGGGGCTTACCAGCTGCCTCAGCCTTCCAAGGAATAGGATGTCGCCTTGTGTCCTTTCCTGAGAGTGATACTTTCTCTCCTCAATCATTTAAAACTTACTCTTTGTCTTTATGACCAGAGGTCTCTGGAAACTGACAGAATAGTAGTAGTAACAGTGCCAGGAATATAGTGTAGGCTGGAGTGCCAGCTTTCAATGCACCTTGATCTTAACATACAACAACCTTTCTGTCCCAGCCCCAGGTCTTTTCTGCACAGATGTTGCCAGTCATGTTACAAAATATCCTTTCAGTGAAGTGTGTATTAATGAGTAAAACTGGGTGGGAAATAGTTTTCCCGTCCTGTGAGAGCTTTCGAGACTTCCAGATTTTTTTCCTCGTCTAAATAGTGACAGTCAATCTATAAAATTTTCATGAACTGATTAAACCAAAAAACTTTTCTGCCTTGGGCCAATCAAAACATTTCATTTAGATTTTGGCCCTTTCTTATTTTTAACCTTGATTAATGTAAACAAACTACAATTCCAAAATAAGTCATTTTGAACTAGAAACTGGAACTTTTCATTTCAAATATGTCAGAGTGGAATGTTTTGACAGCCTCTAAACTTTTTTCCAAAAAGTTTTTTGATTGGGAGATTGGTCAAAACATCCTTTGCCATAGAGAGTTTCACTTTTGACTAATCAGCATTTTCTGATGAAACCGTCAGAAAATTACCAACCAGCTCTGCTGAGACCACCACTTTTTCTTACTGTATTTGTATCACCCTAGCGCCTAGAAACGTTAGTCTCATTATTGTGGTAGGCATTATTCAAACATATGCAGTCCCTGCCTTGTCGAGTTTACAGTCTAAGGTCCTGATCCAGCAAATGCTTGCACATTGTTACGACTTACAGTATTGGGGTCTAAGTACATACTACAGTAAAACCTGCCAAGATCAAGCAGTCATGGGAGTTAGCAAAAGTGGTTTCTTGTAAGAGGTAGCCCCTTTTCAAAGGCTTGCACTCCAGAGAGTGGTGGCATTCATTGGCGTCTGCAGGTAGTTGCTTGTGACCAGTGTTCTCTCTTCCGAAGTGGGCTCTGAGGAAGGTTTTATGGTACTTGCAGCCAAAGAATGATTTAAACCTAAAGGCTGATGCATTAATCCTTGGGTTCAAAAAATTACAATGCTCAGCATTAAGATTCAAGTAAGCAAATAGTTAAATGGTTATGTATTTGTTGTTTTAAACAGTTCTTGATTGTTTTTAAATATTCATTGATGTGTATACCCCTGTTTTAATTATGTGTATCTTCAGGCTGATGGAAGTTTATTTTTTCTTTTTATTCGTACATGTGATAAATATTCAACAAACAGAAAAGTATAAAATTGCTAGCAGGTAGAACTGATCTGATTATTTCTGGACAGTTTTTGGAAGGCTTTGTCGCATTTTAAAAAAAACCCGTGATATTGCTAGGCCACTCAACATCCTTCAGACTTAGGTTTTCTGAGCTACTTTACCGTAAATGAGTGACTCTGTACTTTTTATGATCTTTCACTGTCACTGTTTCTTTCTCTTTTGTGTGTGTGATTAGTTAATATAAATCAATATTAATTTAATAGACAAAGAATTATGAAATATAGTGGAAGATGTGTAATGTCATTCTCAGATTTAAAGATCAAAGTCACAAATTCCTAAATTGCTAGGTTGAGTTGACGTTAGGGGGCACTTGCCTGTGTATAAAGATTCAATTCCAGCACTGAACTCTACCCTCCCCTTCCCCCAAAAGAAAATTTAATGGCATATTATTGATTTAAGGAGGGGGGGGGGGAATTGAGGCCTCTCTAAAGATTGGTGATGCTAAGAGTACCAGAGTTGTTCACCTCTCTAATCCAGAGTTCAAATTTGATTGAAACCATATGGCGTAGTCTTTTGTGATGTACACAAATGTCCCTTGGAAACTAGACTAACAGTTTGTCATATTGGATCATGATTGGTGGTTTTTGTTAAGGAAGAGGCCCAGCCATGGAATAGCAGGCTTGCTGCAGGTCAGGGTGTGAGGTGCATTGCCACAGCTGCATGGGAATGGGATGACTGACAGTGCATTGTCTGCCTGCACGCTGCGAGATTTATCCAGTTCTATCAGCCTCCTTTTGTCACTCTAAAATATGACTAGATTTACGTTTGAAATCTACTAGACTGAAAGGAAACCCAGGCCATAACTCTGTGGGTTCAGTCCTGTTTCTGTTAGTCGTTGTTAGCATGACTGAGACCTGCAATGCATAGGAGTATTTTTAAATACACAGCACATACAAAACACGTTTTGAAAAGAAAACGCAATACAGGATAAGAACAAGTGAATTCTGGTGTATTTGGGGTTCTCCCCGATTAATAATTGAAGTAGTTTAATATGGAGGGCAAAGCTTGTATGTAGCCCTCCATATTTAGAGCAGGGGTCTGTTTCTTTTACGCTAAGAAAAAGGTTAAAGCAACGTGGTTAATATTTTTCTAGCATTTTGTTACTGGTCACCTGCCCATGTTGTGAATAGTATATTCACAAATTGCAAAGAAATTTACTGTTTAAAATAAACCCATGTCATCAGCTGCTGATACTGTGGAAGAATCAACAGTTTTGCTGGGCTGTTGATTAGCTTGCCCTGCAGTTGAACTGAGGCTTCAGTTTCTCATACATCTCTTTTGAGTAGTAATAGAATGCAAAGTAAACAAAAATTGCAACCAATGGGGTATATCAAAATGTCAGTGCGTGTTGGAGACCAATGAAACTAGGCCGCCCATTGTCTTGGCCTGCTAAAAGGACCCCAATTTTGTTGCTGGTTAAAGAGGATGGGAGCATGCCTTTTTTCTCACTAATAGGTTTCCAGCCTTCTTCCTTCTTAACATTCCCTCCAAAGACCACCATACTGCTTCCAGTCATGTGTACTGCCTCTCACCCCCCCAAAGCTACTCTACTCCTGACATATCTCACACACTACCTTTCAACCCTCTCCAGTCTCCAGGCCTTAGCTGCCTCTAAGGTGGTGTATGTAGAGCTGGATTAAATTCTTTTGACATTTTTCCAAGAGTGTGTGCTTGGAATACCAAACTGTATTTGGGTTGAATTCAGTGGCTATGCTTTGTTCAAGAAAAATCTGGAAAAGAAATTTTGGAAACATCAAAATAGTTCATTTAGAAAATATCAGAATGAACCAGTTTGATACCTGGTTCCAAATCACCATGTTTTAAATATCTGTTCAAAACAATATTCAAAATATTCATTTAGACTGAACAAACGTTTTTCATATTTTTTGTTTAGCAAAAAACGGAAAACATTTAGTTTCAAACAAAACAAATTTGTGTTTGATTTTGTTGGGTTTTTTTGTGGGGGTGTTCAGCCACAGAACAAAAAAAGCAGTGATTTGTTCAGTGGTAATTAAGTATACTGTTATCTAGTGCAGAGAACCTTTTATTCTGCTCAGGTTGGGTATGGAGAAAAACAACGGCCTTTCTTCACCTGAGCCAGCCTATGCAGGAGTGCTTGATCAAGAGAATAAAATCCCTTCCTCTGTCTTTGTGTACTTCCCTGTTTACATGCTGGACTCCCAGCCATACTCTTCCTGATGCACTTGTTCTTCCTGTATGGCCATATGGAGCAGGAGCAAACTCGAATGAGCTGTGCAAATGACTCATTCACATAAGTGAGGCAACTTCCTCAGTTCCCAAGTTGTCTTCCTGATGCAGACCCAGTCTGTCTGCCCTTCTTTGCATAAGATGGGCTCCTGTCCAGCCTACTCCTGAAAGCATGCTTCAACAGTGAAAATGTACTCGCTCAGTGATTATGTGCAATTTAAATACGACCGGTCAAATGGTTTCTACTTTAAAAATGTTTCAGGAAGGGGAACCCACCCTCTCAATTCAGGTGGCTTTTTTTTTTTAAATCCATTCTAGCTTTGAGTTCCCTTCTATGGGTCACATGGAGGGCTTGTCAGCAAGTTTTTTTGGTTTGTTTTTTAAATTCTATGTTTACAATAACTTTAAAAAGAAATACTTACCTACTTATCGTTAATTTTGATAAGTGAATGCGTCTGGTCTTTCCAAAACACTCTTGTTTTAGCTACAGAGAGTTCCCACATTGTTATAAATACATTACTTAAAATATAGGAATCTTTTGTGGACTTGAAATCAGTTACATGTATATATTTTCAGTCATTCATTTCCTTTCAGCATTGCTGAAGCTCTGAAGAATAAATGTTTGTTTCAGATATTTTTTCCAATAAGCACTGAAGTTCTGTGGCATGAAGCCAGATTGTGTTTACTGATCATGCTGCTGATATAAATTGGACTTTCCGTTACATCTACCCAGGCCTGAGAGAGAGGAGGAGATAAATAATGTACTTGTCTTATAAAATGCATGCTTTTTGTTTTGTTCCAAAGGATGAAGAAGAAGAAATCAAACTGGAGATAAATATGCTAAAGAAATATTCTCATCATAGAAACATTGCAACTTACTACGGTGCTTTCATTAAGAAAAGTCCCCCAGGACATGACGACCAATTGTGGGTAAGCAGATGTTTCCCAAGCATACTTATAGGCCTTTCCCCTTTGGTTATAATTTGAGGACAACAGAAAGATCATATTAGGGAAACAAAATTAATGAAATTTGGAGTTTTATGAAAGGTGTTTGTGCATCCTTAAGAAGAAGATCGAGTTAAAATTTGCTATTAATGTTTGATTCACCATGAAAATCTTAGATGTCTGTACACAAGGAGTATGCAGAATATACAGGAAGAACTGAAGGTATTAGAATGTAAGCTGAATTATGACTTAATTGGTGCCGCAGAGACTTAATTGGGTAAGTCTCATAACTGGATAATTATTATAAATGGGCATAGCTTGTTCAGGAAGAACAGGCAGGATAAAAAAGGGAGGTGTTGCATTATACATCAAGAATAATATATACACTTGTGCTGAGATCCAGAGGGAGGTAGGAAGTAGACCAATTGAAAGTCTCTTGGTAAAGATAAAGGGGTTTAAAAAAAAAGGGGGGGGGGGTAAAAATAGGAGTTCTGTCATGGTAGGGATCTACTTAGACTGACAAATCAGGAAGAGGAGGTGAATGAGGCATTTCTAGAACCAATAACAGAAATATTCAAAACACAAGACCTAGTAGTAAAGGGGAACTTCAACTATCCAGACATCTGTTGGAAAAGTAATATGGCAAACCACAAAATTTCAGGAAGTTTGTCAGATGTATTAGGGACAACCTTTTGTTTCAGAAAGTGGAGGAAGTAACAACTGGGAAAGACATCTGAGATTTTATTCTGGTCAACAGGGAATTGGTAATTAATCTGAAGACAGAAGGCAATTTGGGTGAAAGCGATTGTGGAATAGTAGATTTCATAATTCTAAGGAAAGGAAGGAGTGAGAGCAACAGAATAAGGACAGTGGACTTCAAAAAAGCAGACTTTAACGAAGTCAGAGAATTGGTAGGTAGAGAGAGCCATGAGAAGAAAATCGAAGGAATAAAGAAGTTTGGGATAACTGCCAGTTTGTCCAGGAGACAATATTAAAGGCATAGCTGCAAATTATCCCATTGCAAAGGAAAGATGGGAAGAGTAGTAAGGCCAGTACGGCTCTTTAATGACCTGAAATTCAGAAAGGAATCCTACAAAAAATGGAAGCATGGACAAATTGCTAAGGAGTATAAAAGGATATGATAAGCATATAAAGACAAAATTAGAAGGGCTAAGGCACAAAAAGTTACACCTAGCAAGGGATCTAAAAGGCAATAAGAAGAGGTTCTTTAATTACATTAGGAGCAAGAGAAAGATGAAGTAAAGTGTGGGTCCTGTGGCGTGATCAATTATTGCTAGTGTGTGTACTGGGGTTGTTAATACTTTAGCACAGGTTCTTCCCTTTCAGGTGGCTACACAGAAGCTTTATGTTCGTTCCTGGATTGATATGAAGGAAAACAGATGATGACCGTAAACATAAGCTTTACTTAACATTCAAATAAGTCAAGTCATTAATATAACCAAACAGCATAACACAGTATACAGAGAGATAGGTTTTAGGGTTGATAGCATACTCACATATCCTTAAACATTATGTAAAACAAAGAGAGAAGAATTCAGTCAGTGGAGTACATCAAAAGAAAGCAGGTCATAAACCAGTTGCCTCTGTTTCAGGAACCTGATGCTCCCAAAATGTAGGGAACAAAGTCAGGTCTTTTATACCGATCCTTTACGTAACCTTTCAGATACATGTCTGTATTTAACCCTTTCCACGACCATAATGACCTTTATTTCTGCCTGTTACGTATGTGGCATTCCAGATAACGGTAATTCTGATCACTGACCTCAGCAATTTGCGTCAATCAATTTATTACCAAATTACATAAGTCTGTGAAGCCTAGCTGCCTAGTTACAAAATATTGCAAAAGCCCCCCTATTTCAAGAAAACGTTGCAAGCATGTGGTGTGTCTGTTCTTTTGCTGTCAGCTTGTTTGTTACACAGAATGAGAAGACACAGTTTCTAATGATCTGTGATTGTCTTGAGGCCCACTGTGGCTAACTGAAAATCAAGCTTATTGCACTAGGCCTCGCATTCCATAAATGGCTAATATCCCTCGTATTTATGTTTCCTAGTTTCCCCCAGCATGTTTCAAGCTAATAGCATTTAAAACCTATCAATTCTGTACCCCTGTAGTGTTGTTACAAAGGCAGAATAGGGCAAAGGTCAACAATCCTTTACATGGCAGGATAGGATAGCTAATAACTGATGATATCAAGAAGTCTGATTTGCTTCAGTGCTCACTAAAAATGTTGATGATTAGATACTCAACACAACGTTTATGACAAGAGTCAGAAGGGGGAAGGAGCGCAAGCTAAAATAGGGAAATAACAGGTTAAACAATGTTTAGATAAATTAGATATATTCAGGTCAGCAGGGCCTGATGAAATTTGGGTGCTTTAAGAGTAGCTGAAGCAATCTTGGAACCATTAGCTATTATCTTTAAGAACTCATGGAGGACGGGTGGGGAGTCTCAGAGAAATGGAGAAGGGCAAACATAGTATCTATCTTTAAAAAGGGGAATAAAGAGGACCCAGGGAATCATAGACCAGTCAGCCTACTTTTACACCTCAAAAGATACTCGAACAAAGTATTAAACGATGAATTTGTAAGCACTTAGAGGTTAATAAGCTTGTAAGGAATAGCCAGCATGGATTTGTCAAGAGCAAATCGTGCCAAACCAACCTCTACTGGATGGGGGGAAGCAGTAGCCGTGATATATCTTGATTTTTGTAAGGCTCTTGACACAGTCCCCCACATGACATTCTCATAAGCGAAGTGGTGAAATTTGGCCTAGATGAAATTACTATAAAGTGGGTGCACTAGTGATTGAAAGACAGTACTCAGAGTAGTTATCGGTTCGCTGTCAAACTGGGAGGGTGTATCTAGTTGGTCCCACAAGGGTCAATCCTGGGTCCAGTACTATTCAGTATTTTCATTAGTGACTTGAATGATGGAGGGGAGAGTGTGCTTATAAAATTTGCAGATGATGCCAAGCTGGGAGGTGCTGCGAGCACTTTGGAGGACAGGATTAGAATTCAAAATGACCTTGAAAAGTTAGAGACTTGATCTGAAATTCAATAAAGACAAATGCAAAATAATTCATTTAGGCCTTGTCTATGCTAAAAAAATAAATCAGCATATGTTATGTTGACTTACAGCCACTGCTATAATTACAGCGGTGGCTGATGTCCACACTGCTCTCCTTGAGTCAGTGGAGTGTGTCCTCACCAGGAGCACTTCCACTGCCCTAGGGAGCAGTTTGGGGAGCTCAGAGCCCTGTTTGGGCTTGCTGTCAGCTGCCCCCTTCCTGCTCCCAGCCGGGAGCCCTGGCATCTGCGTGGGTGCTTCTCCCCTCCCCAGTCCCAGCCCAGAGCTGGGGGAAACCATTCCCAACACTTACCAGAAGGGCAGCCATGTCAATTTCAGGGCTCAGCCAGGTAATTGACATGGCTGGCTGGGTGGGGAGCAGGTGGAGAAATTCCTCGACTTCCGGCACTGGCTCTCAGACAGGACCGGGAAACAGCAGCCCTGGCTTCTCAGCTGGGAGTGGGCGAGAAGCCTGGGCTGCTGCAAGTCAGGGCGGCTGGTTCCTGGACCCGGCTGGGAACAGGGCTAGAAATCAGGGAGCTTCTCCACCTGCTCCCCACAGGGGCAGCCATATCTATTGCACTGCTGAGCCATGAAATTGACATGACTGCCAGTTCCAGCCTAGATGGTGAATCAGCTGTTAGGGCTTGCAGCAGCCTTCAGCTTCCCTACTTCTAGCTTGCAACCGTCCGCAGCATGCCTGGTCTGGGATTCAGCTGCCCACGGCTTGCCCAGTCCCAATTCGCAGCTGCCCACGGCTTGCAGGAGCTGGGGCTTCTTGCCCCGCTTCCAAACCAGACGTGTCAGTTTCACCGCTCCAGGTACATTGACACTGCGTAGCCTGAGCTACGCTCACTAAAGCCCTACACCTCTTGTTGAGGTGGTACTATTTTATTTTAAAAAAAGGGGGGGGGCAGTTTTGTCAGCGGTGCGTGTGATTGCAGGGTGTACACGGACACTGTTCTGTTGACAAAAGACAAAACTCTCTAGTGTTGTCCAGGCCTTAGGACAGAAAAATCAAATGCGCAACTACAACATGGGGAATAAGTGGCTAGGTGATAGTACTTCTGGAAAGGATCTGGGGTTATAGTGGATCACCAATTGAATATGAGCCAGCGATGTGATGCAGTTGCCAAAATACCTAATATAAATTAGGGTGTTTTAACAGAAGCGTTGTATGTAGAACATGGGCAGTAACTGTCCCACTCTATTCAGTGCTGGTAACGTCTCCCCTGGAATAATGTCCAATTCTCTGCATCACACTTTAGGAAAGATGTGGGCAAATGGAAGAGTCCAGAGGAGAACAACAAAAATGACTGAAGGTTTGGAAAACCTGACCTATGAAGAAAGGTTAAAAAGAAAATACTGGGCATGGTTAGTCTTTAGACAAGAAGACTGCATGGGACCAGGATAAGTCATGAGATATGTTAAGGGGTGCTTTAAGAGGACTGGGATATCCGTTTTTCTCCGTGTGCACTGAAGGTAGGACAAGAAGTAATGAGCTTAATCTGGAGCAAGGAAGATTTAGGTTTGGAGTTAGGAAAAACTTTCTAACTATAAGTGTGGTTAAGCTCTGGAATATGCTTCCCAGGGAGGTTGTAGAATCCACACCATTGGCGATGTTTAAAAAACAGGTTAGACAAACAAACTAGGCTTACTTGGTCCTGCCTCAGTGCAGGGGGCTGGACTTGACTTCTCAAGGTCCTTTTGATCTGTACATTTCTATGGTTCTTTGATAAGTAACTTTTCTTTACTAGCTGTTTAGTAACACATTTCCTGATAATGAACCAGAGAAGCAAGAGAACATGGCCTTAAAAATATAGCAGCACTTATGATATCTCTTTTCTTTAATGCTTGTGGGATGTCCACAGCATCACCATCTTGCATAATTCTGCTCTTAACCATGCCATTTTTGTTCTGTCTCTTGATAACTGATAAGTATTTAAAATACAGTTAACTGTTGTACAGTGTACAGTAAATTGAGGCTTGTAAGATACTTTTAATATATGTTGACAATTATATTTAGTTAAAATACGTAGTGCCTAGGACTGAATCTAGGTTTCAGTAAAACAAGAAATGTAGGACAGGCATTTACATGTTTTAGAATCAGCATACTTTAAATCTCTTTGTTTCTAAATCAAATATTGGAAACCTCTAAGGGTGCTAGTTGATTTCGAGCGCTTGGACAAGTAGAAAATATTTTAATGTTTTTATTTGCGGTTTTTTTGGATAACCGTATCCAGCCCCTTCGCGAACTGAGATACAAATGTGCATGCAAAATCAATAGCTGTTCCTGATCCTTGTGAATAAATGGAAACTGCAGAGACAAATGGGTTGTGACAGTGTGATCAGTTTAACTCCTTACCATTTGACTTGTTGAGCAATGCTGTTACAGCTAATGCATTTTACGTAATTGAGCAAATCCAGATGCCCAGCATCAAATACAGTGACTAAATCAGCCATTGAAGATGAGCTAACTAATATGAGACATATTCCACTATCCTCACTATAATGCCCTTTGCGAGTGCAAATCTTGGGCCATAGTGAACGTGGTCCCTGGATCCCACCTCCAGCCCTGCCTGCTGTGGTGGGGTGCTGAGAGCTCCTCCGGCTGCAAGCTGGCGGTAGGGGGGCTGACGGCTCCTCTAGCCCGGGGTTGTAGCGGGGTGCAATGCACTCGTCTGGCCCCACGTCCGGAAGAGCTGTTTCTCTCTCATCCATCCCCTTCGCTATAATGAACCCCTGGCTATACTGAAAAAATGGCTTGGATCCCCAAGGGTTTGTTACAGCGAGGGTGTTCTTGTATGTCTGATGCATAATAGAGACATCTAGTTTGGATCCACTCTCCATGTGGAGAGACATTAAACTTGACCGTTGTCTCTATGTGACATGAATGTTGTGCCAAACATCACTGCACCCTTTCTCTTAGTTCTTTTGCTGCTGTACACAGATGTGAGTTGTGTGCTTAATACTGGCTTTGTCCTTTTTGTGTCTTTTGCAGCTTGTTATGGAATTTTGTGGAGCAGGCTCTATCACAGACCTTGTGAAGAATACAAAAGGGAATACTCTAAAAGAAGACTGGATAGCATACATCTCCCGAGAGATTCTCAGGGTGAGAAGATAGTCCATTGTGTCTGGAAAAAATACAACCCTGTTTCTGTTCTAAAACAGATACAACCTAAAAGTGTATAGGTTGAGCTTCTAGGAATAAAAGCCTCAAATAGCTGCTGTGTACGATAATGGCAATCTTGCTGAAAAGGCGATAGCTGTGTCATGGGAAGTCAGTGTTGAGAACCAGTTTCTGTATTGCTGTAGCATCCTGACTTGTGTAACACCTCAACATCAACAGTGACATAATAAAAAATGAGTTTTAGGTCGAGACATTCAAAAGTGCTCCATGCTGGTCTTAACTCCATTGCTCTTGAAGCCAGTTGGGGTTGTGTGAGGCCAATACTGCATGCATTTGAAAATCCCACTTTTAATGTTTACACATGAATCTGTTCCAAAATCACACTTAAAGCAGAATGCAAACTGGTGTGTTCAATTAGGCACATATATTACTGATGTACAGCACAAAGCAATCATACTTTTTAGAAAGATGGTTGCCATTTACGTTAGTTTGAAAAATGGAGATTTTTGGTTCATTACTTTTCACGTCTAACTTCCAGCAGGTACAAGTGAATCACGTCTCTTGATTTGGCATTTGATTGCTAGGCTGAGTAAAACTGGTCTAGCTTTCCATAGTTAATTTAAAAAGCCAGAAGCCTCACAAGCTTACCATTAGTACATTATGTGAATAGAATTGTCCCAGTAATAATCCCTATAGTTAAGGGCTTTATGTTAAAGAAAAGCATAAGTGGGTCCTTAAGTAAATCTGTACTTCTGGAATCCACATTTGCGCATTGTGCATTTGTACACTTCTGGCAGAGTGATTTTTGGGGAGATGAGGGAGCAAAAGACAGAATCTTGGCCGCCTGCCCTAACTCTGAGCGATGGTGCAAAATGCTGCTGTTGGGCATTTGGGCTCATTTTTTATTCTTGTTTATTAGCAAATAGGAATGTAGGTGACATGAATACCCGATGGCAGCTGTATTTTAGTCACATGGATAACTGACTTCAGTATTGTAACATTCAGCTTGACTAATGTTAACGTTACACTTGATCTGTGACGCTTATGAGATTGTATGGAACTTCTTTTTGAAGTGCAACATACAGTGCTATGCACATTCTGGGTTCCATCAAGTTAGCATGTAAAGGCACACTCACGATGTATAATAAGGAGTGTAAAAGTTAGATGAGCTAGTGGGCTAAAGATTTGTACAAGTGAAAATCTAGGGGAGAATATACAAAATAGGTCTTTGTATGCTAGATAGTGGCGGGAAAACTGTCAAAAAATTTGAATTGCAAGAAGTATCTAGCCTTTGACCTTTTTTCCCTTCTCCTATTCCTTACCACCCACAACATACTTTTCCATTCGATTAGATGTAGAGAGGTGAGAACACAACTATCTTCCTGGTTCGTGCAGTGTGGCATGAGGCGTTGCAAATTGCTGTGCCAAGCCAGGGCAACCAGAAGCCTTCGTTTTCACAGAAAACAAATCTAACCTTAGTGTTAACGCCCAGCAGATGATGTGAAGGACGTTTAACGTTCATAGCATTAGCTTGTAACATCTGCAAGGAGGAGTTCCAAACTGTATTGTTTCTCATACGTACTAACGGTTTAAAAAAAGAATAGCCAAACTGTTCTGTAGGCAAACTGGTAAATGAGGGTTTAATGAAGAACATGTGTTAGAGAATATAGTTTTACAGCAATTACTGCTCTCTTAACCTTCTGTAACTGTAAAGTTTAAAAAAAAATTTAAAAATATGCAAGGGCAGCATGAGCAAGCAAGATGATGCCACTAGAGAGTATAATTTTCCAAACTGACTGCTGGAGAGAAACCAAAATAAAGTCAGTTGCGAAGATGTTTGTCTGCTGCTCCACAAATTGCAGTAGATAGTAAAATACCACATATGTCTTGCTCCTCCTCCTCTCTACAGGGTTTGTGCACTGTGATGCTTTTGGGGCATGCATCCAGGTGCTGTCTCAACAAAAAGCACCATATGCCAGTAGGCTTTGTTTCTTTTGGGAAGTATAATTCCCCCTCCCTCACCCCATTTTTTTTCTTTTTTTTGAAGGACACTGTTCAGTGATCAAATTTATGGAGGCTAAACCACAGATCTGTAATTTTGCAAGTGTGCTATTGTCTGTTTCTGGTATTCTTTTGCCCCAGACATAAGTTGTGTACCCCCTTTTCTTCTTGTGAGATCTACCCCATTAAAAAGGGTTGGTTCATTTCCCACACTAAATTCTTGTTCTTCTAAGGGTGACCCTTTATGTGACTGAACTCCAACTTCATTGCATTGAAACTTCATGTGATCTAAAATTCCTTAAAGCTACAGCTGAAAAGCATTTGTAAAGCACAGATGTTGGGCTCTATTTGTGTACAGTATGTGCACAACCTGAGGCCTTTCTCCCTGCTAGATTATGCAAATCTATGCAGGTGGCACACTGCTAGAATTGTACTGTGGATCATGTTGCATGCATTCAGGACAGGATCCCACTGGAGCACAGTGTGGGTTTTTTTTTTAAAACAGCTCCAAAGCCAACTAATTAAGTATATCATCTGTGTCAACTCAGCCTTTTTATGGGACTGTTGCTTCTTAGCAAAAAGCCTAACCCTAGACATCTTCCTTTTTAAATAAAGGGTTTGGCACATCTTCATGCCCACCATGTGATTCACCGGGACATCAAAGGGCAGAATGTACTGTTAACAGAAAATGCAGAGGTGAAGCTTGGTAAGTAGGAAAGCATGTTCACTTCCTGGTTCATTTATGTTTTTTGCATGTTTCCCTAGCTTTATGTTATCTCTTAGGTGTGGGGGCTGCTCTTTAATACAGTAAAACATACTGTGTCACTGCTGCAGTGAGAGTCAGGACTCTGGCCTTATTCCCTCCCCCTCAAGGAGTGCAGGATTTCCGGTTATTATGGGTTGTTGCTGGAGATTGTTGGCTCTCTTGCCAAAATCAATGGGTAGATCACTTCATGTCCCTCGCTTATTCTTTGTATGCCTGTGCAGGTCAGCTTAAAGCCAGAATTGGTTCAGCTTCCTTTGAGTTTGGGCTCAGAAGCCAGTGGCACAGAATTAGGAAGTGGTGGGTCTGTCTTTCTTTGTATCTGTGTTCCGTTAATGAAGTGTCTGCTGCTCAGGCTCCAGATACAAACATATACGTAATGTGTACAGCACTCACAATTGGTCTGTGGTGTAAAGTCTGAGATGGAATGCCTTTTTGGAACATTTGAAGCTATTATCATTCCTGGCCACTTCTGTTCTAGACAGAGGCGTTCACATGAGATCTATTCTTTCATCCCTACCCGTAACCAGTTACAAATTAATTTCTTTGACATGTACTGTGTAGTTAGTGGTTTACACACACTGAGGTTTAACTGCATGTTTGTTTTGAAGCTTGTCCTCCAGGCTCCAGTGCGTGTACGCTTTCATGCTGATTTATTTTGCTTCTCTCAGTTAGTACACGTTTTAGTGTTCTGTTTGTTGTACTCTAAGGTTTCCATCTTTCATTTGGTTAAATATAAACCCATGTTTAGGATATCTGGCCCAGTCCACACCTCTAAAGTCATGTTGCACTTTCTTTCTAGATGAAACTTGGAAAGATGCCTTGTCTGCTGGGATGGAAGTGATCCAGGGAACTACCCATTCCTTGGTCCTCTAATTGGACACAACAGTGCATGTGCTGTTGGTTCAGTAGGGCTTGTCTACACAGCTTTTAACTAAATTGGTAGAAAAACAGATGTAGTTAAATGAGTGCAACCCTCTACTACGAGTGCAGTCATACCAGAGTGAAGGAGCTTGTCTTTATATAGCTTGTTGCATTCAATTTACATTTACCAAAACAAGTTATATCAATATAATGATGTCTGTGCATGGGAGGTTGCATCAATTTAATGAAATTGTTTTTATACCAATTTAAATCATCAGTAACTGCAAAAGCTGTGTGTAGACGAGCCCTGAATTAATACCTTTTGAACGGCACTCAGCATTTGCTTCCCACTGTGCTTCATTCACATGTGTTAGGGCAAGAAGCAGTGCTGTGAGCGATACTTGATTTTCTCTCTTGAATTTGGGCAGAGAGAATGGAGGACCAAATGGTGGCCCAGCTGACATGGTGTTGCTACCTCACCATGAGAGAGCCTGTGGAAAGCAAGGTCACTCTAGATAAACCAAGACACCCTTTCTCTTGATTTGTGTAGATAGCAATTCTCCCTCTGCCCTCAAAACAATATTTTTGCATCTGTTTTCTCTGTTGTGGGAAGGTAATTCCACAGGTAGTGGGAGGCTGTGCCGGCAGCCCAGTGAGATGTTGTGAAGAGCTGGTTTTATCTCCTGACTTTTGTGGTCTGATGCATGAGGATGCTGGTCATCTGAATATTAATATGAATAGCTTCTCCTGAACCTGGCCCTTCTACATGGATCTTCCACATGGATTTATTTTCCAAACTATGTTAAAGAAGTAATCGCGGCATGTTTTTCTCTTTTTGTTTTATTTTAATCTTTTTTCCACCCACAGTGGATTTTGGTGTTAGTGCCCAGCTGGACAGGACGGTTGGCAGGAGAAACACTTTTATTGGAACCCCGTACTGGATGGCTCCAGAAGTTATTGCCTGTGATGAAAATCCAGATGCTACATATGATTACAGAGTAAGAAAGTCCTGTTCGCACAGTAATAAAATAGATATATCTAGTGTCTAATGACCATGTGTGAAGTCAGTTCTTACATTTGTCTATTAGACTGTCTCTGTGTACATTTGTGAGAGTGATTTCTTGTAAAGATAAATCCGTATAGCAGGAGTGCAAAGTACAGATAGTTACCAGGTTATCATAATTAATAACACTGTATTTGTTACTTATACTTCAGTGACTCCTAAGAGCCTTAGTCAGGGACCGGGATCCCCTTGTGCTAGGCCTTGTACAAAAGGTGTAGAAGAGTCTTAACAAGAAATGTCATTGTTTTCTGTTTCTATGACTATGTTAGCATTTCAGTTTGTGTTTAGTATACTTGCTTATTGTGATAATCTCCGAACAATACATTTTAAGCTTTGCGTTAAATAGAGCCTCTATCTGAAACAGAGCCAGAGCAGAAGAGTTAAGGTACAATGTAATACAGAATGAGATGGTTAAAGCATACCTGGTCCTCGTTTGCGAGATCATCTGAACGTTAATCACTGTGGCTGGGCACAGTCCTCCACTCCTGTCTTCCTGCACACGTGGTTTACCAGCTCTCGTTTGAAACCATCACCACCATGTAGTTTATTTTTGTAATACCAGCCACCACCCCTTTACAATCTCGTGCATCAATTCTATTTACAGTGACATAGAATCATCATCTTCTTTTGCCAAGGGGAGGAGAGCTCTCCTTTTACCTTGACTCTGCTGGCCTTTCTCTCTCCCTTTCTTGTATTTCCTTCCTGTGCTCCTTTTCTACTCTTACAGTTAATGGTCTAATTGTCTCCTTAGTTCTCCGCAGCTCAGTCTCTTCTAGTAAATAGTCACTCCTTCCCTCAATCAAGCCCTCTTCTGGGGTAGGGAGAATTAATTGGATCTACAATGAACAGAGTGTGGGTTCAGCTGCTTGTTTTTGGCACTGGGTCACAGTCACATAGGTTTATCCACCAAACAATATTTTCATCCAAAAATGAATGGGACACAACTGGTCCACTACTGGGCTGCACACATCAAATCTAACCTCTCTAAATCTAAAATTGGCTTGATGGCAGGGTGGATAAAAATAAAATAAATTTTTTTAATTGGATTTTTTTAAAAATTTAAATCAGATTTAAATTTTTTAAATCAATAAAATACTAAATTTCTCTCTCATTTAAAAAATAACAGTCACAATTAAATCTCATCCCAAACATGCTAAACCTACACTTACAATCTCATAAAAATTAATGAATGGCTCTAGTCTGTCCAGCCTAACCAGCAGCTCTTGCTTTTTGAAAGTTCTGGGCTTTCCGTTTCTGTTTCAGTTTCTGTTTCTCAGCAGCCTAAAGTCACATGCAAAGACAGACACGGGCTGGGTAGGGTTGTTGTTATTCTCTGCTTACGTAGTGGTGGAGCTGGGCCAAGCAAGGCAGAGGAGTTAGTTAAGAGACACTGTCTTTAAGACCGAGACAAAGGATGGAGGCAGAGGAGGAAGGAACAGTGGAGTGGACTGGAAAGAAAAAGAGAAGACATTATTCAGTACACACACAGCTTCCTATATTCCCCCCACACTTTTGCCACAGAAAAACTTTCATGGCTTCTGGGCATAAGAGAGACCCTATCTGGGAATATTTTGAAGAAATTCCTTCCCTGGGTAAAAAGGAAAACGTATCAAGTGTAAGCAGTGCAAGAAGGAGATGCAGGGCCTAGTTGCAAGTATGAAACACCATAATGAAAACTGCTTATTTGGAGACCATGATGTGGATGAAGATGTGGATGTGTCTGAAGAACAATGTGGATCTGCTGGTTAGTAACTTAAATAATTTGCTTTGCAATGCATCGTTCTTCAAGACTCTCTCTATGCCTTTTAGTATAAGTGTGATTTAACAAGTAAATTTCCAAGCTGTTTGCTATGTTGGATGTTGCTAGAAAAAAAAGTTTAGTTTAGCTAATCCTTATTTAGTTACTTAGCTAGGTTTAGAATTTATCCCCCAAGTATACAGTACAGAAACCTGCAGTAAGAAGTCTAAAGTTGCCAGTTGCTGCTGGGTGTCATTTTCTTATTTTATACTACATGATACATGCCCCTTATTTTGGAACATCAGAGCCCCAGACTATAATGGTGATGCCATAAGTGTGTTCCTATTTTACCTCAGCATGACTCAGCTTTCCCAAGGGAACCCATGCTATACTTGTTTTCTCAAAGAACAGAAGTGCCAGTGAGTTCTATGGGGCTTACTCCAATATTAAGCGCAGTCAGCCTTAGCTTTCTTGGTTATTTGGAATCGCATCTGCTGCTTCGCTGAACAAATGTAAATGATTAACTGAATAATAGAGTGAGAAGAACGGAGAACAACTATGCAAAATCATTTTTGAATTTTGTTTCAGGATCCCATTTAAGCATAAGAGACTGACTGTGACTGTCTGTCTGCAACAGCTTCAGAGTCATCTCTTGGTATTTTTAGCAGCAGTGCTGCAACTAAACATATTTCAGACAACAAAGTATCTGCAGCAAGCAAAAAATGTCAATCATCCAGTAAAACTACCACCACGGATGGGTTTGTAGTAAGGACCAGCAAATACCAACAAAACACTATAGATAAAAAGATTGCTCAATTCATTTATGCCACAAATTCTCCTTTTCGCATTGTTAACAACAAACACTTCATTGACATGGTTGAGTCCTTACGACCAGCCTACACTCCACTTGGTAGAGCGGACATTGGTGGAAGGTTGCTAGATACAGTGTATGAGAAGGAACTTGAATAGCGTGCAAGAAATACTGAGGGGAAATTGGCCATTAAACCTTGATGGGTGGAGCAATGTACGCAATGATTCAGTAATATATGCCTGTGTGACAATAGAAGATGGGGTTGCATATCTTTCAGAAACAATAGATACATCGGGAAATGCCCACAAAACAGAATATTTAAAAGAAGTGGCAGTGAAAGCTGTAATAAACTTTACAGTAAACTGTAAATAAGCTGTAAAAAATTCAACTGTCACATTCGCAGTTTTGTCACAGACAATGCTGTAAATGTGGCAAAGATGAGAAGATACTTAGAAGAAGAAACAGAAGGAAGCTCCTTAATAACATATGGCTGCAATGCCCATTTAATGCCTCTTTTAGCCAAAGACCTAAGTACATCTTCGCCAGGAATAAAAGAAAATGTTGTTGAAGTTGTAAAATACTTCCGTAACAACCATTTTGCTTCAGCTTCACTGAAGAAAGCAGGAGGATCCAAACCAATTGTCCCTCAAGATGTTTGATGGAATTCTGTGGCTGATTGTTTTGAACTATTTATTAAGAACTGGCCTATTCTCATAAAACTTTGTGAATACTTTTGCGATAAAATAGATGAAGTATCTCATCCAAAGTATCTAGCGTTGGATTAAAGGGGAATGTACAGGATATGCTCAGTATACAGAAGCCTATATCCCTAGCCTTTAACAAACTTCAGAGAAATTGTTGCTGCATTGCTGATGCTGTCAACATTTGGAAGGCACTTTAAAAGACATTGAAGAAAGAAAGACCTCACCAGAAAGTTAAACTGCAGACAATAAAGAAGTGAAAGGATCAAGCACTAACTCCACCTCACTTTCTTGTAAACATTCTTGACCCCAGATATAAAGGTAGATGCCTAACTTCTGAAGAAGACGATGCTGCCGTGGCATGGGCATCTCAAAATCACTTCTCGGTTATGCCAGTCACAATAAATTTTAGGGCTGGAGCGGAACCATTTAAACAGTACCTGTTTACTGATGATGTTTTGAACAAAGTCACTCCCCTGAATTGGTAGAAATCATTAGCCAGGCACCTTGAAACAGAGTTCCTTCAGCTGCTAAGCCAACTTTTTCACAGCAGTAGCTTCCTTTGCAGGCACAGAGAGAATATTTTCATCAGCTGGTATTATTCACTCAAAGCTAAGAAATCAACTGGGAGTTGAAAAAGCAGGAAAACTCTTATTTCTGTTTCAGTCTATGAGTAAAAACGAAAGTGGGAATGAGGAATATGAGAGCTAGTTGTAGAAGTTTTAAGGACAGTGTACGTTTAGTGTTGTGATGACTTGTCTGTTAGTGTTTTTAATAAAATTTGAAAATTAAAAAAATAAAAAAGAGTGAAACATTTATGTAACTGTGCGTGCGTGCATGTGCGCGCGCAGAGAGAGATTAGGTCTTACCATTCCTAAAGTGCTGCATCTGCAGCTTGACACAGGTAACAAGTATGATATACTGTTTCCTAACTTGATTTTATTAATTTATCTAAAAAATTACACAAAGTATACCCTCCTAGATGTTGTGAAGTGCTGTGTTGAGTTGTCAATGAACATGTTTTAGTGATCAGATTTGCACCATTGTTTAAGAAATATGTGAAGAAGTATCAGAGGGAAACTTGATTTAAATCAATGATTTTCTGTTGATGTTTTAAATCAGTCCGCCCTGCTTGATGGTATTTGCACCAACAGTTCTTTTTGTTTTTGCTGCATCCTCTAAAGCTAAATTCCTTTTATAGAAGCTTTCTGGAAATCTCTCAGGTACCTTTCAGCTTGTTTCAGGGAGCCACAAGAGAGGGAATAAAATATTAAGTGCATTTTAATCTTTACTCAGACTAATGTATCTCTTCAAGCATTAAAACTAGGAGAGGTGGCTAAGAGACGTGAAAGTCTGTGATTATAGTTACATCAAGAGCATTTGAGCTAGTGCATTGGGGTTGATACTCATGTTAGATATATGAATGTTCTTGGTTGATATTTATTATATGCACCTGAACATCTAGCTAGAATTGAACCCATTTGTTTTGATTGATAACTTTATATATCCCTCATCCTGATTGAGATCTGTGAAAAATTTAATCCTATTCTGGGTGGAGTTGATAAGAGATAAGACCTCAAGTGAAAAGGGGTTAAAAAACTCCTGTCTTGGTTCATTTTGTATTCCTTGCTGCAGACGTGGGTCTGGAGAAGAGAGGGCAAAGGAGGAAAGAAGGATTTCTTATCAGGTCTACTTCCGTTTACGGCTTGGTGACAGTTTTATGGCTTACTGTTCGGTTTTCTTTTTCTTTTTGTCCCTTGCTTGAGACAGTTGGATTTTCCTAAATGGATTAATTTCTCAAAACACTCTTGCATACACATACACCTTGCTCAGGTTTGACTGATTGAGGGGTCCGCACTGTTTCTATTCAGCCCATGATACTGATGGAGTGAATGAATCCGATAACGGAACGCTTATTTAGCGGGAAGGGGGAGTGAAGACAGACAGACACAGAGGGAATCCTTTGAAGTCACAGGAGCTCTGTTGAGCAACAGAGCTACAAAGGCTCATGAGTTAGGGAAGGGGAAAGGGTAGCCTTGTGGCTGCAGTTACTCCGCCTATCAGTTGAGTCACTAGGTTCAGACAGGCCCCCCTTGCTATTCACCCGACCAACTTGTGGATGGATGAGGGCGGCTGAAACCTGTCTTAGTCCAAGACTTGGTCAACGGCTCATAAATCTATCATTCATCATTCATTTGTATAATAACACACATTCTCTGTTCAATTCAAATCCACTATTTATTGGGGGTTTTCTCTCTATGACAAGTTCTCCCCCTATCCTTTTACAATTCCTTAAACTTAAAACTTAAGACTTATGATTTAAACAGCTAATCATGCTAACACAAATACACTAAACAGATACTTAAAGACTTACTTACAACTAAACAACATTTGATTAATACTTACCACATAGATGGATGAACTCAGTTGCAACAAAAACAATAAAAATTTATGGCCAAATTTCCTTACTCTTTATTATGTTCCTGGGTTTTCATCTATGTGGAACCTCTATCGCATTCACACCCTGGTTACTGGTTTTCTTCCAGGTGGAAGCTCTATTGCATTCACACCCAGGTTACCAGCTCTAATGCCCTATACTTTTTTGAGCAGCGAGCTGGGGAGAGGCAATGATGGCTGATCGGACCATCTTTGCGGTGCAATTCTGGTGCACTCCTTGTGATGTGTGGCTCGTCCAATTTCCCTCTCTCCTGACAACCTTATATATATCTCCACCCCAGCATATTGCTTGCTTAAACCAATTGTGACGTTTTGGCTACTGTGCAACCAGCAAGTCCCATGCCTGTGAGGGAACTTTTTGTCCTCCAGTGGCTAGTTACAAGCCTTGGGGTGACCACTGTTGCTGGACAGATTCTCTGTTTTTTGACTGTCAAGAGGCCTCATCCTGTTGACCAGCTTTGACTTCCTGATCACCAAACTTTTGGAAACAGCTTGTTTTTTGTGACATTTGCCATTGTTGTATGAGCACCCTCTATGTTGGTATGCAGTTACTCAAAAATGACCTCAGGGCACATATACATTACAGGCTCTATAGAAGTCTGTTACAACACTCAATAGATAGAAATTATTCTGAAGGGGGAGAAAACCCCCAAACTAATCTACAAGTTTAAATAATTGAAGGAGATCAAGTGTCAAGGAATTCCATGTCGGCGTATAAAGCCTGTGATTTACATTCTTGTCTTTTAAAACACTCCCTTATTGCTCTTGATGTGAAATGGAGGGACTTCGCATAGACAGACATCTCAATGTCCTCCTACTACATACTCTTTCTTAGAAAACTAGAGTTTTATGAGTTTATTTTAATCATGGTATGGTTACAACTGATGGGACTGAGCCAGAAGAAACTGGGGCCTGGCTGGGAAACTTCTGGGACCTGAAAATGCAATTGTTCCATTGCTTGGAGCTAATGGTGAGCACAGAGAAGAGTTTGTTCACCCATTCCAGTACCATGTGTCTTCCCATTTTCAAACAGAATTATCAGCCTGGAAACTCTGAGCATCATTTCCCTCAACATTAGTTCTCTTCCTCACATCCCTATTGGAGGGTGATATGGTCTCCTGTCAGGACCTATGGTTGTCCCTTGAGCTCAGTTCCACTCCAGCACTCTTCAGCAGTGCCTTATTTTTGCTGTTCCTATGGTGGAGGAGAATCTCTAAACCATAGTTCAGATTCAGCAGGGAGTAGTGCAGTTATCCTCTGACCTAATGGCTATCCAAAACTAGTATCCTGAAAGATGTCCATTCTAGGATCCCCCTTGTGTAATGCCACAAAGAACGTGAGACTGATGAGATGAGCTGCTCACTCTGCTCACAGGTGTTCCAAGCTTCTTACTTTTCTTGTGCTCATGGTCATTTGCCTGTGTCAGGAATTTATGCTGCCATGTCATGTTCTAATTTCATTGGGCAACGTAAAGATAAAGGTGAGGCTGAACTCCCTGGAAGCAATGATGGGCTAAATTTATTTTTTAAACCCTACATAAAAATAATAATAGGTTATTACCAGCAGAAAATAATTTTCAAAATCCAGTTTTAAAAACTATTTTATTTAAGGTTTTGTATTTCTGATAATTTTGACATCTGAAAACAGACTTATTGGTTTCACTTTTGTTCCTCGTCCATTCATTTTCAGGATCTCATATGCTAGCAGAAGGCAGCAGTATTTGGATTGTAAATACTACCAGGGAATGTTCACCTCTTAAAATAACTATATCCATGGGAATAGATGAAGTTTTGTACAGAACTTAACTTTTGAGCATATGTGACCTAATTATGTTTTAAAATGTCCTAATCTGAAAGTATTTGTATAGTATTAAGAAACTATGTGTGCATGCTGTATGATATATTTAGCATTTTCTTATAGGGTTAAAAGTAGAAACGCCGTTTTTAAAACGGTTTAAATAACCTTGGTAGCTGGTTTTAGTTTCTTATCTGCAGTGCATTAGTAGATGCCATTACTTTTGTATCTAAATGAGAAACTGTACCTACTAACATATGTTCTCTCTCTTTGCAGAGTGACCTTTGGTCATGTGGCATTACGGCCATTGAGATGGCAGAAGGAGCTCCTCGTAAGTGATACGTGTGCTTTTTCCTAAGGGGCCTATTCAGACTGAAACATATACTTATGAGTTGTTGGTTGTAATCTAAAACTAGTTTTGAGGTTTCTGAAAATGCACTGATGGTGTGTCTGAACTCATTGGTTTTTCCTGCACCATAAATATAAAATCCTATAAATAGCAACTCTGTTGATAAAGATACTACAGTGTTAAAAACATTACTGTGCTGTGATTGTAATTATAGTAGTGTAATAGATATTACAGGGATATTTGGAAGCCAGTGGGTCTGTACACTTCCTGACCATGAGATATATTAGGCTTTGGAACCATGTTCATGGGGAAGAGGTGGAAGCCCTATTGCTTGGGATATTTAAAATCAGACCGGGGGGAAGGGTGGCGGGGGGGAATGCTAAAAGTGTACTAGTTTGAAAAGTCCTGACCTGTCAGAGAGATACTGGATGACTTAGTAGGTCCTTTGTATCTCTGATTTCCATGAGGTCTGTGTAATGGTAACATTCTTCTTGTGCTCTGAGACTTATCTATTTAATCTCCTCTTATGAATTGTTTTGGCTTTCATTGGACAGTGTAGAAGATTCTTTGAAGTCTGTGGTTTAAACTATAAACTTAATTTTAACACTGTCAGTGAAGAACTTTTAAAAGCAGACTCTTTGAGTATATTCAGTAGTCAAGTCTGATCATTTTTGAGAGGTAAAATTAAAAACTAAAAATGCCTAAATTTTCTATGGTGCTTTTTTCTCCCACACATGACCTCTATGAAAATGAACAGAGCATAAAGCTGACAGCAGCACATAGAGCAAAATCAGGAACTAAATTACAAAAAAGAAATTGCTCATCAACTTAACACCCTCCCCCCACAAACCTTAAGTAATATACTAGTCAACCCGGAAACTGGCTTTTTTCCCACCATCCCAGACAGACATTCAGCAATAAAAATAATTTTAGTATGAAAACTGGAACTTTACATTTAAAAATAACAGGCTGAAGTACCTAAGTTTCTTAAGTGATAGTGAAAGACCTGATCAATAGGTCTGTCCTGGGGAGGAGGTTGAGATGATAGACTGAGGGTGAGGTGTTGACATGTATCTAGCTTCAAAACAGTAGCTTCATTGTAGCCCATGCTTCCAACTCCAATTTTTAAATCTAACGTGGAGTTCAGTGTTCTTATTCAGATTCAGGTTTTAAGAGATCTGATGTCCTGTCCCCCCCACCCCTTCATAATTGCACCATTACACGTGCCCAGATCTACAGCGCCTTCTCCTACGACACACCAACTAGCCCAAAGCTAACAGCATTTGAACTACTACTTGGCTATTATTCTGCATGCAGCCTTACTACTTTAGGTTTCTTTAGATCAGATCTGTTCAGATCATCTGCATATTTTTTGTTCTTCTTCCAGCGTTGGTCCCTCTTGTATTGCACTGAGGGTTTGTGTATACACACCATGTGTCCAGAGCATCTGTTAGTCCACACACATGCTCTTGGCTCACCTCATGTTTTCATCCAAGGTGATAAAGGGCAGGGTGGACTGACTGCATCTCCAGTTCCTTGTCACTGCCGCATGGTCTGGGTTGGAACTATTAGTGTCCTCTTGCGTGTGATGCATCTTAAAAATATACTGTTGTACATAGTTAGTTTTTAGAATAGTTTACTGTTTCTATAGTAGTTTTGAGTAGTTTGCTAGTTCTAGGAATAGAATTGGGGTTCTTTTGGGGAGTTTGCTAGTTCTAGGAATAGAATTGGGGTTCTTTTGGGGAGTTTTGTTCGATCTCCGTCAGCTACGAACATCAAAGGTGCCTCAACTGCTTTAGAGAAGTCCACACTTCATCCATATGCAGCGTCTGCCAGTCCTTCCTCAGCCGTACCCAAGAAGGCTGGGCTTTCTGCCTCTGGAAGCACCTCATGGAAGTCGTCATGAGACCTCATTCAGACTCTGGTCAGGCAGCCCCCACTGTACATGGCTTGAGTCTGCCAGGAGTGCGCCACCAGCTATGGAGTCCAAAGCTGACGCCGGCAGTACCGCCACTATGGGTCCCATGCTGGGGCCTCCATGGGAGATAAGGAAGTATGCACATAAGCACAGCAGTAAGTCGTCCTCTAAGCCTAAGAAAGGAGAGACTCCTTCCACAGGTTTGAGTCATGGGGACAGAGTGCGTCCTGAAGCGCACAAGCACGAAAAGAAGCCACATGAATCGATGGATCTAGTGGTCCCAGGTGCGGACCCGCACATGCAGTCAGCATCAGCGTCCCTCAGAGCAACAGAGCCATCCGCTACAAGGAAGACCAGTGCTCCTGTACCCGTTCCGGGGACTGAAAAAAGAACCCTCGACTCTAGGGAGGTCAGGAAAAGTGCCAGAGCCCCAGGAAGATTTTGCCTTTGAGAGCCAAGGTCTCCATGCCTTCTTGGGCCTTTTCTTTCCAGGGAGACCTTATCTCTAGCAGAGGGGACATGCCACATCTGAGGCACTCCTCACTCCCAGCTCTGGTGGTTTACACGTTTCTGCCAGTACCGCTGATGGAACTGATCTCAGGGTTTTGGTCTTTGGAGGAATCGGATGAGGGACCGGGACTGGGACCATCCATCCCTTCCCATCATGACGAGAACCAACAGAGACCTCCTAATCATGGCAGTATCCTCCACTCCAGCTGCCACTGAGCCACTGGTTTCCTGTATCGGGGAGCCTCCCACAACACCCTCTGGATCTGTGGCAGCAGGACCGGGCCTGCTTCCAGTAACTGAGGAGGGGAAGCTGGTAGTGAGGGTTTCACTCCAAGCAGTGATAGATGCACTAGATACCTCAGCGCACTCAATGGCCATGGGCATCATCATGATGAGAGAGTCATAGCTCCATTCCTCTGGTTTTCCCAGGGAGGTACAAAACACCATCAAAGACTTCTCTTTCGATGAATCCTGTCTTTTCAGCCAGAAAACATCTGATTCCCTCACACTCTCCATTCCTTGAGTGTTTATACACTTTTGCTGAAATATAAGTTCTACTGCCTGCAGCCCGCATAGTGTTACAGAACCTCCCAGTTTTTTCCATCAAAGGCCTTCCTTGGTAGTGTCAAAAGACTCCGATCTCATCCTCAAGGACTGCCATCGCAGTCTTCATCCTCCAACATGCAACTCCCACAAGAGGTATTTCTAGAGAGCCATCAACCATCTTGCCTGCTACGATACAACCACCCCACCCCCTTCAGGGTTTGTCTAGCACTCTTTTTACCAGTTTGGAGTGCAATAACAACAGACAAGTAGGTATTAAATGTCATCCACTATGGCTGTACAATCAAGTTCATCATGCTACCTTATCCACAACTGCCTCTCCAATCCCTCCTCAGGACCATGCTCATGACAGCATCTTCACCCTGGAGATGGATTCCTTGTATTCAAATTATTCTTGATACCAAAAAGAAGGGATGATGGAGACCAGTTCTGGAACTCCACCATCTAAATCCACAAGCCCAAGTTCCATATGGTCACCTTAGCAGCGATCATCCTGTCGGAAGAAGGCATATGGCTCTCAGTATGCAGGATGTTTATTTTCACATAAACATCCATCCAGCCCACAGACAGTTCCTGAGATTCACGGTAGGCCATCAGCATTTTCAATTCAGGGTCCTGCCATTTGGACTGCTCACCGCTTCCAGGGTTTTCACCAAAGTTTTCTCCAACGTGGCGGCCTTCCTCAGGTGTTATGGGGTCCTTTTATTTCCCTATGTCAGTGGTTTTCAAACTTTTAAGTTATGTACCCCTTTCCAAATAGTGTAGTCTACCGCATACCCACATCTGAGAGAGGTAGAGGCAACACTTGGTGGTGGGAGGAGGCACATGAGGTCACGAGCCCCCCCAGATTTCAGCCATCCATTTGGCAATAACTTCTAGTGGTTTTCAAACTGTAGGGTGTGCCCCCCCCAGGAGGATGTGAAGGAATGTTCGGGGTAAGCAGTGACTCTAGGCAGCTTGGGCCAGTCCTGCATAGTGGGTCTCGTTGAGGATCTGCCACCTCCACCCTGACTCCCCTCAAAGTGAACTGAGTCCCCACTTTGAGTTACAATTTTTGGTTACACCCCCCTTTCCCCTAGTACAGACAGGCTGGGTGACCTGCTGAGGTGAGTCAGGGGGTGGAGGTGGCACTGCTCACATCCCCCACCCCCTGAACTTTCCACTGCGCCTCCCTGGGGGGGGATGAGCCTCACAGTTTGATAAGCTCTGTACTAAATAAAATGCATTGTCTGCTAATATAGGGTTTTTCTCCTGTATGCCCTGACTAGGACTTGCGTACCCCTAGGGGTACGTATACAACAGTTTGAAGACCATCTCATTGACTGGCTCCTAGCAGCACGATCTGGAGATGAAGCCCGCATGTCACGCTCCATGTTGCTCAGACTCTTTTCGTCCCTCGGAGTCAGCGTCAATGTTGAAAAATCAACTTTGGACCCAACACAATCCCTGGACTTCATAGGGGCCTCCGTCAGCTCAGTCACAGCATGATACCTGCCATGGGACAGCATCCAGGCTCTGCAAGAATTCATAGGCCACGTAGTCCATGGTTATTCTGTCCTAGTCAGGATCTGCCGCTCCCTTTTTCGGCCGTGTGGCCTTGTGCACATATATTACTGCCTTCACTCCCCTTCACCTTCACTGCCTCCAGGTGGCTTCAGGGAGTCTACTCACCACTGCACCACACCGTGGACTTTTACTGGCATTTCTCTTATGGTACTCTCTTCCCTCCAGTGGTGGATGGCCTGTGACCAGTTTGTGTGGGGTGGGGGTGGGGTCTCTTTTCTCCCATCCTCCCCGAATAGGACGATCATCACTGACACATCCCTCAGAGGATGAGGAGTGCACGTGGGAGTTCACATGACACAAGGACCTCTTGGCAATCCGGGATGCACAACAACATTCCGGAACTCTGAACTGTAAGGAGAGCATGCCGAGCATTTCTCCCATCCAGCCGTTCCCATCATGTTCTTATCATGTCTGACACCACCCCTGTTTACTACATCAGCCAACAAGGGGGCACAAAATCAACTGCTATGTGTACAGAAGTGGTCAACCTATGGAATCGGTGCATCACCCACCAAATCCTGTGATCTGCAGCCTGTCCCCCAAAACTCAGAACGTGATTGCAGACTCTCTCCGTGGACAATTTGTGATTGATCACAAATGGGAACTTCATGACACCACAGTACACAATGTCTTCAACTAATGGGAGACTCTGACCAGGGATCTCTTTCTCTCTCCCGTCAACAACAAATGCAACACACAGTGCTCCTGCGGTATTGGTGGGGTCCCCACTCTCAAGGCAATGCGCTCATACACTGCTTGTCGGACCTGGTCAACTACATCTTCCCCCCTCTACCAATCCTGCCACGAGTACTGCAGGAGATCCGGTGGGAGAGAGCAAAGATCATCCTAATTGCAGCATTCTGGCCCAGACAGTTCTGGTTTTCCAACCTACTCTACATGTCAGCCCGTCCCCCACTTCCCATTCCTACTTTCTCTGACCTTCTGACGCAGCACCATGGCAGGATCAGACATGCAGATCTGCAGATGCTTCACCGCAGGGCATAGTACTTGGATCTTCTCTAGAATGGATGTGCTTATCGAAGATGCAAAACCTCCTCTCAAGCAGGAGGAAAGAGTCCAATAAGCTTTCTGACTGGGCTAAATGGAACCTCTGCCTCCTGGGCCCCACAGAATGGGCTTTCCCCAGAAGAGGTGGAGATTCCTTTTCTTTTGGATTGCCTCCTGTTCTTGAAGGCAATGGTTCTCATCCTCAATTCTCTCAAGGTCTACATAGCAGCAGTTAGTGTCCCGTCCTGCCCTCCCAATAAAGGAACACTCTGTATGACTGCTAGGTTTTGGAAACGCTTCATCAGAACTTTCCCACCCTATCACTCCCCAGTGCGACCTTAATCTCATTCTATTGGGACTAATGAAACAGCCTTTCGAGCTCTTGGCTTCATGTTCTATATCCCTCCTTTCCACGAAAGCCGCGTACATCCGCGATGTACTGCTTTGAGACGTATGTAGGGTGACCGCGTGAAGTTCAATACATTTCTCCACTCCACATTATGCTGTGGTGCAAGACTCTGCTATGGACACCTGATTTGGCTTGGCTGTCCTCCACTCAACTGTTCCATCCTCATCCTCGCGCCATCCTCTGACTTAAGTACTGCTTGTTAATCACCTTCAGTGGAATATGATAGGGGCCATCACTCGAAAAAGAAGAGTAGGTTACTCATCTGTAACTGGAGATTCTTTGAGATGTGTGGTTCCTATGTGTTTTCCACATCCCACCCTCCTTCCCCTCTGGTGTGGATCTGTTGGATTTATGGTGGAAAAGGAACTGGAGATGTGGTGGCCTTTATTGCCTTGGATGAAACCATGAGGTGAACCAAGGGTACATGATGTGAGGACCAATGGACGTGATTACTTTCAAAATCTCCAGCTCTGGATCCATGGTTCACATGCATAAACAGTCAGTAGAATACAGATAGGGGGCACACATCTCAAAGAAACTCCAGTTACAGGTACCGCCTCTTGTTTTAATTAGATCTCTGTCACTAGACTCCATAAGCCTGTGTGTGCATTTCACCTGATTAGAATTGGTAGTTGATATTACTTCGTGGTAAACTGTTGGGCCCAGATTAGCCCTTCTTACAGAAGAACTCGCAATGGGGGTCCTTAGCAGAGGAAATGTCATAATGAACTCCGCACAGGTGTCCTGTCTGATCATTCATTTAGTGCGTGGGGTTTGCTCCCCCTGGCAGATAGGTAACGAGGCCCACCTCCAAACATGGATGTTGAGGGCCCTTCTTCACAGATTTCCTTTGCCCCTTATCTCTAGCCCTCAGCATCTCCTAGCCCCTTACACTCACTGCAGTGCTGTTCTGCTGAAGTTGAGCTACCAGGAAGTTCTCCTTTGCGCCAGGGACTCCTCGGACTGGAGCTGAAATGGGAGTGAGTGGGTGCAGAACACGTGATACAGCCTGAGGCCTGGCTCCTGGCCTCGTTTTGGCCACCAACCTGCTCTGTCTCCACCCCCACCCCATTTACGAACCCTGACACCACAGAGTGCCTTTGCGTTTGGAGAAAGGGATGGGTCCAGTGCTGCAGAGGAGGCTGACTCTCCCTCCCATGAGGTAGGAGGTCTGTGCATAGAGGTCCCCTCCGTGTATGGTTTGATCTGAGGGGATAATCTAGGCCTTTATTTTTGGCTTCCTCAAACTCAAGAGTTAGGAGCAGAACTATTGTCTTAACTTTTTGCATTTCAGTTTAATTGTGCTTAACGTCATTCCCGTGTTCATCACATGTGCGGGGTTGTCTATGGAAATGAAATAAGCGTGCAGTGAAGACAGTGAAAATGCAGACTCATGAGAAGCGGAAAAACAATTGAGCAAAATTATATTTTTTTCCAGCCCTCTGTGACATGCATCCAATGAGGGCGCTGTTTCTTATACCCAGAAATCCTCCTCCACGGCTAAAATCCAAGAAATGGTATGTAGAGACTACTCTGTTTTCTGTAAGCTGTTTCATAGTTTCCTTTACAACCCAGCAATTTCTTATCTTCTATTACATGGCATGCTTTTTTGCTACCATTTCCATAGAACTGTACAATAATTTAAGCTGGCAATCTTTTATTATCTTCTGCGCTATTGAATCAAAGCACAAAATGAGATGTGCATTGATTATTTTTTAGCTCTATTTTTTTTCCAGAGAAATTTTATCTTTGAATCATGAAACAAAAAATGAGCTGTTCTGTTGATGGCAGCAGCATCATATTAAGGTGACAAATTGTACCACTGCTCAAAGCCTAGACTTCTCCTGCATTCCTAATATGTAATATTTTTTCTAAGATACAGTATTATAAAGAAACAGGACAGCTCCATTGACTTCTAGACGCTGAGTTGAAAGGAGCTATTAAAATTAATGAAGGCTTTTACTATAATTATTGCAAACGATTGAAATTGTTCTTCTTGCCAGCTGGGAATAATCCCTTAACAATACGGGATTTTCCTCCCATTATTAGACACAACTGACTTGTATGAAGTGATAATTTTCACTAGAAGGGGGGTTTATATAGGTTGAACATGATAGCCTTAAGTCGTCAGTGAAGCCTCAACATTAACCCAAGTAACACTTTGCTGTGCTGTTGTCTTAGGTGAAGAAAAAATGTGTGTGAGTTTAAGGTTCATACTAGAAATATGCCCTCTGTGAATGGAAATTGTATGGCTGAGATTGAATGCTAGAGTCCTGTCAAAAAGAAATTAGTGATGTGACCAGTTACACTGATCTATAAATAACATAATTAACTTCACTGACTTGCTGCACTCGATCGTTGTCTGGAATATTGGATTGACTTTCTCATACAGTAGTAACAGAGAATCTTTGTGTGTGTGTGTGTGTGTGTGTGTTTTAAATAAACTTTTATAAAACACGGAGTTTATGAATACATAGCTATTCATGGAGCTTTGAAAAAAGAGGAAAGTAATGTTTGTTTTAGATTTAACAATTCCCTGTAGTGTTTATAACCCCAATGTTACAGCATTTTGCTAGTGCATAAGAATCAGAAACGTAAACTGGCTAAAAACAACCAGGGTTCTGGTACTGTTTTCACTGAGCAAGGTGAATGAAGGGCAAAAAGTAAACAGGGTAAGTGGTGAAAAATACAATTTTAAGTATTATTTTCACTCTCTTTCTAAAGTTTTGTTAGAAACAGAGGTAAGAAAAAAACATTTAAATTATTTTTTCCTGACAGTGTCTCTTTTAAGAGTGCCTCATGGAATAATTACGACTTTAGCAAGATAATGTTTTGATTTACCAAACTTGTATTTCTCATGCCCTTATCCACCAGAGAGAGGTGAATTGAATTCCATCACTAACTTCAATAGTTAAATCAGGGATTAATTTGGTCCTATATACCCTGATTGAACAAATTATATGGCATTAAGTGTTCAGAAGATATTATTTTAAAAAATGCATTGTTATTCAATTAAAAAACCAAAATGTTCTTCAGTTTCTACAGACCTATCTCACTACGCCAGGTGCATATAAAAACAGGTTGGTGTTACTTGCAGTAATGGAAGAGTCCCCAAATAGTCTTAGCAGCATTCTTGTAGCTTTTCTGAAGCCAGCTATCTAAGACATCATTTACACTGCTAGACAGAGGCATGCTGTTTTGGTGGAGTGAACTGAAGGTTTTTGGAATAATGAAGAAAAACTGAAAAATGGTTTATCTGAGTCTTAGCTTTACACTTTTTTTCCCCCTTTCCCTCAGGTCAAAAAAGTTCTTTAGTTTTATAGAAGGTTGTTTAGTGAAGAACTATATGCAGAGACCCTCCACGGAACAGCTTTTAAAACATCCTTTTATACGTGATCAGCCAAATGAAAGACAAGTCCGAATCCAGCTTAAGGACCATATAGACAGGACCAGAAAGAAGAGAGGAGAGAAGGGTATGCAGCCTTTAAAAACTAAGCCTGTGTTTACATATGTGTGTGTATATATATATTAGCAGGAGCTAAGTATTTTAAAATAAAAAATTGTAAGAGCCACCTGGAATATTATTTTCCTCTTTCTTGCTAGATGAGACAGAATATGAATATAGTGGAAGTGAGGAAGAGGAAGAGGAAGTGCCTGAACAAGAAGGAGAGCCAAGGTAATAATTGCTGATGGGAGGCCCTTAAAAGATCTAGACAAATAATTTTAAAACCCACATTGACAAATCTGGAGTATACTTTATTTCATAAACCTTTACCTCTTCTACTAAATATAATTATTCACATACACTAGTGAGACATGAACCTCAAAAGGTTTGAACATTCATTCAAACTTATGAACCGTTGTGAGGTCCTCATCCCTTCCACTATAAACTTTGATAAACCATAGGGACTTGATACCCTGTAGAGGTTGTGGGAGTGTGAGACTTACGGTGGATGTGCCTGGGACCAGGTATCTGGGGATTTCTTTTAATCAGATCTCTCTGAGACTTAGAGAAGATGTGGGCTCAGTTCAAGGGCTGTCAAATAGTTTGAGTTGGCTCTTATTTTGCCTGGCCTGGTTTCACGCCTTCCAGAGAGAGTACCTATTTGACATGCATCCAGTATCTTTATGTTGAAAGACAAGAAATTAAAACTGTATGTAATTTTGTGTATATATATAAAAATAATGTGTGTATATTTGTATATGTATACATATGTACATGTATGTTTAATGTTTATGCTTTGAGGAAGATATTTACCAGCTCTTCAAGCTTCGTTGTATGAGAAGCTTAACTTTCTGTTTTTACAGTTCCATTGTCAATGTGCCTGGAGAATCTACCCTCCGACGTGATTTCCTGAGACTGCAGCAGGAAAACAAGGAACGTTCGGAGGCCCTTCGGAGACAGCAGCTGCTACAGGAACAGCAGCTCCGAGAGCAGGAGGAGTACAAGAGGCAGCTGTTGGCAGAGAGACAGAAACGCATAGAACAGCAGAAAGAGCAAAGGAGGCGGCTAGAAGAGGTAGAAATTGAAGACTGGAGCTAAGGCGGCAGAGCTCCTGTTATACTTATTGTCCCAAGTCCTTAAAAATGTTCCCTGGATATTGTGTAAGCATAATTTACATCCCTTAGCCAAGACATTCAAAACCAGGGTCCTAAAGTAAGGCTCTTATGTCCACGTGTAGACACGGTGGTCTGATTTCCAAAAGTACTAAGCGCTCTGCAGTTCCCAAGAGGTAATTGATTCCAAAAGCCTAAATGTATTGCCTCCTATTTTGAATGGAGATAATTGTGTATGCATATATCTCTCTCTATTCAAAATAGCAGGCAGTTGGTCTACAGATTTTTGGTGTAGCTGTGCAGAAGGGAAGACCTCTTTTATTTAGTTAGCAATGTACAGCTTTCTTAAACCAGATCATGCCACTAAGATAGATGGCTTTTAGACACAGCTGTCCATGGTATGTCTGAGAGTTCCTGTAGAGCTTTCTTAAACATCTACATTTGGCACTAATGCGTGGCGGATGGCAACCGATTTTTGATGCAGTGCAGTCTCAGTTAAGAGATGGGAGGTAATTGTCCTGCTCTAGTCGGTATTGGTTAGGCCTCAACTGCAGAACTGAGTCCAATTCTGAAAAATTGTGGCGATAATCCAGAGGAGAGCAACAGAAATGACAAAAGATTTCAAATGAAAGATTAAAAAAAACCCAGGCATGTTTAATTTTGAGAAGACGGGAGCAGGAGCACCTATTTAACAGTCTTCAAAAATATGTTAAGGGCTGTTCTAAAGGGAACAGTGGCCAATTGTTCTCCATGTCCAGTGAAGATAAAACAAGAAGGAATGACTTTAATCTGCAGCAATGGAGGTTTAGGTTAGGTATTAGGAAAAACTTTTTAAGTATAGTTAAGCTCTGGAATAGGCTTCCGAAGGAGGTTGTGGAATCCTTGTTCTGTTAGTTTTTAGAATAGGTTGGACAAACACTGTCAGGAATGGTGAGAGTTTACTTGATCCTGCCTTAGTATGGGAGGCTGAAGTTGATGAATTCTTGAGGTCCCTTCCAGTCTTACAATTCTATGTGTATTAGCATAAAGAAATATGGTATAGAATAGGTGATTAATTTCATAAATATCATAACTAGCAAATCATCTGTAATTGTAATATACTGGATTTTTTACCATTTGTCCTTTAGGAGACATGCCATTTTCATACATTTTTGTAGCTATATCCATTTGAATTCTTTTAACAAAACCCCAAGTAAATTTTTGCATGTTACTCTTTGGGATATACGGACTGTTTGCTTACATTGTTTGTTTGGATTTTCTTGCTCATAAGCTTTGTGTACATCACCGTGTCCCTTGTGAGTTTATTTTTGTTATTTTGTTTCTAAAAGTTCTTTATTTAAATGGTCAAACAAGACAGCTAGTAAGTAAGTAAATAAAAGGTTCTTTGGGTTCTGACAGACCAGACGGAAAGGTTTCTAAACAATCTAGCAGTCCAAAACGGAGTATGGGAGATAAAGTGAAACAAATCATTTGGCTCTTCAGGAAGTACAGGGTCAAATTCCAATTGTCCTCAAATGACCCTTGTTTGATTTGCTGTTACAGCTGTTCATTTGGCATGTAGTTCTTCATCACAGCTATCTAGTTTTTCAAGCACTGATAATGTTTAACAGTGCAATAAAACCAGATTAGCTTCACGTAGTACATCAAGTTTACACACAAGTTTACAATTTAAGATTTGCATTATGTATTAATACAATAAATAACGTAAAAGCAAAAAAGCTTTGCAGGTCACCTGAAGACTTTTCCTCCCAACCCCCTTCAAATGTGTGAGTGAATTTACTGCTTTTATAAAGAGGAACTGATAGCAAGGACCCAGCCGCGCACATGCAGCAGGAAGGGGCTATACAAGCTTCCTTTCTCTTCTCTCTTCCCCACCACCCTCAAACTGCCAAGATAAACATCATTGCCAGTCCAGCTCTTGGCCTGTCTTAAAGAAACCGTTAGTTGTGCAGCAATTTTATTATCTGGTCATAAAGACTAGGGAAAGCTAAAATGAGACGCTTATTTTTTTTTTTTTTACTTGAGTCAGGGTTTGAATTAATACTTTCAGGGGTGACCAAAACCTAGCAAATCACCTGGTCCCCTGCACGATGTTGTTAATCTGAAATTGCATGTACTACAAAAGGAAAACTTTTTTTTCCCTTTTAAACACCAGAATGTTCTAGTTTTTAGTATTTTTTATAACTAAGTTATGTAACTCATTTAATCTGCCATGATCAGTATGACTCTTTTAATCTGAAATTTAGAAGGAAAGGTGCTTCAAATAACAGAAACAGAACAATGTGTCTGTTTGCTAAAAAGAGTCTAAAGTTTAATTGAAGGAGTTACTTTTGTGCTAGAGGATATGTGTAAATGTGCAAAACTTAAAAAATGAAAATGCTAAATGAACTGGAAGTTGCATTTGGTCAACCCTGCTCTCTTGAAATAGGCCCTGTAAGTATGTATTTAAAAAAATCAATAGTTTATATGTATAAGTCTACCTCCTTCAAGGATGAATCAGTGTGGCAATATGATTAGTTTTCTGTTACATAACCTATCCTTCACTTGACTGTTCAGTTTATTCCAGTGTAAGCATGTTGGGTAGCTTTTCATTTAGTTTATAAAATCATGTTTTCTTTTGCTAAACAATATTCTTTCTTTCACCTTTTTTTTGAAAAGTCAAAGCAATTTTGAATAATTTGCTACTGCAAAAAGAATTCAAACTGATTGATTATAATGTTAGCAACATAGTGACGCTGCATATTCTGGATTGATGCATTTGGAAATAGACCATGAATACAATAGACCATGAAGAGTTGGAGGAGAAAACCTCTGCATCTGCCAAATCTATAACTTCTGCCATACTCCCTCACTTTTTATGGTGAAATTACCATAAAAGCTTTTTTGGGGGAAAAAGCCTTGTCAACAGAAGTTAGTTTTAAAAAGAAAATGGCCCCCATCAAAATGCTTACAACCATATTTAGTTCTTTTGAGCTTTGTTGTTTGGATCTTCTATTATTGGAGAGGTATATATCCAACCTGAAAAATTCTTAGGAAAACTTTAGCCAAAATAAACCTTTTTTAAGAGGATGTGGGAAGAAACATGCTTAGATAATATTAATATTGTGACACAGAGAGTTGAAAGCCAAGAAACGAAAAGGATGAACTTTTGTCTTTAATTTACTGTGTATTTTGAAGGAACAAGTAATGAAAGAAGAGCTTAATCAGATGTAAGGATAGTGTCACTTTCAAATCTCCTGGCTTTTGTCAATGTGTTGGATCTTTAATTGAACATGGGTTTCTGGTGCTGCTTTGGTTGATGTGATGGTAGTTGCATTTTTTGGCATTTTTTGTTTGACATTCACTTGTGAGAATTAGAGGTAAGTTTTAGACAGTAGATAGTCTCCCTGGACATGTTGCCAGTGTCTGTCTTTCTGTGTCTCTTTCTTTCTTTCTTGAATTAAAATTGAGGCCTTGTTCTTATGGTTTGGCACAGATCCTAGGCAGTTTTGACTGAGATTGTCACAAGAACAGTGTTTAGGCCATGTGCCAAAAGTGTATTATTCTTAGCGGTATTAGAAAGAAGATTATTTTAAAAAGATATATAAGTGGCTACAAAAAACATTTTTTCACAGACTTTATAGTTTCTGCATTACTTAGAAGGAAGAAATTATACATTGCTGAAGCGTCCAAGATTATCTGAACCTATGCAAGTTTTTGGTTAGACATCTGCATTGTATAACGATATGACACCTATATAAGGATATGACACCTAAGACTGAGGTGGTTAAAAAGAGAAATCTGAGTTGTCCCAGACTTTTTTTTTTTTTAATAAATGTGCCTGCATCTGAATGTTTCTCTACAGCAAAATGGAAAAAAGCAATGCTGGGCTTGAAGGGAATGAAGAAGCATCTGTCTTAGTGCTTGGCAAAATTGAGTCTATTTTTGCTTTAGCAAAATCAGAACTAGCTGTGGCACAAATCCTATTTGTATCTGAAGTCCTGTATTTGTACCTGAGCCTCCAAGACTAGGTCTCCTAAGTGCCATGATAAAACAAATAATAAAAACAACCACCATAAGTCAGAGGGTTTTGATATAATCGGTTCCAATTTTGATTATTGAAACCTAAAATGGGCACAACTGAGGTGGAGAGGGTATTTTGCCAGCGCTTTGTTTTACGGCACCAAAAGAGGAATGGTTTGCATCTAAGCTCCACTACATTTGAATTGCCCACGTTTTGGGTTGGTTACACTTACTTGTGTCTAATATGTACCCGGAGAAAATATTTTTATTGTCCTCTCCCCATCTCCAAGTATCGGTCGTGAACATTAATGCATGTATATATCTACCTTCGTGTGGATATAAGATAGATATATAGAAGTGGTTTTATATGTATTCTAGTCCGTGCAGTCATCATTCGTGATTTCTTGTGTACTTTGTTTTTATATGCATACTAGCAGTTTGCATGTGTAGTTGTATTGCCCCCTTCTGGTAACTTAACTGCATAGTCTTGGAGCTTAGATCTATAAAATCATGAACCATTATGAGACCTGAGTAAAAGTGCATTATGGGTGACATTAGGAGAGCAGTAGTCACAGTTCTAGCAATTTTATCATTGCTCCATCTGCACTTCTTGGAACTTTCCTTTCAGTGCTCAGTAGCTGCCTTTTCTTTAGTGGCTAGTTTGAAAATAATCTGCTCATCTAACATACAGAATCATGAAGGGTTGGTACTCGACTATCCTATCTCTTCTTTAGCTAAAGAAGATCTGAAAAACTGTCTTTAGCCCCAGCGTAACAACCTACGCTACCTAGTCCGCTCAGTATGTGCAGATACACCAAATGTTGTGTATTTTTTGTGGTGTATAATTGGAAGTATAGTAATGAACCTTACTTTTAAAATCAAGAAGGAAATTGTATAACAACACTTACAGTTTGTATCCTAGACCAAAAGAGTCTGTCATGAGTGATGTTTCCTAGGTCAAACCTAAACGCTCCAGTGAATGTACCCTTTTAGTATTCACTCCTCAGAAGAAGTGCTTTAAGACTAGCCAGCAAGGTGATCTTAGGTTAAAAAGCGCAAATACGCAGTGGGAGGTCAAGTGAATCATCTTACTTTAAAAGTAAGGAAATCTGTAGCTAGCCAGTAGCATCATTACTTATGCTGAAAACCTTTCTCAGAGCCTACTCTATTTTTATCTCAATACCTATCTGCTCTCCTCACCAGTTCAAAATAATTCTGTGTATTTAGTGTTTGCTGCTTCTGTGGCTTGGTTTTCATAGATCATATTCAAAGCAAGGGAAGTCCTTCTCTTCTAACGTGGGGCTATGCATACTCTATAGACCTTGGGTAGGTGGTGTTTTTGGTAAGCTGCACCAGGAGCTTAGACTTCCATTCATTTGGCAAGTAAGCCAGAGTGGTGCTAACAGGAAGGTAGAACTGGTGTAGAGAAACTCCATGCCTTTGTGTGCTTTGACACATGGACAGTAGCAAGTTGTGCTTCAGAGATTTAGCTTAAGTGCAGGCTGGTGGCAGAGTTCTTTTCTCTTTTTCTTTTAGTGGGTGATAAACATGCACTGTGAATATTGAAACTCAAGATTTATTTTTTTTTTTACATAGAATTTTAGTCTTTTATTGACATCATTATATGGGAAACTGGCATGTTCCTTAGACCAGTCAATTTTGAACTCTTTTTGTTGTTTCTGCTATCTTATCAGATGTTGCTATTTAGAGTCATTGCTGAAAAACTTTTCCCCTGCTTCAAGAAATGATAGATTCTTCTTATTAAAATGACCCAAATTGTGTCCCCCTCCCAAGGAATGAAAGATACTGGGCCAAGTTTTGCAATATGCCCTGTACCAGTGTCAATAAATATTGTTAGTTGGAGGGAGTGATGTCAAGTTGAAGGTGCAATATCTTCTGAACCAGGAAAATGAGAAGCACATGCTGGGATTCTCTTCTTCCCAATGGTATACAAGTTCCATATCTAGCCCTGGTATGTTATGAAGAGGACCTTAGAACTGCATTATTATCATTATCTATCTTGCTTTTTCCAAGCTTATTACTGACATTAACCAAGCAGCTGATTATCTTTTGAGCCATTGAATTGCATATTAAGGGTTTATATAATTAGATAGCTGGTGTAAAGTATTTTTGTTTAAGGGCTGGTCTACACTGGTGGGGACAGTTGATGGGAGACACCATCCCGTCGATGCACCCTTACTCCTTTTGGGGCGGTGGGCTAATTGAGTCAACCAGAGAGAGCTCTCTGATCAACTGTGTGGGTTTGCACAGACTTGCCTCAGTGAAGACATACCCTTAGGTAGAGCCAGTATAGGTTTCTGTCTCTTACTTGATTGTTAGCTGTGAGTATCTTGAGAACAGCTCAAGATGGAATAGGGAAGAGGGGATAGCAAGAAAGTAATCAGAATAATATAATCTCAAGATCTGTTACATGTCAGGGCTAGAGATACTTCAGCAAATCAGTGCAGTTTGTTTATTTAATGCTGGTCCCACAAGAATAACAAGAAAAAAAATGTCTATCCATGATGACTATTTATATCCAGAAAGTACTTTTTGTCTTTGCTTTTTGGGGATCAGGAGGTTTTCTTAAGCCTAAAATTATTTTCTTTGAAAAAATTCTGTTTAAGAAATCTTAGAGTCATTGTATATAAGAAGAATTAGAGCTAATAAACATGCATCTTAACCCATCAGAGTTCGTTGCCTCTTGCATCCTCAAGGCAACTGGCTTGTTCTACTTCATAACTTAGAACCTGTGAAGCTTGATTTAGCCAAGAGGCGTTTGAATGTTTTCGCTTAAGTATAGGTTTTGTTTGACAAGAGATTTGTATATTCTGAAACAAAAGAGCCCACTGAACCCTTGTAATGTGCTTTAAAAAACTAGCAGCGAAACCTAAGAACCCCACTGTTTTCCTGAGCTGCCTTTACTATTTTTGCATCTCTACTCTTTGAAGAGAGGTTGCTTAAATCAGAGAAACGTAGGTGTCTACTCAGAGGGAAAAGTGCAAAGGCTGTGTGTGACCCATCCGTGCCCAGGGTAGCCCACTGATAATGCCAGGGTCAGGGCAGGCTGTAAAAGGAGAGCGAATTCTCCCAGCACTGGTGGGTGACACTGCAGTCAGACTTCCCAACCAGCCACAAACAGTGCTTCTGATTCCCCCACACTGGTTATCAAGAAGCCACTGTGCAAATACACACAGCCCCCTTTACTGCATTTCAGTCTCTGGCTCCCAAACTGACACTAGGTCCAGTAAAGAGACAGTTATTTAAACTCTATGCTCTTTACTAAAAGATTCCCTCTGATCCCAAAGGATCAGCCACAGTACCAGTTCACTATAAGTTTGGATCTTACCCAAAATACCACGCTGCCAGCCAATCCTTTAGTAACTAAAACTAAAGGTTTATTAATAAAAGAAAAAACAAACAATAAGAGAAGTGTTAAAGGCTTAAAGCAATCAGATCATACAAATGATTTAAAAGTCCATATACATCAGGTTTCTAGAACAATTGTGGAGTTGCAGGCTTGTATAGTCCTTCTGGTATACATCAGTACCTGGATGGGTCTAAGTCCTTCAGTTCAGTTGCAAAGTGTGTTGATCCAGAGGTGTGTCTGCAGCTGATTCAGAACTGTCTGCAGCTGGACAGGAACAAAGACAAAATGGTTTCTATGGGTTGATCTTATATACCCTCTGTCACTGGCCATGTGGCTTGTGGAACTTTACAGGAACTCAAATGGAGTCCAGAGTCACATGGGCCAATCCTGGTAACTCTTTAGGTATGCCTTTAGTTTCTTCCTGGGCCTTTGGCTTCTGTAAAGGTCTTGATGGGCCATTAAGCGGGCTATTGTCCTGCGGCCTCTCTGTCTGGGGTGTGTCTTCTACAGCACAGTTTGAAATACAGGGATATCAAAGATCTCCATAACTTCCTTCACACATATCACACATGAACACAAATATTATCTTCTTACTCAGCACATTATAACCTTTCTAACAGCACCCTTCCCAATCCAATCCGCATGACACTGTGTGTTTAGAGACTTACAGAATACCTACTGGAGAAAAGAGCATAATTATGTCTAATGAAATTGGAAGAGGAAAAGGAAGGTGGTGGTGAACCTCAGGTGACTCTAAAGAAAAGCAGGAATGCTGCCAATAGATGTGATACAGGTGCATGAGAACAAATGTGACTAAGAAAGCTGTGTAGCTTCCAAAATTGCGACTAGTCAACTGGAAGCATAGAGCATAAATTGTACGTTTCTGAACCTTGAACTGCGTTGGCCACCTTCCTCTCAACCACTCTCCCTTCATCTGGGGAAAGTGTTGATCCCAGTAGGAAGGAAAAAACAGGGACATTTTTATTTACTGTGCAGTCAGCAGTCAAGGTGTGTGTGCATTTAGCAAAGCATGCAGCAGGTGCAGGAAGGGCATGAGGGCAGGTTGGCCTTTAGAGCTGAAGTGTGCACAGTTACAGAGAGATCACCTTTGTCCATGACCACGTGAACCGCCCTGACACGTTTGACTAAATTGTCTGGCAAGGTCCCTGCTTATGGCACTCTTGCACAGCAGATTGATTCTGTGGCAGCTTCAGATAAACTAAAAAACAGATACTTTATTGTATTAAATGTGAAAAAGAATAATCACTACAGTTCTCTTTTGTGCTACCTGATTTGACTTAAATTTAAGGTTGTTGCATTGCCTCTAAATTTTATTCTCAATATGTTGTAGAATTCTGTATTGGAAGCACATAGGCAGATTGTCAAACTTGTCAGGGGAATAGCTTTTGGCAGCTAAGCTGGAGACAGCTGGGTCTCTTGGCACTTGGGAACACATGGAAGACAGTTTGAGATTTTGAGGTAGTCACATTAGCTGGACGTTTCTGCTACAATTATCAGCAGTTAGACTGAAGCTTAGGTATCAGGCTTGCTTACCAAGTTTGTGCTGTGTGAACATGAATCTATCAGTTCACACCTCTCAGAACTATTGTTCCGGGCTGACTGCAGTCTCAGGCAAACATCACTGAGCTAGCTTATGTTTGATTCATGTTTTAGTTTGGAAGCTTATCTATGTGACCATAAAGATGCAACTCTGTGTTTCTTGGTTTTCAGAGGCTTAAATATAGGTGGATTTTATGTACTGCAAAACAGACACACTTCTGGACAACCTCAGTTCTTCATTAACAAAGTTTGTTGCCCATAAATTAACGTGTGGTGCCTTTTCCATCTGTTTGGTTGTTGCACCAGCAGTCAAATTCTTAGCATACAACATATCATACTGACTAGAAAGCCTATCAAATATTCATATGATTATTATTTGAGCTGCTAGTGATCCAGAAAGGGACTGTTTCATTTCATTGCCTTTTGGCAAAATGTGGATCATGGGAAAGGCTGATGGAATCCAGAACGTGTGATTGCATGTTACTACCTAACTGCATTCTTTCTTCAGACATACTTCAGTTTGAACTCTACATCTCGTCTTGGGGTAGCAACAGCAAATATCACTTGCCAGCCTTTCCGTAGAAATCAACCCCAGTTTTCTCTCTTTGGTAACCCTAAAAGTAGCATTTTATTTCCCTCCCCCCCCCACTCTAGCAACAAAGAAGAGAACGGGAAGCTCGAAGGCAACAAGAGCGCGAGCAGAGGCGAAGAGAACAGGAGGAGAAAAGACGGCTAGAAGAAATGGAGAGGAGGCGTAAGGAAGAGGAAGAGAGGAGGAGAGCAGAGGAAGAAAAGAGAAGAGTAGAGAGAGAACAGGTGAGCCTGTGATACAGATACAAGCACATTAGGTTTGTTGGTCTACGTTTTAAAAATTAGTTAATTATAAAAGAACTAACACTGGGGCAACCAGCTTGCCCTCTTTGCCGTCCTTGACAAAAGCCTACACAGAAAAATAGAACATAAAGCTCTATGGGGAAATAAGGCAAGCTTCATGTAGCTTGCAAAATGGAGTCTTAAATGTTTCCCACAGAAGGCTCTAAACTAAAGTTACACCCAGCGTTTGACTAAAACCCACAGAAGATGGAAGCTGAACAAATACTGAAAATCCCTTCTGGACTGTCCTTGTTGAGCAGTAGCTCTCACAGGATCAGCCAGGTCCAGAAGACCTTAGAGAAAGATAGAAATATGTTATTTTTAATGTTTTGTCATGCTGGATGAGTTAAGTCAGAGGCTTAGCTATAGTTCTGAATATGCTGAGTTGAGAAATGAATCCTTAACACTACATTAATTTGAGTTACCCTGAAGTTTCCTTTTTTATATTGAGGGGAAAAAACTACACCAAAAACAAGCCGATTGAGACAACATTTAAAATACCTTAAGTACTGTAAATGTGCTCTTGATGTTTAAAATGGAAGTGAGGTCTTCCAAACTGAATGTCACTCAGCTGTGGTACTTACACTTACTGCACACTTAAAAATCTTTTATAAACTTCAATCAGGGTAATAATTACTTTGAGCGCTCTTTAAATATTCATTCCAAATGAAGAGCCCAATCCTGCTTCCACAGATGTCAATGCCAAAATTCCCATTAACTTCAGTGGGAGCAGGATTTGGCCAGAAATATCTAATTGTTCTGTTTAAAGGGGCATGGTACCTTATATTATGGACTGTTGCCCTTCTGAATACAATGGACTTTTTGTTTGACATTTTGGAGTCATGGGGCACAAAATAAAGGTTGAGCCCACTGGGATGAATGAACGAAGAGTAATTTTTGCAGATACCCTTTATCCCAAGTATCAACTTAAAATGTTTAGATGCCAGTTACGAAGTCACAAAAACGTAGTGGCAGTGATGACACACATTTAACTGGAACACCCAAACTCTGCCACTACATGGTTTGAAGAAGTGACGCATTTCTTCTTTATTTTTCTTAACCTAACCTATGGATTTGCCACAGTACCTGTGATAAGCTGGTGTACATCATCGATCTGTCATTAGACTTTTCTGTAGCTCCCGTCTCCATGGCACTGAACCGTTAATTTCTTTATGCATACACTGAACGCGCGTGCGTGTGTGTGTATGTTGCACGCATGCATATATTACATACTTTCATTACTTGCATGTTAGGATGTTATCTGCTTTGATATGGTGCTTCATGGTTAGAGTTGATATAGGGAGCCAAGTGAAGTAGTGGGTAAGTGTATTAGCTTTTGACCTCTTGATGTAGGTTTAACTATGGCTAGGTCACAAGAAAAAGTGAGTGAGTTTTGTCTAAAATCTGTTTCCTGGTGGATGTTTGTTTGTGTCATAACCATCGCATAATTCAGCAAGATTGGCAGTGTCTGCTAAGGAGAGGCTTCTGATTTGGGCTAGTAGGGGAGATGGCAGGTCAGATGTGAACTGCATTAGGCAGAACCCCAGTGGGGAAGCTTGCACAAGGTCTGTCTACACTAAGCCTGGCTCTCGCTGTTGCTAACTATTCATCGCACAAGTGTGAAAAACTAATTTTTTAATAAAACTTGCATGTGATTTGTGTTGGCCGAACTGAGTAAGACTTGCTGTGTTTAACTCTCAAACTTTTAAATGCATTTGCTTCTTTTGAAACCACTTTCAAAATACATAAACAAGCTATGGCCCCTGCCCTGAAAATCATGTTAGTCCAAATCAGGATACATCAGTCAACTAAGTTGAGATGATAGGGTTTTCTAAATGGTTCTCTAGGCATTAATCCAGCACTAAGTGAATTTATCACTTAAAGATGACTGGGAAAGTATCTTGTGGTGTTCCACTCAGGTGGTTCTGATGCATTCCTTATGAATAAATTTATTGCTGGGTAATTTCTATGTGACAGGAGTATATCAGGCGACAGCTAGAAGAGGAGCAGCGGCACTTGGAAATTCTTCAGCAGCAGCTGCTCCAGGAGCAGGCCATGTTACTGGTAACGCACTGTATCTGTTTTGTTCAGTAGCTATAGGATTTACTCATCTGGCCAGTCCTAGGCTGCCCTTAGTCGGACACAGCTGCACTAACTATGAACAATGGAGCTTGATTAAAAGGCCATTGATGCTAGCATAGCGGGCTGACAGGCACACATGAGAAGTACTGTATGGTCATACTGCTTTCTGTACAGTAAGAGGAGGCTTTATAAAGTTGAACAGTTTTGGTTTGGTGGTTAAGTTTTTGAACAGACCTTGGCATTCAGTGAAGAGCTATAGTGCTTATGCTGCAGATCAAAAGCACATGATACGTAAATCAACCCCAGGATACAATGGCCTAGTGGTGTTCCAAATCATTGGTTTTTGAACATTACAGTGGATTTATTTTAAATAATTTTGTATTAAAATACATTTTGCTGTAGCTCTCCAGTTCCGTCAAGGTTAGCAGTACACTCTCCACTTTCCCAACAGGAAACGTGCCATTTTGGTCCGGCTTAGTTCTCTATCCCTTACACTTAAGAAAAAAATAATGACATTTTTTTTAATGGGATGGAGAGGGAAATATGTTCCGTAAATTCAGTGTCACATCTTGAATTACTCATGCGTTTTCTCAAAGGAATATAGATGGCGAGAGATGGAGGAGCATCGACAAGCAGAGAGACTCCAGCGTCAGTTGCAACAGGAGCAAGCGTACCTCCTGTCACTGCAGCATGATCATAGGCGGCAGCAGCAGCAAGAAAGGAATAAACAAAGCTATCATATCCCTGAGCCTAAATCTCATCATGAACCTACTGAAAGAGCACGTGAGGTAACTTTTGCTCTCTGATATTATTCTCATTACGTGCTCCTCCGTCCTTAGTGATGAACATATTGATAGCTGTGCTTCTGTTATAACGGGGCTCAAAATAACTGGAAGCCAAAGTATCAAAATGAGACATTGGGCAGTAATTTCAAAAGTGCCTTCCTTAGGCTCCTGAGAAACACGATTCCAATTTTCAGAAGTGAATTAGGCTTCTAAGTTCCATAGTGAGCCTCTTAAATCATTTAAGGTACATGTATACAGCACAGAACAGAAAAACCACAGCAGTGAGTCTCAGGGCCCGGGTCAACTGACCCAGGCTCACTGCAGAGCTAAAATTAGCAGACCAGAAGTTCTGGCTTGGGCTGGATCCCGGGCTCTGAGACACAGGGAGACTTACATATAAAGGGTGGAAAGAAACGTTCTCGCAAAGGGCGGTGAGGAGAACTGGTTTCAAGTTAGTTAAATCACAATAGTTTTACCTACATCATAGTGGACATACGTTTTTATCATGAAAGCAGCAATACTTCAAGGGCTGGTCCCTGTGTGTACGTCACTCTGGGTGTGCATGTGCTCTGGGCAACTAGAGTTGGAGAATTCTTGCAAATAGTGTCTGTTGGTCTGCTTATGTGCCCTTGCCTTCCTTGTAATTCCAAATGAAGGGATAAAGATTGGAGCAGACCAATAGCCTCTCCAGTTTCTTCTTACCACTGCCTGGCCTTGGCAGGAACCTCCAGGGTCTGCGGCTTTCCTTTTGATTTCTTCGATCTGTAAATACTTCAAAGATTGCCTTAGTACATTTTGGGTATAGATCTTTATAGTTAGTGAGTTTTTAATAGATTTTACGATCTTTGCCATGGAGAAAGTCATGAGACTGCAGTTGGACTCAAGCTGAGGCACTCCCGGTACATTAGCTTGAATCGGCATGGAGTGTGCCTCCTGCCGTGAGGTCCAACTCTGTTGGAGGGCAATTCAAACCCACAGATTCCCTGCTGTGGCCTTGTTGTGAAGGCAGAGAACGGTCACAGAAGCATAAGAGCAGGTCTCCTAAGTCTGCTTCAAAGACGTCCGACACAATTCTGCCTAAATTGAGCGAATCCCCTTGTTCAACTCCTAAGGGCTTCTACCGCTGGCAGTACCATGACTGTCTCACTCTTTGGCCACATGCAGCCTTTCTCCTCTGACCCCTTTGGCATGAGTGGATTGTACCCCTTTCTTTCCAGGTGCCCAGCGACTCAGGCCATGTCTACACTACACATTTTTGTTCACTTGAGTTATGCTGATGACCATCTACGGCCGTAATTAAACCACTTTTGCATGTCCACACAACTCTCCTTGTGATGGTGGAGCACGTCCACACTTGGTGCTCTTGCATCGACAGAGAGAGCAGTGCACCTTGGGTAGCTATCCCACTGTGCAACTCGCCACCGTCTGCCGCTGGGAGTTCTGGGAATGGATCGCAGTGCCTCATGGGGCAGCCTCGCCATCCCATGATGCATTGTTCTCTGTCCCATCGTTCATTGGACTTCTAAATATGTATCATGCTGCTTTTGAACAGCCCCTGTAAACTGTGCGCCTGCCATCTCTGTCTGAAGGCAGGGATCCTGCACTGCTCTCCAGTCTTTTGATGAGCATTATCAACAATATGCGGCTGATCTTACAGTATTTCATGAGCTGCGAATCTGATAATCCCACTGTGGTGTCTGCCTTGCCGTGTGCTGTGGAAAGAAACAATTCAAGGTTGCTTTTGGCATTCACAGAACAGCTGCACATGGTGGACTGTCAGTTCTGGGCTTGGGAAACAAACATTGAGTGGTGGGATCGCATCATAATCCAGGGGGATGATGGGCAGTGGCTGCAGAACTTTGGGATGTGCAGATTCTCCTTCCTAGAACTGTCTGTAGCGCTCACCCCTGTCTTCCAGCGCGGGGGCACCAAAATGAGAGCTGCCCTCAAGATGGAGAAGTGAGTGGTGATCGCTGTGTGCAGACAAATAAAGATTAATTTATTTTCTATGATTACGCTTTTATTCATCTGCAACACAAGCACTTTTTTCCCCAAATGGGATATGACATGCGAGCGCTTTTTAAATGAGGCTCTCACAACGGAGAGTATGCCTGCCAGTCATTCTTAAACACGTTCCTCGGGTTGGAGTGCGTGGAGTATTGGGCCAGCCTGGGAACATGAGGAATGTGTATGGAGGGGGAGGAGTGTGGGGAGAGCATGGAAGGCGGTTCTGTAGGGGCTGCAAGAGGAGGTGAGTATGCATGTGTTCTGCCTGCAGCGCATTCAGGGACCTTGTGTCTGTTTGGTCCAGCTGCCTCCGTTACCTCTCCTGGATGTCCATTTACCCAGCTTGCAGTGATAGTCTCTCTCCGTGCTCTCTGCTTGCTATCCGGTGAATCAGAAGAATGCAACACCTCCCTGAACAGATCTTCTTTACCCCTCCTGGTTCGTTTTCTTATCAGACAGAGCTGCTCAGCCGGTGTGCTGGAGGAAGTCCTCAAGGACACATCTGCCGAAGCTAAAGAAACAATGGACAGAGGCACTACTGTCAGTGCACTCCCAGCCTTGATTCATAGAAGTTGGATACACCACTTGCTCACTTTCCCTTGACAAGCATGCAGCACAGCAAGAGCCCTTACCATGATGAGTTTGCTCAAGGAGGGGGTGGGGAAGGGGAAAAAGAGAACAAAGGAAGGAGGTGGGAGTTTTCACAGGAGTATCAGTCCAAGTGCCTAGGGACACTTTTGTGAATACTGGCACTGTTTTCCACAGGTGGGGGTGGTAGCAGCTGATATCTCGCTCCTCAGGATAACCAAGGATGCAGGGGTGCAGCTCCTGCACATGTGGCTACAGAACAGGTCCGTATGCTGCTAGCCTGCTAGCTGCTTTGGTACCAGCAGAGGTAATTGCCAGTTCGCAAGACAACGTTTCCTACTGCGAGGGAAGAAGCAGGGTAGCCCTCCCAAGGAACCTTCAGCAGAGGATTTCAGAGTACCTCCACGCAAGTTTCCTAGAGATCTCTATGGAGAATTCCCAGGACATCCCTATGTGCCTCAAGAAACTTTTCCACAGTGCCCCCCTCTGCTTAGCTGAACGGGAATGAGAAGCAGATGCAAACAGTGCTAGTGTTAGTTATTTCTATCCCTCTCCTATCCTGGAACAAAAAGCCCCAGAACTTTACCTCATGTCTCCCTGCAGATAAAAGCACAATGAGCACTTACTCAAACTTCCCTCTCCTGCATCAGGCATGCCAGAGCTGGAGTGCTGGGGCTGGCTAGACTCCTCCGGAGTCACCCCCCAAAAAATAAAAAATCCTGGCTTGCCGTGCCACCAGATGTCCCTGTCGCCTGTCCCCCATCCCCGTCCACCACTTCATCATCAGAGTTCACTCTGCTGGCTGCTGTCTCCAGCCTCCTCAAGATATTCCAGGGTTTGTGGAGATGGGGTCACCACTAAGGATGGCATTCAGCTCCTTATGAAAGCAGCAGGTCTTTGGCGATGCACCAGACCAACAATTGACCTCTCCCCCTTGTCTTCTAGTATGCCTGCCTCAGCTCCTTGATCTTGATCCGTGAGCCAGCATTGTCAGTTGGGAAGATGCAATGTGGGCTCTCCACACCAAGCAAACAGGAAATGCAATTTCAAAAGCTCCCAGGCCTGTGTACCTGGCTGCAGGGCAGCAGAGTTCAAACTGGTGACCAATGTGGTCACAATGGACATTGTGGGACATGTCCTGGAGGCCACTTATGGTGACATAAGCAATGCAGTGTCTACACTGACACTATAGCTTTAACTTCGTTGCAAAAATCTCTATGCCTCTCATCCAGGTGGTTTTATTATGTTGGCAAAGCAAGAGAGTTACATCAGTGGAAGGAGCATTGCAATGTGTACACCTCCACTGCTTTGTCGACAAAAGCTGATTTTTGTCAGCAAAACCATGTAGTGTAGATGTGGCCTTATCCTACACCAGAAGACATCTTTGCTCTTCTAGAGCTTCAGTTTCCCCTGTGGAAAAAAATATTTGCTCCACAGCTTTCAATATGAAGGGCACTTACTTTCACGTGGATGTACACGCCACCCACCAGGCTGGGTCCCAACCATTTCCAATACAGGGTGCTCCCCATTCAGCCTCATCACTGCCTCCAGGACCTTTACCAATGTCTTTCTGGTAGTAGCAGCTCATTTCAGATGGAACAGCTTCACTGTCTTACCCATCTCAATGATTGTCTTATTGCCAGTACGTCAGGAAGCCTACAAGTCGACCTCATTAATGCTTCAACTATTTTCTTCCCTAGGAGTCAGCATGAAGTCGCAGACTATAGACTTCATCGGGGCCTCCCTAGATTCACTCATGGCAAGAGCTTATCAAAGGATAGGTTTCACACCATCAGTGCTTGTATAGATTAGGTTATGTGCAGCCCTCAAGCTCCAGAGAGAACTTTTCTTTCTGTCTTGGGGCACATGGCTTCGTGCGATTTATGTTACCCTGTTCACCAGGCTCTATCTGTGTGGCTTTCAGGCATGGCTCCAGACAGTGTGTTCACCAACCAGTCACAGCATGGATACTCTGATAACAATTCTTTCCAGAGTGATGTCCTTTCTGATGTGGTGGAAAGATTCCCACCAGCCTTGCTAAACAAGATGATCATTACCGACATCTCTCTCTTATGCTAGGGAGCCCACACGGACAGCCACATGACAAGATACTTGAATGCCCCAAGAGGACAAGATGCACATCAACCTTTTGAAGCTCTGAGCAATCCAAAAAACTTGCAACATTTTTCTGCAATGTATCCAGTCCCACCATGTCCTCATAATGTCCAACACTATGGCAGCCGTCTTTTACATCAACAAACGAGGGGTGAGATCCGCCTCTTGTGTATAGAAGCAGTTACCCTATGGAATTGGTGTATCAGGAATTGTATCAGCCTGTGTCAGCAGCTTGACTCCTGGGAACTCAGAATCTGTTGGCAGACACCCTGAGCAGATATTTCATCATCAATCACAAGTGGGAATTGCACTATTCAGTAGCGAACAGAATCTTTGTCCATTGGGGGATCCCTGGCTTGGGTCTATTCACCTCCCAAGTGAGCAAGAAATTAAACATGTACTGTTCCACAGGAGCTCTAGGTCTACTTTGAGGGCAATGCTTTTCTTCCCCCCTGGTCAGACCTCTCCTCCCCTACCACTCCGACCAGGTCTTATGGAAAATTTGTCAGGACAGGGCATGATTCTCATCATCATCCTCGATTGGTCCAGATGGTTTTGGTTCTCAGATCTCTCATGACTGTCATCTTGTCCTCAAATCCACATCCAGTCCTTTCCCAATCTCTTGGCTTGGGAGAAGGGCAGGATCAAGCATCCCCAACCCCAAAGGGCTTTGTCTCATGGCTTGGTTTGTGAATGGGCATCAATATTAGAACATTCCTACTCTGAAGCTATACAAACCACCCTTAATAAGATCAGAAAAGACTCCACTAGTGCTGTCCAGTCAAGTGGTAGCATTTTTCCATTTGCATGAAGCAGAAACACGAAACTCCTGAGTCAGATATTCCCCTCATTTTGATGATCATCTTTCTCTCATAAGACTCACTGTCTAGGTACCTAGTGGTACTCATCATTGTAACATAAGTGCCTACCATGTGGCAACCTTAAGCCCCCAATTTAAATATGTTCTGGAAGGAGAACAAAAATACACCCTCGGGCGTGTTAAGCAGAAAGGTGCACTGTAAATAACAGAACAACTTTCAGTACATTATCTTTATCACTAGCCTTAATCACTCTTGAAGCATTGCTACTTTTACCGGAGCAATAACGTTAACACACAGTTTACTTGCCACAGGTGCTACTATATGGATTCCTCGTCTGCTGTTTTTCTAGGGCTTGTCCTCTCTCCTAGTCTGAAATATTTGGGCTGTGCCTCTTTTCCTGCATATGCTGTTCAGACTTGTTCACAAAGCCCTGGGGCTTGGCCCAACCCTTCTGCCCTTGTCTCAGATTCTTACCCTGTGGCAAGTGAAAGCACAGTGGTAATTGAGCACTTGTGTTTTATTCATTAGAGTAATCTTTTTAAAGCTGATTTTGGAGCAAAAATGGCAAAATCTTATCTTCCCACTTTCTTGTTCCATTGGGTATTTCAGGGGGTCCTTTCCATAGACAGAACCACTTAACCCTTTTGTCTGTTTCTTCCCCTACCTCCCATCATGACTGAGCTAGCTAAATGGGATAATCTGAATAAAAAAGTGGCCCGAGCAGTGATGAGATCCCCTGAGATGCTACATTATATATATTTTTTCTTTTTTTAAAGAAGGTATCCATAATGCATGGGGGGGATGGGTATTTAGAGGGGTCCACCGATTCTCTATGCCTGTTAGTGGGAGCTGTGACAGTTAACTCTGGTGACCAGTAATAACTCTCTGGCTGAAGCCTTGACAAAAAGTGGTTATTCAAAGTAATTACTCTGCCTCAAAATCCTCAGGAGGAATCCTGTTTGGGGAGGAGCACAGCAAATTGAGGTGGTGGCAGCTGATAACATGATTGAAGCCAAAGTGGGTTTACTCCCCACTCCAGCGAAGTGCAAGGAGAAGAGAACAAACCATCCGACGAGGGCTCTTCAAATTCCAAACAACAAGAAAAATACCAGAGAGAAGACTTATTTTACCCCTGGAGCTGGAGCTGGAACACTAGAGGGAAGCTCAGATTGGAAAACAGTACTAACTCTTCCATTGTCCAGAGCCCGTCTCTGTCTGGAAATTAACACTGCTGCTCCCAATCAAATTCAGCCTGTATACTTTCTGGACAAGACCTCCTACAACTAAAGACAGTGGAGCCTGTCACTCAAGATGAAAGGTGCTCAGGGCTTTATCTTATTTTCATTATATCTCAAGAAAAGATTATAGATATAGAGGTGTCTGCTTCGTTTAGATTTCAGGAGCCTGAACTGGGCAATGAAAATGGCAGCAATGAGGATGGAGACTCCAGGTTCCACTGTTGTTGGAATCTCTTCAGGAAACCTTTTATTGTCAGTGCATCTGGCGGAATCTTATTTCCATATACCCACTCGCTACTGCTAAAACGAAACATTACCTTTTGAGACGTCATCTACATCCTCGGTGTTCTTGAAGGTACTGATAGTGACAATAGAGGCTGGCGGCTGAGTTCTGGAGACTCATCTCTACCTGTTAGTTACCTGAGGTTGTTCTAAAAAAAATCTCTCACAGTATTATTGCCAGGGGAATCATCTTCATGCTCCAGGCACATAGGTTCATGATAAACTTAGAGGATCCCCTGGGTCTTCTCTGAGGATCATCCACTTAGGACTTGAGAGAGACACCAGGAGAGCTAGACTTTCCCAATGCCAGAAAGTTTTGACAGAAACCAGACAGTTGTCTCTGAGTTGTCATCCCTCACTTGTGCTATTAGAAAGAATGATTCATAAGATCAAAAAGGAGGAAGTGCCAGTCATTCTTCTCACTCCAAAATGAGAAGCACCATTGTGCTTGGATGTAGTGGTGATGTCTCAGAAGGCTTCATATCTTCACAGCAGGCAGGAACACCTGTTCTATGGCCTGCTCTTGCATCCAAGCTCAGAATACCTGGCCCAAATAGCTGGACTATTGAGCAGCAAATCATAAATATGTTGGGATGATATGCCAAAACAGTAGACTCTTCTAGCCTCCCACAGGCCTTTTTTCTTGGACCACAAAGGGTATCAGACAAATGTCTCCTACTGATGTCAGGATAGAAGATCAAGTCTAGAAAACACAACATTCCAGCTCATGTGGATTTGGGCCTAACACCTTCACCATTGCATCTCATCACTACACTCTCTAATGTAAAGGGATGAGATTGCTTACATCTGATTATTAGCTTGATAAATGTCTGCTTTGTTTTCCCTATTTGGGATCTACTCATAATGCTGCAAGCTCTAATAAACAAATCCATGTATATTTTTTTCCATAAAGATGTCTAATTGCAATCACATTGACAGGAAGAGTCTCTTGTAGAAGGTTTGAGCCTCCCTGCATTTTCCAGGAGGATACAGTAGCTCTTTAGGTACCAGAGTCATTGGGTAACCAAAGTTAACTCTGTTCCAGAACTCACAGGAAATGATTCTTCCTTAATTTTCCCCCTCACCCTAAATTCCCTGGCCTGAAATCATCCAAATTCTCCACAGGGACATGAAACAATTCCCTCACTGCAGAAGCATATTCAGATAAAGCGGTACCAAAAGGAGATCAGACTTCCCTCAGCACATTCCATAGTGCCCCCTTGAGCAGAAATCCACAAAAGAAATCAATCAAGTTGCCACCTGGTTACCACTTTAACAGAGCATGGCAGGCTTGATCTCTTTCCTCTGCAGCAGATCCTTTAGCAGGAAGGTGCATTAGACAGTGATTCCAAAACAGATTAATACGTCTAATTTCAGGGAAGTGGAAGAACAGTTCCTGTCTAACTATCTTCCCTCTCCTTCCCTACTAACTTTTCCTTAGTACTCACGTTCTTCGATTTGTCACAGATTAGAGAATGGTAAAGATCCAGAATGGAAATTGGTCACCTGATTTTTTTTTTTTTTCTGGGAATGATTCTTCTTCCAGTTGGTGTCATCCAAGATAAGTTCTCCAGGTTACTATACAATAGCCTCCTCCAGGCCCATCTGTACAGTTAACACTGATAAGATGGTGGTGCAGTTCTGTTTATTCTACTAAGTCAGACTGCTGTGGTGCCATAAAGCTTTGGAAGTACTCACCTGACATGAGAACAAAAGAGCTGTCATCAAACACTGCAGTGTTATGCACAAATCTGAACTGCCTCCACTATTTGTGGGAAGAGAGGTGCAGTTTAAATTGGTCATGGAAGAAGTAAGTTCTACAAATAAATCTATCTGGTAAAAAGTCTTCCTTGAGTTCTTCCTTTTAGCTAGAACTAATATCACAGGATATGTCTACACTGTAGAGTGAAGTCGATGCCTTTTAAATCGACCTTCACCCACCAAATTTTAGAAGTCGCAAGAACGTGATCACATCACACTCGTTGCATTGGGGGATTGCATCCCCCCAGCCACGCTTGGGTCGATAATCAAAGCAGTGCACCATGGGTAGCTATCCCACAGTGTAACTAGCTGCAGAGGCCTTTGGGAAGACGGTTGTCCTCCCATGATGCAACATCCTCCCTCTTCCCCCCCCCCGTCCCAAACAAACAGACTAATGCTTTTTTGCGCCATTTTTCTAAACCCTTCAGTCTCTGCTGTGCGCACATATGCCATTGTCGGAGAGGCACAGAGCCTGCTCAGCTCTGCACTATCATTGTGAAGGTCACAAACACTTCATTTCTTATCCTGCAGTATTTTCAAGGACGATCCGGGCTGCAGCTCTGAAAATTGTGATGTTGCTCAAGATGCACTGCTACAAGCCATAGAACGAAACAATTCCCATTTGCTGCTGGCTGTCATGCACCATCCGCAGTCGGTGGAGCACTGCTTCTGGTTCTGGGAAACAAACACTGACTGGTGGGATCGCATCATTATGAAGGTGTGGGATAATGAGCAGAAACTGCAGAACTTTCATATGCGAAAGGCCGCTTTCACTTTCACCCTCCCTCTAGCAATAATCCCCAAGGTCTCAATAAAGAAAGAGTAATGATCTTTAAAGCAGTAAATGTTTATTGTTTTGTTTTTATTGTTGATCATTTACATGCATTGTAATGGGGCTGTGAGGGGACGCAGAAGAAAGTTTCACTGTGCAAATAGCAAACAACACATTTCCATTTCTTAAAGAGGCCGGTACCTCTTTTTGCTCCCCATATGTGGCGTGGCGTGGTGCTTGTACTGCACCCTGCTCAACCTCCTTCTAGATCATTGTCATGGAGCTGTGAGGGGACACAGAGCTAAGTTTCACTGTGCAAACAGCAAACAACACATTCCCATTTCTGAAAGAGGCCGGTACCAATTTCTGTTTCCTTCACCCGGCATGGAGTGGAGCACATACTGCGCCCTGCTCAACCTCCTCCTAGATCACTTGGGGTGGCGGCTAGGCAAAAGTGCATGAGTTGAGAGTTTTGCAGGGGCTGCCAAGGGAGTCTATCCTGTTGCTGCTCTTCTTGAAGCTCAACCAAACGCCTCAACATGTCCAACTGATCCTTCATTATGTGCTGCATCTCATCCTGTGTTGAATGCTCATGTTCTTGGGGCACCTTCCTATTATCTATGTCCATGTTCATTTTCTTCTATAATGAAATCCTCCAGGCTCTTAGAGCTGTATCTGCAGCTGCGGAGGCGTTCATTATCTTCGTGAACGTCATCCGAGTTTTTCTTTTTCGCCTTCTAATCTGCGACAGGTGGTCCGCGGGAGTAGTTGATGGTGAGCTGAAGGCCACGCTGTGCACTGAAAGGCAAGCAAAGCACAAGGTATCCATTGTTAGCTGGCCGCATGGATGAAAAGCAATGTTACAATGTACAGCTCCCCTTTATGTTCCCAAGGGAACGGCAGACCCACGTACCAATCTACGTATTGCAGGGGTTGTAGTGCTGTTCCAACCATGGGAAGTAAGGGGCTGGTGCATCCATTTCAGGGAAATCCCCATAGTGCATGCTGCATAAATCCATAGTTCCCCAACCAGCAGGATTGTTGTGCCTCCCTGACCCTCCCAAAAATTGTTTTTGAAAAAACCATACAAAGGGGGTGGGAGAGGTGGTGTTGAAATTCTCCTGAGTGAAACCATATGTGGGCACCCATCTTGCAACCCCTAAGACCCATCACAGTCACGTTCTGTCTTGTAACTTGCGGTTTACATACCTCAAAAAATCTCCTATGGCAGAGGAAACCACCCCATTGTATGGAGCGGGTACTGCAAATTTGCACCATCTTCCTTCCCTAGGTGACCAAAGGGAGGATTTACTGCAAGCATCTGGGTACAGGCTCTTAGGCTGCTATGTTCCATGATGTTGCGTGTACAATTAATAAGAGAGTGGCGGGGAAAAGTGTCCTATTGCAGTAGAAGAAATAAGGCTGCCCTCCTCAGAAACCTTCTGCAAAGGATCAGAGTACCTAAACGAAAGTTCCCTGGAGATATCCATGGAGGATTTTTGGAGCATCCCTGTGCACATAAACATTCTTTTCTGGGAGGGGACCCCTTACTTAGGTGAACTAACAATGAGGAAAGCCCATCCCCAGCAGCACACTGTTTTTTTTCCCCCGCTATGACAAGAAGCTGAACTGGGGAGATAACCATAGAAATGACATTTACAGTACATACTCACCAGATTTGTCTTCCCCGGCATCTTGGTCACTCACACTGTCCTGCGTCCAGCTGGGCCGTTCCAGGGTTACAAACAGTTCATGGCTTGCAGAGAGAATGGATTCCCCAGTCGCCTGGCCCATGTTTTCCTCCTCCTCATCCACAGAGTCCTTCTTATTCATCCTGGGTTCTCCTAAGGTATTAATGCTGTTTGGCAGTACAGTGGGTGGGTCATCTCCAAGAATCACGTGGAGCTCCTCAGAAAAGCGGCGTGTCTTTGGTGACGAGCCAGAATGACTGTTCGCCTCCCGAATTTTCTGATACACCTGCCTCAGCTCTTTGATTTTAATGCGGCACTGCTGCATGCCCCTCCTGTGCCTCTTTTCCAATGTGCCATGCAATATCTTTTCGTAAATATCTTAATTCCTTTTGCTGGCTTGGAGCTGAGCCAGAACAGACTCCTCGCCCCACATGCTGATGAGATCCAAGATCTCAGGTTGACTCCAGGCTGGAGCGCATTTGGGGCATGCAGTCACCATGATCAGTTCTGCTGGCAAGCTCTCTCCATGCTGACAAAACAGGAAATGGGAATTCATAATTTCCCGTTCTTGGGAGGAGGCACTGATTCCTGTGTATGTGGCCGCAGTGTAACGGAGTGTGAATGTGCAGAGCGGTCACAGCAGAGCATTCTGGGATAACTCATGGAGGCCAATTATATCAAATTATGCTGCCCTTTACCTACCACGGCTGCTCATTCAAATCAAACAGTTCGATTTCAGCACTGTGCCACTTGCAGAGGTGGTTTTATTAAGTCGAATTATCCCGTGATTTAAGTTGACAGAACTGACCAGCCAGTGAAGATGCATACATTATGTGGTTGACAGAGGCCACATTCCGTTGACCTACATTCTCAGTGTAGACCAGGCCACAGAGTATAATTTGGAAAATATTTTTTATTTTATAAAGATAATGGCTTTATTTTCATTTATCTTCCTGTCTTAGTGACTGAGAAGAACATACTGTTGATTAATAAATTGCTCTGCCACAATGAAGTATTATAACCAGTATTGCCAACTTTTGCGATTCTGTTGTGACTCTAGCAATTTGGGGGTGTTCTTGGAAATGTGATGAAAGGCTGCCCACTCATGAATTTTCCTTTACTCAAAATGGCTACCATCTCTTATCACTGTCAATGGGGCTGTGTAGTCGGCAAGATGGCCACCATTTTTCTACAGTCTCTCTGCATGTGAAAGTGAGGCTGTTCTTAATAAAGCCAGCTGCGTTTCCCCTGTTTTTAGTGAGACTGAAGCTATATCCACGGGCAGAAGGGGCTGGCCAGGACACAGGGACTGTGAGGAACAGCACACACACTGTGAAAGATGGATAGGGAGAGTGAGGGGAACAGGGGGCAGTTTTAGCGGCTTGGGGAGCATGTGGGGGGCAAGAAGTGGTGTTGAGAGCAGGGGGAAGCATGGCAGGAGTTAGCAGGGAAGGGGAAGCAGGTGGAGACACAGGAGAGGTAAGGGAGGAGTTGTTGGTGGGCGGAGGGAGTGCTGCCCAGTCTCTGGCTGAAATGTCTGGGGGGCAAGAAGTCTGGAGAGAAGTGTCAGGGAAAGGCTGCATCTTGCCAAAAGCCAAAACAATTGCTTACTGTTTTTATGTGACATTATCACTTTAATGAACAACTGGTATAAGTTTAAATTCTTTAATATGTATATCCATATCTCATCGACCCTAAAAAGTGGGTAAGTTCTATGCGCGATTGTGAATGGTGATGCATTATTAAGGTCACTGGTCCACAAACAATGTACCATCCAGTCTTTCTTTTATCCAATAAAATAAATGACGAGAGGAGAGAATAAATACACAATGGGAAATGGATGGCAGTTCCCCTCTCTGAGGGGTGAGGAGAGGGTAAGGGGAGTTTTCCATTTGAGCAGCCAGGGAGAGGCATGCATTTTTTTGTGCATTCAAGGCTGATATTCCAACCTAAAATTCTTACATACATTAGTAGAGGGGAAGTCGAAAGACAGACTGAAACATGTGATTGTATGGGTTTTTTACATCTGAAAAATTATGATCTCTTGCGTTTGACAAAACTGTATAACAGTTTCTCATTGTGTCAAGGCACGGTACAGATTCCAGTCTAGATTCACTTGCTATTTTGCTTCTGTTCATCCAGCATTTCATGGACCTGGGGAAAGATTTTTCTTCAAACTTAAAATGTGTTTGTAAAGAAAGAGAGGTGGTCGCTCTCTGATTCCTACAGTGCTTCGCTTCTTTGCCTGCTGGTTTTAACCTTCTTTAATTTCGGTTTAGGTGGAGGATAGATTTAGAAAAACTAATCAGGGCTCCCCTGAAGCACAGTCGAAACAAACGAGCAAAGTGTTGGAGCCACCAGTGCCTTCAAGATCCGAGTCCTTTTCCAATGGAAACTCAGAGCCTGTTCAGCCTGCGCTGCAAAGGCCGATGGAACCCCAGGTAAAAGCAGAAAGTCTTAGAGGGGGTGGAAGAGACCTAACGGCCCCAATACCCTTAGCTTTAAGTTTGAAGATCTTTGCACATAAAAATTCATATTTAAAGTGTCTTATTACTTTGCAAAGTGACGTATTCAACAGATCTGCTCACTCCATGTATTCAGAGTCATGCCTGCTTATTTTAGTGATGGGCATATGGGGTTTTTTTTTTTTTTTTTTTTGGCTTCTGAAAAAGAGCTAGCCTACCTAAGAGAACTATCTGCATCTGACACTACTTGTGCATCAGCAGAATGGTTGGCTTCATTCCAGTCAATGTTACAGTGAGGTTACACAGGTCATAATTTGGTCCAGGCAGTCTTTTATTGCTAGAGATGATATGCAAGAAGGAAATAATGCAGCATGACTTTTACGTCCTTGTAGGAAAACTAACTACTAGATGCTAGAACAGCGGATTGTAATGGTTGTCATGTTTCCTATGACTCTCTAAATTTTGGGAGCCTGTATTTTTTAGAGTTTAGAGTATGAATGTAAAAATAAATACAGGCTAAAACTTACAAAAAGACTACACGTAACATTTTAATATATTAATTAAATTAAACTTGGTGTGCAGATTATGCGCCTGTGCAGAATGTTTTTTTTTGATGAACATAAAAATGTTTCCTTTTTTCTTTTGATAAGTCTATACAAAATTAATGACAGAGATGACTAAAACTGTCGTTGCTTACATTGTTGTGACTAGGTATTGTAAATGTTTGGGACAACTGCAAAATCTGAACAGAAGGGAGAGTGGTAGGAATCCTGACAAAATTTCATCCTCAGCTTAGATTTTCCTGGCTTTAAGAGAGACTTCTAGCACTATTTGATAATCTTGGGCTTGTGTATTACTTTATGCTAACCAAGTCAACAGTTTCTGAAGTCCTGCCTTCCATTTGTACTGAGATGACTCAGGCTCTTGTGCAGTTGTGTGTAATAAAACAAATCAATAATACACATATAAAACCAAATAAAGCGACCCTCGTAAAACTAAGGCTAAGTGCTAATTGTTGATTGAGTAGGTGAAAACAATGTATTCTAGAGTTCTGATCTAATTTGATAAGCTTTTCATCCTAACCTGTTTCAGAAAGCATTTTTCAAACAAATGGCTTGCTCAATTCACAATTGAGAAAGGGATAGGGTGGAGGGTCAATTTGAGCTTACAAATAGAACTGCTAATGTAACTTTAACTAAGGAGTTGCTGCTGTGCTTCCATTGTGTGTGTGTGTGTATACAGTATATGATATATAGCGTATGTATAATATGCATTATAAATAGTATATAACAGTGTATAATATACATATCACAGATATAGTATAAATATATATCATATATATAATATATATAAAAATACTGCAATGACTGTAAAGGAGTAAAAGTTTCTGTTTTATGATCATACTTCAAAAGTTTTGCGTTGTCTAGTAAATTAAAGATTTTAATTATAATATAAATCTGAATACATGTAGGTTTGCACATTTGGCAGTATTCCCATTTATGGATCTCTTCACTTTGATATCTGCTTCAAATTGTCCATCCAACAGGTGCTGCTGTGTAAGACCTGATCAGAGTCCATTGATGCCAGTGGAAATTTTCCTGTTGATTTCATTGGGCTATGGATCAGGCCCATAGCGCAGACCTTATGTTCATTTTTTTTTCTGGTTACTAGTGTATGTGTATTTGGAGAGAGTACCTCACAAAAATGCATACATGCTATGTTCTCAGTCTGTTCTCTGGGCACCTTCCTTGCTTTTTTGATTTCACTGCACGCTTGCCTTGTGCCATAACCAATTTGTCTCTTCCCACCCACTCGCCTTTATTCTGTGTTAATCAAAAAGCCAGTTGTACAGAGCGCATTGAATGTTTTATGTTTTGTTTTCTTGTAAGGTACAGTGGTCCCATCTGGCATCTCTCAAGAACAATGTTTCCCCTGTCTCGCGATCCCATTCCTTCAGTGACCCTTCTCCCAAATTTGCACATCACCATCTTCGTTCTCAGGACCCATATCCACCTTCACGCAGTGAAGTGCTAAGTCAGAGTTCTGACTCTAAGTCGGAGGTACCTGACCCCACTCAAAAGGCTTGGGCTAGATCAGACAGTGACGAGGTGCCTCCAAGGGTAAGGAGTAGAAAGACAGACGTGTGCTCTCTTTTTTTTTTTTTTTTTAATTTGAAGGATGTGATTGTTTAGGCCCTGGAAAAGCTGTGCACACAGAACAGTTCTTGTTCTGGAGAACATATTTTGGAATGGAGTTTATATTGTAGATATCTAGTCAATTGCCCCATGATAACGTGTTAAAAAAAGGCAGTACAACCTCTGATGAAAATGAGAAATATTTACACCCTGTGACTCTTACAGAGAAGGGATTAAGTTAAAAAATCATTACAATTTTCAGGAAGGAATTTAAAACATCCCTGGCGTGATAGCTTAAACTTTCCCTCTATTTCTGGTTGGCAAACCCAACGGTAAATCGTGAACTTACTTAAAGTTTAGATGCAACTGAACAAAAAAGAAACATTCAATATTTTTTTCCCTTCCCCTTGGGATTTGCTTCTTTTGAATATGTTCTTGCTTCCCACCAGTCTTTGCCTCCTGCTGATTCATTACCAGGCATTCGTTTGGTTCCTTTGAGCTTATTCTCCTAATCCTCATGCTATTTCAGCAAATTGCTTTGTGTGTCCCTTGCTTCAGTCAAAATGCCATATTCTTTTAAAATGCCTCAGTAATCTGGTAGTAAAGGGCATGTATGTTTGTGTGATAGCTATTTAGGTACGTGAATCTAAACTTTCAGTTCTTTTCAGTATCCAAACAGCAACCCAGCTAAGGTTCTTGGGTTTTTTCGTTTTTGTTTTTTTTTGTTTCATTTTGTTTAATTATGCTGACTCTGATTTAGAATAATCTTATTCAAAATGTATGTGCTGTGTCAGGAGACTCTTAATTTTCCCCCTTTCTCCCCTCTTTATTAATTTTTACTGTTTTCTTTTTTCATTCAAGGTACCCGTGAGAACAACGTCTAGGTCGCCTGTCCTATCTCGTCGAGATTCTCCACTGCAGGGCAGCGGGCAGCAAAATAATCAAGCAGGGCAGAGAAACTCCACGAGGTTCGTAAGCCCGGATCTCCCCATCTCTCCTGTTTTGTAAGGGAAAGGGTAGTTGGAAGCCAGGGAAAAGGCCTTTGGTATTATCTCTCAGATATGACGGAAGGAGGAAAGTGGATCAATTTTCTCTTAGCAGTTAATGTTGGGTTTCCTTGGCCCTACATAGTTCAACAAACCCTAATGAAATTTCTCCTTACTGCTGCATCTTTGAAGGGGTTGTTTGAGTAAGTTGTGCAACATTTTCAGAGTAGTGTTAAGAGTCAAAAAAAAAAAAAAAAGGGCCCGGTCACACACATGCTTGCCACCAGGTGTCATACTTATTGCTGCAAATGGTCCCCTTGGGTTGCCGTGGGGGCTGTTCCCAGGAGCAAGCATGGTGCTCAGTAGTGAGTATCTGCAGGATCCAGGGCTAAGAGAACCCAGAGGCGTTTCAGCTCTCAAATGTTGTTTTGTTGTGTAGCCAGCCCTCAAACAAAAAGAAGCACAAAAGCAATTAAGCATTCTTTAAATTTTCTTGTGCAAGTCTGGTGCCTCAGCTATTAAGATTGCTAGTGTTGATGCTGCCTAGGATGTTAATGTCTGTGGACGACCTAAGCACAGGGATCAGGAAGCTCCTTCTCATCAGTCATTAACCAAATATTGATGAGTAGCCAAGTTTCATTTTAAGTTTAAAATCCGATATCTGAAATTAAAGATGACAAATGCACTTTTCTTGGGACAGCAATATAGAGCCTCGGCTGCTCTGGGAGAGGGTGGAGAAACTCGTGCCAAGACCAGGCAGTGGCAGTTCCTCGGGTTCAAGTAACTCCAGCTCACAGCCAGGGTCCCACCCAGGATCTCAGAGTGGCTCTGGTGAACGGTTCCGAATGAGATGTAAGTCCGTCCTTCCTTTTAGGATTTCTAGATTAATCTGTATTGTTTGGATTGTGCAGTCGCTAATGATAGTAATAAGAGTGAATGAATCTTCACTTAAAAGGGATTTTTAATGTAAACTGTCAGGCTGCTGAGTTTTAATTCTTTATAAGTCCCTTCCCTTTTCATAACCCTTGTTTTGAAGAGGTTGTAGATATAGAAATCTTCATTAGCAGGTTTTAACCTCTTTCTCCAAATCAACTCAATTACAGTTGTATTCACCAATGTACAAAATACAGGACTAAGTCTATTTCTTTTCGTACATAATCTTTGCACTTCTTTCTTTATTTGTACAAACATCTCGGATACTTTTTGATCCTTCATTGCACATCAACTCTCTCCATGGGCACAAGGACAGACACTTTTTTCCAGAGCATTTTTTTCATTAGCATTTTCATTATTTTCTGACTTGGGTTTCAAGTTGTCTTGTTACCTTTTCACCCAAGATCAAATCCTCTCTAGTTTTTTTTCATTAGAGGGAGTGTGAATAAAAACTTACAAAAATTATATCTGAAAAGGAGTTCTAATCCCCCTCTTTAAACATGCAGTAAAAATAGAAAAGGTTCACGATAGCTTTTTTAATTGAGCAGGACATTGCTGCCGTGCGATGTTAGAGCGTATTCAGCTGTCCTGTGTAAGGCATTCTATAGATGTGGCTAAAGGGAAAAGAGCTTGGACTGAAACAGTCTGTGTAAACCCCCGAATGCTCAATGTGGCATGCTATTAACTCATTTAACTATTGAAATTGAGCAGAAGAATGAGATAATGTGCTCAGACTCTTAGATTGGCTTCAGTTTGAATTTCTGCCATGGAGATAAGGTGACTGTCCTCTGACATAACCAGAGTAGTGTGAGGGAGATGAGATGACTTGGGTCTTGTCTACAGTGTGTACCTGCCCCGGTTACAGCCATTGAAGGAAAGCCAGTGATGTTGCTGAAGTGGTGCAACTGTTAGGGGCAGATCTTCAGCGAGTGTAAATTGAATTCAGTGGAACAATACAGTTTACACCTCCTGATGATCAGATCCCTAGTATAGATGGGCAAAGCTGCTGTAAGTCATGTGCCTCTTCCCTGGATTTCAGACACTGATAAGCTGCACCATTGCAAATCACAACTTGTTGTGGTTTTTCCTATCAACACTAGAGGTTTATAGTGGTGCAGATAAACTTGTGGCTAGCCCCCTGTGGCTGAAATACCTTATAAAAAAGGCCTGGTGCTCCTTTTACCACAGAAATAAAAAAATGCTAACTTAACAATGACTTCTCCCTTTTTCCGTTTCTTTTGGGATCTTGACACATGTAGCATCATCCAAATCTGAAGGTTCACCATCTCAACGTCATGAAAATGCAGCCAAAAAACCTGAAGAGAAAAAGGAAGTCTTCAGACCCAACAAGCCTGCTGTAAGCTAAACCTGTGCTGGTTATCTGATTTTCACTTGATGCTAGATAGGTCCATTACCAATACTGTGGAAAACCTACTTTCATGGTGAACCCAAGCATTGAAAGTGAAGTAGTGATTCGGTTTGGCAGATGCATACCATGAAGAGTTAAACATTTACATCTACTTTATTTGCTGCTTGAATTGATTTCTGTTTTCCCATTTTCTTTCTTTCAAACCTCTCCTTCCACCCTGTGTACTCTTCCTGTGGCTGAACCAATGACAATACATATGACCCAATCATGACGTTGCTGTGCCAAATGGTGAAGGGAGAAGTGGTAAGCCCTTAGTGATTACACTAAGCAAATGTTGCAGCATATATTTTCATTTTTTGCAGTTATTACAATTACATTTTGTGCCTGGTGGTATTCAAGAAGTCAGAGTAGATGATTCCAGCAGTTCCATCTGAATCAAAATCTATGAATTTGTTGTTTGTTCTTATATTGCCATAGCACTCAAATGCTCCATCAAGTGAAGTCCTTTAAAGGGAGATTGTGGCTCTCATCCCATCAGTTTATAAACTGTGAAGTATTTTCTACCAGCTGTATTCAGTTGAACAGACAGCTCAGTAAATTTAGGCTGTCTTACAACTTTGCTGCCCAAATTTCTATGCACCGTGGCTTGTCAATATTCATAACAGTTGGGGAGGGAAAATGATGGACTCTTTAAACAATGTGTTCATTGCTCTAGCAATTCTGGTGGGCAGGATTGAGAAGGAGACAGGGCAAAGTGCTACATAGACTTAAATTTCATTATTTACCAGTGAAGCACAAAGAAATCAATAAACCAACAAAAAACATATTGTTGGGAACAATGGAAGTGCAGCAGCAGCAAACTGAACAAACTCCGTCCCTGCAGCTGTGCTGCTGAGATGCTAATTCTACTCTTTTCAAATCTGCAACTTCACTGTTGCATTTCATATTCCTTCCCTCCCCCCCCATCTCATTCTTGTTAGGACCTAACCGCCTTGGCAAAGGAATTGCGAGCTGTAGAGGATGTGCGACCTCCGCACAAGGTGACAGACTATTCATCATCCAGTGAAGAATCAGGGACAACAGATGAGGAGGATGATGATATGGAACAAGAAGGAGCAGATGAATCTACATCTGGGCCGGAGGATGCCAGAGCTGTGTTAGTTGTTCTGTGTTTTTCCTGTTTTGTATGGCTAGGGGGAAAAGATCTCAATGTGTTTCATTAGCCCTCTTTTATCAAGACAGTATTCAGGAGTCCATCAAAAATACTTAGCAGTCAGTTAATGCTCATATTTCCAAAACATTTAGGGTAACATATTAAAAAAAAGTTCCATTTTCAAAAGTGACTGAATTAACATTTAGTCTGTCCGTTTTAAAGTCAGTAAGTACCTAAATCACTTTTTAAAATGGGATGTAGGCTTCTAAAGTCACTTTGAGACCTTTTGAAAATTTGATCCTTTAAATCTTAACATACTGTGTCTTGTTTTGTTAGAAGCCAAATTATAGTGTTGTGGGTTGTTCCCGTTCCTCATTTGCATTCTATAAAACGTAGAGAATTGTTTTAGGAATTTTATGACTTCTTTGCTTCTTGAAGAAGCTCTTCCTTGATGATTTAAGTCAGTATTCCACTTTGGACCCAACTGTAAATGATGTATGACATGAACTTGATACGACTACATGAAGACAAAGTTAAAACAGAAATACAATGGGATTATTTTATCCAAATTATTTCTTGCTTGATGCATAGATCAACTCTGAACCTGAGCAATGGTGAAACAGAGTCAGTGAAAACCATGATTGTCCATGATGATGTGGAGAGTGAACCTGCCATGACGCCTTCCAAAGAGGGTACTTTAATTGTCCGACAGGTATTGTATTTCCTTCCCTGCACTGTGCTGCGCCTTTACTGTGATCATTAACCCACCTGTTCATTCACCCATGCTGTTTCTACATTATATTTGTTGTCCACATTATCAAGTCACAGATGCAGCATATTTTGGATGAGCAGACACTTGATGCATGCAGAGAAGAGAGTAGCCTCCATCCTTTGCTGCTACTGTTTTGCATGCTTTGCAATGACACCCATTCTAGAACCACACAGAGAACCTCAAAGTCTGTGTCAAAAAATTATAGAAAAGTTGCAAGCGTGTGAAGAAGGGACTCAAAACAGAATAACTTAATCTGGTTTCATGGTAGACCCAGATGCTAGATCTCAGAATTAGAAGGGATTGGGGGACAAGTATTCTATTCTTTGAACTGCTTTACGTCTAAAGTCAAGGACACACTAACAAAAAAGGAAGGTAGCAAACAGTTGATGATGGGAGCTGGGAGGGAATGTTACAGGGCATTGACTGTGGATGGATCTAGGTGTGTTGTTTGGTTTCCTTATATCTTGAAATGTTATGTTTTATGATTGTGAAGATGATGCTTCCTTGTATGTTAAACTAGTTCATCTGTTAATGAGTATGTTAGCTCCTAGGACTTCCTCAGTAATCACATTCTTGAGTTTTGCAACTGAATGTCGGTTTTTTAATGGAATCCTAGGGTTTGCTAATTAAAATTTCATGGTTACTGTTGAAATAGCTAGATTAGGGCATTCACCAGATATTTCAAGTTCTTAACTGAACCTGAGTGAAACTAGAATTTAATAAATGATGGCAAACAACAAATACGGAGAGCTTTTCCATGTAGTAGCAGTAGTACAGACTTACTTGTAAAGGAGCTGGCCTTGCAAGTGAATCAGATTAAGTGAAAGGTCCAATTCTGCTTGCCAGAAGCAATATTTCTGGGTTCTGGTAGCTCAGCACACTTCTAACCAGGCATCAATGGATAGACTATGGGTACATTTAACAAAAGAAAAAAAAAAGAGAGAGAGAGAGTAGGTAAAGCTGATAGGGATGTAGGCCTTAAGCAGCACTTGAGCAAGACAAGTGTGCCTGTTTTTTCTACAGAGTACAGTTGACACAAAGCGTGCCAGCCATCATGAGAGCAATGGCTTTGCCGGTCGCATTCACCTCTTGCCAGATCTCTTACAGCAAAGCCATTCCTCCTCCACTTCTTCCACCTCCTCCTCCCCATCCTCCAGCCAGCCGACACCCACCATGTCCCCACAGACACCCCAGGACAAGCTAACTACTAATGAGGTATGTCTTGCACCAAAGCTGGCTGCTTTCTTAGGGTTATTCCAGTATTGCCTAATAGCTAGTTTTGCAGAGGAACTCCAGCCGATCTTCCCCTGCTTTTTTCTGTCACTTTTCTCCCACCCCCCAAAATAACACATTTCAGTACTGTGTTAAAAGCCCTTAACTCAAGATCAGTTTTACCCCAAACTTGCCAATTTACTATTTTTGCTTTCTACAGAGAGTCATTAATTGCATGGCTTTTGTTTAAACTAAACTTAATTACTGTATATTCAGACAAGTATTTTTTTTTTTTAAATTACTATATTTTGGGAACAGGCTAACTTCAAAGAATCTGCTGGTTGGGTTTTTTTTAAATAATTAAATCTAGTAATTTTGTCTTGATTTTACCATAAAAAAGAGCAAATAACTAGGCATGTTTAAGTAACTCACTTGTGCAAGCTATCAGCACAGTACAGGAAGTTGGTTCCAGCCTCATTGAGAGATTTTACTCTTTGAAATTGCCACATGGGGTTGGGGACCATTTCAGATGCATTTCAGGAAAGCTAGATTTTGGGTTGTGTTTTATTGGGTTTTTTTGGAATAGTGTATTACAGGAGCTCTTCAATTTTTAAAGTATAGTTGTGCTATGAAAAGTGACCATGTAAAAATGACTCCTGCTTATTCCCCAAGTCTGCTGTCTATCTCTGTTTGGAGTCCTGTTGGTGGACTTCACTGTTCCTGTATTTTATTCCTGTTATCTCTGCTGACTCTGTTGTGCTAAGAGGGACTGTATTGCATTCTTATAAACCAACAACAGTATCGTTCACTAAATTCCAGTAATATGGTCAATCCTTGTACCTTTGCAACTCTTTGAAGGTGATGGAGATGCACAGGTGTGAATGAAGGTGTAATTTGTCCTGCACATTCTGTAATACTGGTGATGAGGAATGAGAAGGAGAGAAGCCAGCATGATTTTCAGTTTCCAGCTTGAATGGGCAGGCCTGGCATTTAGAGAAAACATCTTTATACTTGTAAACAAGTATGATGTGGAGTCAACGAGACACTGTACATATGCAACAACATGCTGCTGCTTCGCAGACGAGAACTGAACTTTAAACATACCAGTGCTGTGGCATCAGTGTCAAGCTAAGGCATTGTGGCTACAAAAGAACCAAGGTTAAGAGTGACGCACAATTTTCATGACAAGATTAAAAGCATTTGTGAAAACATATTGAACCATATGACAACATGCATTCATTTTGCCACAGAAATTCAGTCAGAGTAATTCCTGTCATTCTTCATTTTCAGCTGTGCGTCACTAGTTTTTTTTCTTTCTAACAATATACTCTTACAGGTTACATGGATCAGTTCAGTGAGTCAAGGATATGCCTGTTACTTGCTTTGTTTTAAGCAACAAATAAGCAGGGTTCAATCAATTTAGCTCAAACTGAATTTTGGTAAGGAGACTATGGCAGTTATTTGTGGTGGCAGTGAAGTTGTAAGTAATGTAGCTGAAAATATTTGGCTTTGCAGAAAAGTGCAGTATGATTAAGCCCAATCATTATATTTGGTGAAGAAAGTGGAGGTTTCGAGGGGAAGAGACTTTAGACTAGTTAAAAATGAGGACGTTTCTTTAACCTCGTTTGCAAGGGCATAAAACAAGCTGAGGAAAGACACATTCCTTTGTCCACAGTAACTTTACACATGTAGACACACACACTCGCACTGTTTGATTGTTTTTTACTTGTGCCATTCTGCTTTAATGTGCAATGTTGTCATTATGACACTTAACTCACTAAACTGGCAAGGGTTTTTAAGAGTCATTCCATCTCCACTTTTAACAGTTTATTGTGTCACTTGTCTTTATCCCTTCTTTGTGTTTTTCTTGTTTAGAATACATAACTACATAAAGCACTAGTGCTTTTATCAACGCCATATTCATAGTTTCATATCACTGTTTTCTACACCTTTCACACTAATGAGCCCCTTGTTTGATACAGGTGTAATATTTGCTATAGGAAATGATGGTGGAAGAAACTGCTGGAGCTTTCTGGCAAGAGGCTCAGTTTAAAAAAAAATAAAAATAAAAGTAGATAATTTACATAAAGTACCAGACCTATGATTGATGAAATTTCAATAAGTGAATTCATGATCCCAGATTATTTAGGTTTTGTTGCCCAAACCAAGAGCTCAAATTCAATAACATGTTAAACCAGCTCGTTTAAGGAGATGCAGAACAAATAGAAGTACGTAGTGGGCAGTTCACAAATAGAAAGTTAAACTATGGAATGAAGTAGTGCTAGCTTCTAATAACTTCATAAGGACTGTACATGTTTAAACTGTGATAAGGAGATATTTCCTTACTTTTTGCCTGTTGTAATGACCATTCCTCAAACATCTTTAAAATTTGAAATAATAGAGGTGAAGAATACACTAACTACATTTGTGGTAACGTGAAATGTGCATATATTGAGACATGGTGCCTGCTGTATGTATATAGGAAGTATAGAAGGTTGGGGGAATAAAGGGCTTCAGAAAAAAAAGGTGAAATTCTGTAGTGACTTAGAAATGCTCATTGTTATCATCGCTTTTTATTGTCATTTATATTAATTAAGTTGAAATTTACATTGCAGACTCAGTCCGCTAGTAACACACTCCAGAAACACAAATCTTCCTCCTCCTTTACACCTTTTATAGACCCCAGATTACTACAGATTTCTCCATCTAGTGGAACAACTGTGACTTCTGTGGGTAAGTAATGTAGATGCAAGAAGACAACTGAAAAAAAAAAAGTTTAATGACTTGAGTTGCTCTTTAAAGTAGTTTAGAATGTTCCCATCATGCTTGCTACTTGATTTGCAATGGATCACATAGTTTATTTCCTTTTTCCATTTACATTTCTTACAATAAGGAAGACTCGCTTAATATTATCAGTTACTGATTTGGGTTATTTAATAGAGAGTACCTGGTAAATATTTGGCACTTAGAAGATAGTATTACATGTACTTTTTCTTTTTTTTTCCAGTGGGATTTTCTAGTGAAGCAATGAGGTCAGAGGCAATAAGGCAAGATCCCACCAGGAAGGGATCAGTTGTCAATGTGAATCCTACCAATACGCGACCACAAAGTGACACCCCAGAGATTCGCAAATACAAGAAGAGATTCAATTCTGAGATTTTGTGTGCTGCCTTATGGGGTAATGTGCATCTGTGTCCTTCTCTGTCCTCCCTTTATTTCCTTGTTTATCTTCATCATTTATTGTGATTCATTTTATGAACTCTCTCTAAATGCATGAAGAGTGAGAGAGAGCTGTATTGCACAATTATCCAGTGTCCAAATAAGCCGAGATTACAACACAGGGAGGGGATAGAAGATTGTTTCTTGCAATTTCTTGGTGTAAACAAAAACAATAGCTTTGCAGCTCAGAGCACACCAATATAAGCTTAATGACCTAAAAATGGGATCAAGAATATTCTATATAAATTAATTTAAGGAACAAGGACAAATAAATGTCTGATATTTTGGTATATCTGCATAGTAATCAAGGCTCAGTCTGATGTTGTCATAGTGAGATTGGGTTACTATTGTGCTTACCATGTTTTTTAGGTCTATCTTGATGCAAGTTATGACTGGTATATTCTCAGAACTGAATAATAATTCAAAATTTTATCAGCCAATTGGGATGGTCTTTTCAACTTTTTAAACCTCTTTTTAGTATATATCTGCTACAGCTTTTATAGGGTTATGGTAGTATTTGCTGTGCATTTGGTGTCAATACAAGGCTTAGTTAGGTTAATAATAGGTTCAAAAAGGGCATTGCATTTCATTTTGCTTCTCAAAGTTCTTGCTGACAAATCAAAGGGCTTGATTAGAACATATTTCATGTTATAACTTTTATAGTAGTCATCTCATATCAGTTTAGTTAGAATTGCATAATAACTTGGTAAATAGGGCAAGTAAATAGAAAACGTCTTCAGTTTGATTCTATGGGTCACGTTCTCTTCCAAGCTCTGCTCAGTGCATTTGGAGTTAGTGTCATGAGGTGCCAATGTGCCATGTACAGTTATGACTCCAGTACCCACAGGCCTCAGCCTCAGTTACCTTATACCAGAGAAGGATTGATCTGATACCCATGTCCTACCTTGATATGCCCACTACACCCAAGGTGGGATGGTACAGGAGCCATCTCCACTGGCTTTACATCTGCAGAAAATTTACCTGTGCCATGAGAATTCAACGCTGGCCATGTAAACTGCCAGATCCTGCCCTTTTGATAGCCACTATCTGGATATTTTTAATGCTTTAAAACAAAACCACTAGTAAGTTGTGAATGTTGAAAAAGCTGGAGGAGAAAGAGTTGGTCACTCCCCAAAGTCACATGATTAGTAGATTAAGCATGATGCTGATGTAATAGTTTGTTACCTAGCACTTTACAGGTTATGGTGTGTAAGTATATATTGTTTATTTTACGGAAGGGGCTCAGAGAAGTAAAGTGACGTGCTCAGAATTATATAGCAAGTAATTGCAAGAACGAGGCCTAGGTCTTCTGACACCTGGTTCTACGCTTGCTCCTCTAAATCACAGTTGTTCACAAGCACAGTTGTCTCTTATCCTTCATGTGACTGTTTCTCCATCTGTAAAATAGGGGGTAATGATATTTACTGCGTAGGAAGTCTGAAAATGTGTGTGATTTAAGATGATGGGAGGTAAATAGATGTGGTGTCTCATTCTGTGTATTAGGAAACAATTTTTCAACGCAGGGTGTCTGAACCTAGCAAAAGTCCTGCGGATACTCAGCACACTTAAAAATGCAGACATTTGGGTACCTAAAGATGGGCTTAGGTGGGATAGTCTGACATAGTTGACCTAAACAACTTGCCAGAGAAACTCAATTGTTCAGCTAGACACAAGAGACATGGATTCTAATCTTGGCCCTGACACCCCGTAGCTACACCTGGTTCACTTTACATCTCTTGACTAGTTTCCCTATCTGTAAAGCAAGGATAATTATATTTACTCTTCAAGACTAAATGTTTATAAAGTGCAATATTCAAAAATAGCAATATGGCCAGTAATCTGCAGATGTGTGTCTGTGAGGGAGAGAGGAGGGATGGGAGCGGGAATGGGGGTAGAAGCAATAATTTTGGGCCTTCCTGCCCGGTATTCAATCTATGAGGCTATGTGTTCTCTGGGAGCTGTCACCATTCCAGCACCTCTTCATCGATCAACTTTATTAAAGTTCACCAGTGTCAGTTTTTGTCCAGATGTGTGCTTAATGCTTTTCCATGCTTTCATGTGAAAACTTTTCAGTTCAAATTCATAGCTTTGTGAAAATGGAAGATTTCAGCATGATAGAGGGGTAAAGAGAGAAGGGAGAATGAAATCGCATGAAATAAATTGGGAAAAATGTCACCAACTTCCATGCCAAACTAAATTGCTCTGCAACAGAAGCTGGACCATCGCTCTTTGTGTTAATGCTTTTATGTTTCTTTCTTCTGCATATTTCATTCTTCTGTTGATTTGAAATGAAACCCTGGAGGTATTTTACAGCTATAACAAAACACTTTCTTGTTAAAACATTTAGGGCCAAATTCATTCTGGTGCACACAGGCACATCTTTATGCTCAATGGACTTGTGCTTTGTTACCCGTGCTGTAAGTTTGGTCCCTATGGTACTAATTATGATAGTCCTGTAAAGAGAGAGGGTTTGGTGGGGTTTTTTGCTTTTACTAATTGTAATGAAATAACATTTAAGGCTGTAATTTTGTTAGTTTATCTCAGGAAACTATCTAGTTAAATTAAATGCTAGTAATATAGAAGAAATATCAAAGAAATATGTGCCCAGCCCCCAAATACCAAAGAAAGTTACTTCTGTAATGTACTTGTGGGAGCAGACATGCTTGTTTGAAAAATTAGAACTGCTGAAGTGCAGGGGAAAGAAATACTGAGACTTCTGTAGGCCAGAATGCTGCAAATACAAAGTCATTTTAAAACTTTAGGCATTGGTCACTGCTGGCTCACAGCCCATATCAGTTTAGTCTTTAAATGAGGAGGTGTAAGGGACAACTGACTATATATAATCGGGTGTGAAATGCCTATAAAAAATCATGAAGAGTAAAAGACACCACCAAAAGATATGGGCAAGGGTTTTAGGGCTGTGACACACACAAGGGGTGGAAAAGTCCTCGAGTGAGCAAATTTACATGTGGGTTTGCTTTTAAGCATATAGCATAACCTATACTAAGAAGCTTAAATGAATTTAGGCTTTGTTCATTTCTTCTTGGAGTTCTAATGACAAGAACAAATGAGGAGTCAATATTTGCTCTGCTAATTATATGGTGTCATCCCCGTGCTATTGTTACAGTATGATTAGGTATGGTTCCTCACAGCTTACAGATAATGATCTTTGAGGTGTAGGGAATAATGTACCTTTGAAATTACAAGATGATAATCAATCAAAGCAAGGAGACTGCTGATTTAAGACTGCCATAGCATCCTAAAATGCTGCCCTGTTGTGTCTAGATATTGCCGTAAATGTAATTTGCAAGGCTGCTCACTGTGAAACTTCTGTGCAGCTGAATCAGATCTACTGTATTACTAGTGCTCAGTTTAGGAGACAAGGCCAAATTAGTCTCTGGTGTAATTCTGTTATCACCAGTACACTTAAACCAGGTATTAATTTGGCCCACTGTGACAGCTTCTAACTCTCAATAACCATAATTGTATTGCTTTGTGAGTTTACCTTTATTTCAACCTCTTTTATTGCATTTAGAAATAATAGCTTTATGTTGTGATGTGATTTGAGGTCTAATAAAGTGATCACAAAATGGATATGATTCTCATCCGTTGTGCTATATTTCAACTGTCCTTTTGCTGTCTGTACATAATTTGTGGTAATAGTTGTCTGTTAGGGTGTCAAGGATTGAAAAATTTAACAGACATCTACTAACCAGATGAGTGTGGTGCTCTGTGTGAAGGGAGAACTATTGAGATCGAGGACCCTTCCCTATTGAAAACCTCTGCTGTGATAAAGTCCTGTAGAACTAGATAGGGATGAAATCCATAAGGTTCTACAAAAATTAAATCGGGTTCTATAAAAATTACTCTAAAACCCAATTGAATTTAACGATGATGAATCTGTAGGTTTCTAAAACTACTCTATAGAATTCTATAGCAGAAAGAAAATTCTGTAGAATGGTTTTAAGATCTCTCTCTCTATATAGATGAGTTTTTGAGATCGTTTCCAGCCTTGCATTTCTATAGTTCTGTGATTAAATTCTGCATGACTTTTTCATAAGGGCTAGACCTTTGCTGTCTTTAGCTGTTGGGAAGTTGGAGGATCAGGGGCATAGCCAGAAGTGATTTTCTGTCAGGGCCTGTGATTGACTGGGGTGGGCCTGGGCCACTACCTGTTTCTGGTCACGTGACCAGAAGCAGGAAGTTCAGGTTGCAACTGGCTGAAAGCTGTCTGATGCTCAAGGGTAGCTTAAGCAGAGCATCGGCAGCAGAAGAAACAAATTGGGTGGGCCTGTTTTCAAAGTTGGTGGGCCACGGCCCACCCGTAGCTACACCTCTAGAATGGACCCTGCCCTGGATGGCTTCCCCTTACAGATCAGCCTCTTGCTAGCATATGTGTGATTAATTTGATATTCCACTCACCTATTTCAGTGAGCAGGGAGGGTCTGTGCTACTCCATCCCTCTGCAAGTTGTGCAGATGGAATCAGTGTTGGGTTTGAATATCTGTCCAAAAGCAATGTAAGTTCTTCTGTAAAGCATGTCTTCAGTAAAATACCTGGAAAACATGCATTATAATTTGGGTGTTTTTGTTTTGTTTTTTAACCTAGGAGTTAATTTGTTAGTGGGAACGGAGAGCGGTCTGATGCTGCTAGACAGAAGTGGTCAGGGGAAGGTTTATCCTCTAATCAATCGAAGACGGTTCCAGCAGATGGATGTACTCGAAGGCCTGAATGTCTTGGTGACAATATCTGGTAATGCTCATGTTTTCAATATGCTATTTCCCTTTGAAATCTGGACCCCATTGAAGTCACTGGGAACTTTGCCATTAACATTAGTGGGGCCAGGATTTTTCAGTCTTCATGCTTACCTATTTTGTAATGCTATGAACTTTTACACAGAAAACCCCAAACTGCATGTCTTGAAGGATAAGAATTTTGAAGAGTTTGGAGGATAAAATGAGAAAATATTCAGTTGTATTTATCTATATTGTGTTTGGGAGAGGATGGGTGTAGGAAATAAGTCTCTGACTACAGATGTAGGGCAGTATGGAAGGAGGGGAGGAAAGGCAGCATAGATGGGCATGGTTAAATTACTGGTGTCATGGAGTAGCTGGATGTAGCATCTGGGTGTCTCTCTTACTTGGTGAGACCGTAGCCCATGAATCTAACAGTGGCCATTCTTTAAATAGTTCACACGTTAACGTGTGCTAATGAAAAATGGTTTCTCACTAAAGCTGGGAGCTCCGGATGCTATGGCCACAAGGGGTTATTTAAAAGGGCTACTTTATTTATAAAACAATTTAATTTAATTCACTGCAAATGGTTCTTAACAGGTCTCTTTTTAGCAGTTTACCTTTCTACTATATTTTTCCTTTTGCTATGCTCTATTTTAAGAAACCCAGGGTCATTTAGGTCATTGTGTTGTACTTCATTCAGAACTGATAGCATGAGATAGGGCCCTGATCTTTTTGCTCCAAGAGCATAGATCCTGAGCATACAAGCTAAAGGAGACTCTCCATTATGTATTAACTATATAGGTTCTGCAATGCACAGTGGAACAGTTACGATGCCGTTGGCTAGAAGATAGTGGTACACATAGATCCTAGCCAGCATAGTGCAGTCTGTGAGTGTGCACATTTGTTATCTAGCCACTTTCATGGCAGTATAGTAAAGCCCATGTCTGCACTTCCGTTTAAACACACTTATAATATTTTCATTGGCTATAACTCATTCAAATTTTACTTATGGCTGAAGTCTGGATTAAAAAAAATTAAACCAAGAACTTAAAAAATCCTATACCTTTATAATGTACAGTATTTCATGATAGCCTCCAAAGTGCGTCTTTGACATCTATTTGTTAAATCATCTGACGCATCTTATAGTATAATAGACTTGTAATACCACAGACCACATAACCCAACTTGTGTAATGTCTGTTAGTGTATCCCATGTAGATGACGAGAGTCTGATTATATCTCGTGTGAAAATCCTTTAGCTTTATTTACAGTGGCATGAGTCACAATTCAAACAACCTGACATCTCCGGCTTGTTTCCTTCAAGAACATCACTTCCTCTATTCAGACACATTATGTTAACCCTGAAGAAACTGGGTGATCTGTAGCTGGTTATGCCTTAAGGACTGTCTCTTATCCTGGGTTTTACAGGCCGTCACTAGAATATAGTGAAGAGGGAAGGTTTCTGCCCACAGAGGCTGCATCTCTACATTTGGAACTAGGGGCTGATACCCAACTTGAGTAGACATATCTGTGCTAGCTTCTCATCAAGCTAACATGCTAAAAATAGTGTAAAGTTCTAGAGGGGTAGCCATATTAGTTTGTATACAGCAAAAACAACGAGAGTCCTGTAGCACCTTAAAGACTAACAAATTTCTGCAGGCATAAGTTTTCGTGGGCCGCAACCCACTTCATCAGATGCATGAAGTGCAAATCACAGATAGGAAGTGCGTGCGTGTGTAAATACACACACACATATCCAAGTGTAAGAAATAACAATGGGGAGGGCAAGTGCTAACGAAGTCAATTCAGTTGGAGTAGGTGAGGCCTATTCACAATCATTGATTAGAGGGTGAGAATTTGTGAACATTGACAATTACTTCTTGGAATGAGATAACCAATGGTTATGCCTGCAGAAATACGTTAGTCTTTAAAGTGCTACAAGACACTCTGTTTTTAAAAATAGTGTGTGGCTACAGTACCTCACGCAGCAGCAGTGGCTGGGTGGATTAACCACCCCTGAGTACGTACCCTTGGGGTCCAGATGGGTTTTTACTCTGAACAGCTAGCCCATAACAAACTTGCCCATGATGCCGCAGCTAATCTACTATTTTTAGCATACAAACTTGGGAAATTCCAGCCCACAAGACAACTTTGTGGAGGAAATCCACTGACCTTTTCCTCCCAGGTCTTCCTGCCACGTTCTGCATCCCCCCACTCCATCACCGGTTCCTTGCTATTCTGTGGCTGAGCTTTGCCTTGGGTATCTTTCCATTTCCTATTTAAGATGCTCTGCTTGCCTATATCACTCAGAGTAAATGGAAGTGTTTATTTGGAGAAGTTTGGTTAAAACTAATCTGCTTAGTCAGGTAATTGTCTCTTTGGGGTTTGTTTTGGGTTTGTTTAAAGGAACTTCACTTTAAACAATATAAGTACATGATAAGTCCACAATATGTTCAAACACTTTTTTTTTGCACGAAATAAATATTTAAATGTAAGTGATGGTAAACTTTGAAAAGCATCTCTTCCATGTGTGAATGAATTGCTTGCATAAAGATTTTAGGAGGAAAATTTAATAAAATTACATTAATAAACAGTGTGACTTGGTTTTTGTTTTTCAAAACCATAAAACTTTACTGATGTGTTTGCTATTCTTTTCAAGAAAAGGGGAAAAGTGAATCACTTAAATCCTTTTATTTTGTTACTGTGACAGTAAAAAGAGCTTGATATAAGCTGACAAAAGCAAATTGCAGGTCCTTAATATGCTGGAGGCAAAGATGTATCAGATGCTCAGATACTACAGTGGTGAATACTGCAGAAATGTCAGAAAACAAAGTAAATAATTCAGTAGTAATAAAAGTAATAAATTATTCTTAGAGAGCATATTCCTAGGGATTTTACAAACAATAATGAACTGTTGCAGCACCCCAGAGAGGTAGGTTAGAATTACAAATAAGTGGAGCTAGTTGAAATTTTCCTGTTATACAAATAAGGAAAAGGTTGCATATTACGTTACTTGAGTTTAATCTCACAGCAGTCCTGTGGCAGATCCAGAAATAGAAATCAAATCTCCTGACTCCCAGTCGTACACTTTAATTACTAGTCCATGGTGATTCTCACAAGGAATTGATGTTTTATTCAAGGGGCCAAAATAGAGGTTTTGCTCCTTTCATGATTGTAACAACTGGCAAAACCCACCAGCTTTTTAGAACAATTTACAACTCTAAACTTAAAAGACTCTTCCTATTTCGCTTCAGATCTCTTTTGCCTTTTTTCTCCTCATTATCCTTGGTGCTCCTTTCCTGTGAATGCTTCATAGGAATTATGGCTGTTATGACTAAATCAGTCTGTAACTACAATGTCAGATCAGTTTATTTTGTTTAGCACTTGTGTAAATACATGCATAGCCACATTTATGTAACTAACCAGTCCTGCCTTTGTGTCAAAGTACTGCATTTTGGAAGGCAGAGGAGTTTCTTGCTTGTCGTGTGATTCTGCCTTTTGTGTCTAGACCACAAAGATTCAGTGGATTTTTTTTTAAATCATTTTGAAACCTCCTTCTTGTTTGAGAGCCTTCCTTTACTTACTTATCTTGTGGATAGACATGACTAAATAATCATATGTTGGGAAAATCCGTCTGTATCATTTGTTACTGGTATTTATTTGGTGAGTTTTAGTAAATGATGGAGAAAGAAAACCAAACCCTGTATTCTGGGAATAGGAAAGTGTTGCATTGGTTTTCTTCAGGAGGCTGTTGAATGTTTCCCATTTTTGTCAGATTCCACTCAATCCTCTAAGAGACACCTTGCAACCTAGGGGTTCAGGCTGCTATAATAGTTTTAAACTACTTTTTGCACCATTCTGATCTGGGCTGGGCCTGGAGAGAACCCCAGTGTGACGTAGACAGGTCCCCAAGGCTGTCTGAGTCATGCCAGCCCTATGGGCTATGACAGAATCTCTGCAGTGCTGTGTGTCTTGGCCCCAGTCCCTACTCCAGGGCTTGTTCAGGGATCCTCTAGAGGCAGCCTTATGTCTATCTTCACAGTGCCTGTGCCAGGTAGAGTCTTCCCTCAGTCAGATTTGGAGCCCCTACAGCTACCTTACACTGCTCTTGCCCTTTTACTTGTATTTAGGGTCCGGAGCAGAGGTATAAAGCCTGCCGTTAAGTATTCCCTCCCCTTTCCCCCCAAAATGGTGAATCCCCAGTATATTCTAAATCAGCGGAAGCACCTGTCCTTTACTAAATTAGTTCAAATAGACATGAAAAAGTAATACATCTTGGGAGCCATATGTTCAAGTGACTGTTCACAATCAACAGTATTAATATAGCTGTTTGGGAACTTTTGTTGATTCATGCATACATACATTTATATGACTGAACTTTTTAATGGGATTTAGAGAGAATTTCATCCTGGCCTTGAAGCTCTGTAATGCCAGTTTTCAGCTTGACGCGTTTTTAATTATCAAAAATCCCTGAAATTTTGAACTGAACAATTTGCTGCAACTCTAACTAGCAAACTTCAGAGAGGGACACTGTGCCATGCATACACATGAAGGGGTAGGTGAAGGCTGTGTGGGCAAACTTAATTCTGGCATTTCCTAACTCCTGAATACTTGATTTTACATCCGTAATGGTTTTATAACAGGGTTTTTAAATTTAATTTATATGAATTGTCGTGGAAGCACTCATAATGTGCTAGACACTTCGCAAGCACAGAGAGTACAGATCCTGGGCCAAAGAGCTGTGCGATCAGGGTGCTGTATACTAACAACCTCCTTCTGTAGATCCTGCTATACCCCAGTATAGTAGGGATAGGTTAAGGACAACATTACCCTTGTATTTCACTTTCTTTAGTACGTTTTGATCTCATCAGTGCAAGAAAGACCTTTTTAAAATGAATAAATCAGTGACATTAATTGGTCCTCTCATCACATACTTTCCCTCACCCCCCTCAAAATAATTTTTTTGGAAAGTTTGTTCGTGGGCTATCTTGTTTGCCCAAAGCAAACTTTCATGGCCAACAATATACATTTATGATCAAAAGATTAAAATTCATGTGTATTAATGTATCGAATGATATGTGACCCACACTGTGGCACTATATTGATCTGTCTGTGTATAGATGATTGCTTTTTGACTTAGGATCTTCCTGTTTTTTATACTTTGCAGCATGTTTTTCCTGAGGAACCTAATTCTTGTAGATGATGTAGTACCTGGGTTCTCCTCTTTTCATAATGTGAACCCACATCATATAGAGAGAGGGACTTATGACCAATTCCATTGACTATCATAGAGACCCACTATTCTCTCTCTTTCCCAGGCATATGGACCACCTGTTTCTTGTTCACAATCATACAGCTTCCCTATCACAAATGCCTGGGTGGAGTAGTGGTATTAATAGGAAAACATTGAATTATGTGTAACTATTCTTCAGATAAGTGTGGTCTTTCCATGAGAACTCCTAGTAGAAGCAGACAAGCTGCCTCCTCCTTGTTTCCAGCTGTATTTATGGTCTTACACTTACTCTTTTACAGTGAGTACAATGGAAGCAGCAAGGGGGACTAGAAGAATTTGCCAGTTTTTCATAGATAATACACCAAATGCTGGGTAGCCCAGCAGTTATTTGAGCACCATGCAAGAGCCATTGATGAGCTTGACTATGAGGCTACCATGTCCACATTGGGTATCATTGTCATTTTTAAAGTTAGGGTCAGTGTTTTCATTTTAGTTCCATCCCATCTCATTAATGGTGTCCCTCTTCCCCTATCAGTCTAGGTTGATGCTTGGGCTAGATGTGACTATTGCAAGCATCCTGTAAGTGTCCAAGCTGCCCGTTCTCCCAAGATCTAGATGATCACATCTTTACTAAAGAAGCATCTCCTGCTTCCTCTCCTGCTTGCAGTGTTGCACCATTTGGGGCACAAGTAATCTGCCAACAAAGCTAGTGTCAGCATTTAGCAAGAGTGAGAATGTGTTTTAGCAACATGTGATGCTCTCACCCTAAGTCAGCGCACCTCATTTTTAGTGCTGTTGCTAAAAACATTTTTATATTATATATGTTACAAAATAAATGTCCCTCCATTTGACTGTTTAATGCTGTTCTGGGGTACAACTTCTTCCCTGTTTGAATAATTTAATAATAAAACCTGTTCTGTTTGGGTCCCCAGGGGTGATTAGAGTGGTTGAAAAGTGCTGGTCTCTAGGTATGGAAACTCTCATGTATACTAATTTCATAGCCTGCTTTGCTTTTACCTCTCTCAGATCTGGTCCCAATAATGACCAGGTGTACAAATGATTTTCAGCCACAAAACACTTTTCTCCCCACACTCTTTTCTGGTGTCACATGGAGAAGAGCTGCTGTAGATCATCGCTGTTTCAGTCTCCACACAGGAGGCATTGGTGCTTGCTATTGTGGAACTACAACCTTAATATTAAAAAGGGGGTTTTTTAATCTTAAAAATAAAATAGCCCCAGAGCTATTTCTTTTAGTTAGTCATTGTATGTTCATGCAATATTATCATGAGGTTCTTATGAAAGAATGTTTGGAGGGATTCTGGAATAGTGCTGATGATGGCCTCCAATAACCTTGTACACTCAGTGTTGATCACGAATATAAATGTAGTCAAATACAAGCTATGCTTTAGTCAGAGACAAGTTGTCAGGCTCAATATAGGGGTAACTGGGTGAAAGTTACTGGCCTGTGATACTTAGGAGGTCAGACTAGATCAGAGGTCCCCTGGAACATTCAGGAGGGCGTGGCAGGTCCCAGACCAGCCCCCATGAGAGACAGGAGGGAACACCACCCAGCCATGCTTTGCCCTGAGCTCTGCTTTGGCCCCAGTCAAGGCCTCTAGCTCCCGGTCTCAGCCCAGCCATGAGCATCTGGCCACAGTGCCCGGCCCCTGCTTCAGCCCCAGGTTGTGGTGCCTAGCCATGGTCTCTCTGCCCAGAACCCACCTTGGCCCGCAGCCTCAGTGCCTGCCCACAGCCCAGTTCCCAGCTCCTGCCCCGACTGTGGCCCCACTCCTGACCCCAGCTAGGGGGCAGAAGTGGGCGCGGACAGGGATAAGGGGGGCATGGGGTAAAAAGCTTGGGGACCAGTGGACTAGATGATCAAATGATCCTTCTGGCCTCAAAACTCGAGTGTGACTGTGAAGTGCTTAGCAGGATCACTTTCCTTTCCCAGCAGTTTCTCATCTCTTAATGATCATCTGGTTTGTCCTTTTGTTGTGATTAGCATGAAATTCTTGTTAAAACAGACTTTGCATTTTGTGACTAGGTAAGAAGAACAAGTTGCGAGTTTACTACTTGTCCTGGTTAAGAAATAAAATTCTACATAATGATCCTGAAGTAGAAAAGAAACAGGGTTGGACAACTGTGGGGGACTTGGAAGGCTGTGTGCACTATAAAGTTGGTAAGTAGCAAATGAATTGTGACAATCTGTCAGTAAAATTAGGTAACAGAGAAGTTCTACTAAGATAGTAGCTGTTGTTTGTTTTAACTGATTCCTCTTAGTTTTGTTTTGCCTCATACTGGAATCACATATTCTTCTTCGAGTCATAGTCCCTATCTGTAATCCACACGAGGGGATCCACAGCATGTGTCTGAGTCCATAATTTCTTGCAAGCAGTGTCTGTTGGAGAGTACATGGCACCATAACTCTCCCCGTGCTCCCAACCCAGGGCATAAAGGGCAGTGCAAACTGATGCCTCTTCAGTTCCTTCTTACTGCGCATGGTCTGAGTCAGTAACTTTGATGTCCTCTGGAACTTTTTACTGCGTCATTCCTACAAAAATTGAATATAGTTTTTTTAGTAGTTTTATAGCTTAACATATATAATTAGATAGAATCCCCCTCCCCACCCCCCCAGGAAGTCTGAGATTATTCCCAGGGTTCTGGGGTCAAAAACCATTTCCTGCCCTTGCTCCTTTTCTGTGAGTGATGAACATCAAGGCTGCCTCTATTTCCTTTGTGAGGTTCACATTTCTGCCAAGTGCAGCATCTGCCACTCTTTTCCCCCATAACTTGTGTGGGTTGGGACCAGAGACCCAGAAAACACCTCATAGAGAAGTCAATGAAACCCCAATCAGATCTGGGCTGAAGACCCCCTCTTCCCATACGTACTTCAGAGTCGTCAAGTGGACAGTGCCCTTCTAAGCTCAGGAATAGAAAGTAAGTCTGTAAGTCTAAAGAGAAGGCTTTATAGGAGAGTAAGGGGTACTCTCATAGACATACGGACAAGTAATCTATGTTTAAGGCTCCCCCAAAAAGGAGTGATCCCTCCCCAACCGCATCAAAGTTAGGAGACGCAGCGCACAGATTCTAGGGTCTTAGGCACAACTAAATCTCTACAACAGAAGGAGTCTTTGCTCTCCTCTGTCTGCATTTCACCACTCCTAAGGGGACTGTCTACGTTCCAGGATGTTGTTACGCTGGAGGAGTCATCTGTCACAAGGAAATGGAGTTGTTCCCCCATTCCACCTGCCAGCCTTGAAGTGCAGCCATTGGTACTGTCGGTCCAATTGGTGATCAGGGATCCAGCCTTCTCTTCCGATGAGTTGGAAGTTCTGCAGGAATATCTGTGGCACCAAGGAGAGGCAGCCCCAGACAGAAGTCCTAGGTTCTAACCTCTAACCATACACTAGTGGCCAGGTAGTACCCTAAGCCCTGAGGTACCCACTGCCAGTAGATCATCTTACTGGCAATATTGGGGACTGTGGGAACCCTACCCCAGGCACACAGGTTGGAGTCCAACAGGAGTCCTACTTGCCATGGCCAGGCCATATGCAGTTGGCCCCATTGGAGTATTCAGAGGAGGAAAGTGAGTCAGAGCCAACAGTTATGGGAGCAATCTTGTCATTGTCACTGGATGAGGCAATCACTCCGTCTTCTCCATCTCTGCTGGATGACTTTTAACAATACCAAGAGCTCACTCACAGGATAGAGGCAGAGCTAGAAATCCAGTTGGAGGAAATTCAGGAGCTTCAGCACAGCTTACTGACGACTGCAGCCTTCCAGTCCCAGTTGAGTGGTCCTCCCCATAAACAAGACTGTCACAGACCCAGCAAAGGCAGTTTGGTGCACCCCTGCTTCTTGTGCTCCCACCCCACTCAGAAGCTCTACTTTGTCCCACCCAAGGAGGGAGAGTTCTTCTCCCACCCTTGTTCAAACTCCCTGGAGGTGCAGGTGGCTACAGAGCAGTCCAAGTAACAGCACCCAAAGGATAATCCCTCTGATAGAGGGCACAAGAGACTCAACCTTCTGGGAAGAAAGGTTTCTCATCCACCTCCCTCCAGTTCAGGATCTCTAATTATCAAGTCCTCTTGGTCAAATATGATTTTATCAATTATGCTAGATTTCTAGAGTTTAAGGACAAGCTCCCTGTGAACGATAAAGCATGCTTTCAGGCCTTAGTGGATGAGGGCAAAGTTATGGCCAAAATTTCACTCCAAGCCACATTGGATGTGGCATATACCTCATCAAGCAGAATGGCTACAGCCATTGTATTGAGAAGAAATTTGTGGTTGCAATTCTCAGGTTTCCCTAGAGAGGTATAGAGTACCATCCAAGATCTGCCCTTTGATGCTATCAACCTATTCCACTAGAAAACAGATAGGTCTCTGCACTCAAGACTCAAGAGCAACACTTTGCTTGCTGGGCATTTATACTCCCACCCCCCCAAGAAGAAGCATCATAGACAGGGTTATAGGGCAAGATCAGCTCTTCAGACCATTTATCATCATTCTAACACTAGGCAAAAAGTTTTTTGACTGGGCTATTGAGACCCATGCATCTTTATTTATTAGAATATTCAGATGTTTGGAGGCCGCCTTATTCAATTTGTCAAAAACCAGAGGGCCCTAACTACAGACAAATGGGTATTAGAGGTTATCCATGGCGGCTATCTAATCGAGTGTCTGAAGCTCCTTTCCACAAACTTCCTTCCTGGATCATCTTGAGGGACCATTCTCCCAAGGAGATTTTATGAAAGGAGGTGAACACCCTGTTTCTCTGTGGAGCAATAGAAAAGGTTCCAGTTCCACACCATGGGAAGGGATTCAGTTCTTCTTTTTCCTTGTTTGCCATGAAGAGTGAAGGATGGAGACTGATTCTCCGTCTATGTGAGTTCAGCAAGTTTATCTGAAAACTAAAATTCTGTACGATATCCTTGGCATCAATAATTCCCTCATTAGATGGGAGGGCACATGGTTTGTGGCTCACAACAGCCAACAGGAAGTTCCTCAGGTTTCTCTTCAACCAAGACCATTACCAATTCAAAGTCCTCCCCTTCAGTCTGGCCACAGCACCTAGGGTGTTTCCAAAGGTTTTTTCAGTGGTTGCTGCTTGGATGAGAAGAGAAGGATCTTCCCATACCTTGATGACTAAACTCTCACAGGCAGCTCCTACGAGGAGATCCACAAGGCAACCTATGTTCAGCTCAGCCTTTTACCTTCCCCAGGTTTCTGCATCAATCACAAAAAATCCACATTGATCCCAAAGAGGTGCACAGACTTCCTAGGGGTGACATGAGATTCAACTATAGCAAGACTGTATCTACCTCTCGAAAGGTTTCAGGCTGTTAGCACTTTCGTATACGAGGTTGCTATCAGACCCAGGACATCAGTCAGACTTGTCTTTCCCTCTTTGATCTTCTGGCTTCATGCACACATGTGATGCCTTTCATCAGGCTACATCTACAATGCCTACAAGCCTGGCTTTTCTCTGTACACTCATTAGAGAAGGACACCATGAATGACAAGATTATGATCCACCCAAGATATTAGGTTCTCTTGCGTGGTGGACAAAACCGGAGGTTTGAGTAAGGATCCCTTTCCTTATACTGACATCTGAGGCAAACCATTGCCATTGATGTCTCCCACTTAGCTGGTGTGCGCGCATGGGAAATCAAATGGCACAGAGCATCTGGACCCCTCAGGAGTCCAGAATGCACATCAGCTTACTAGAACCCAGGGTGGTCCATCCAGCCTGCAGTGCCTTCCTCCCACTCGTCCAGTCCAAACATGATCAGATAATGTCGGACAATATGACAACAGTATTTTATATAAGCAGCCAAGGGGGGAGCGTGTTCTCTCCTTGTGCATAGAGGCAGTTGCTCTCTGGAACTGGTGCTTCAAATGTCACACAACCCTATCAGCAGCATACTCACCAGGAATATAAAATTCCCAAATGGACAACCTGAGCAGACACTTCTCCGTGAATCACAAATAGGAGGTTAACAGTTTGATTCTCAACAATGTCTTCACTCAGTGGGGAATGCCAGCTTTGGACTTTTTTGCCCGACAGGTGAGCAAGAAGCTTCTTTGGTCTTGCTCCAGAGCAGCTTTGGGCAAAGATTCATTGAGAGATGCCCTCCTGATGTCATGGAAGGGTTACCTGGGGTGTGCTTTCCATCTAGTTCCTCTGATACAGGATTTATGGAAGATCTCCCAAGACAGAGCTCGAGTCATCTTCATCACACCCAACTGGCCGAGACAGTTCTGGGCACAGATTCATTGAAGCTGTCAGTGTGCCCACACTGGAACATCCTCATATTACTGGACCTTCTAACATAATGTAGAGACAAAGTTACAGCCCAGTCATGAGCTGCTGCAATTCAGAGCCCGTATTGGGATGGGCATCAGAGATAGAATGCTCCTGTTTCAAAAAGTTGCAATCAATCCTTAACCAAAAGAGAGAAAGTTCTACTAGGTGCTGTTACTCAGCTAAATGGAAACATTTCTCCACTTGGGCTCATCAGTGTAATTTGTCTCTGGAATCTGCCGGAATCTCTTAGAGTAGCTACCCACCATAAGTCTTCTGGTTGTGCGTTCGGTTTCCTGTGGGTGCGTTTAGCAGCAGTCAGCACTTTCCATCCTCCAGTGATCTTCATGTACCCTCTCACAACTAGAGTATTGAAGGGGATTCTTAGATCCTTTCCATCAGTGGTGAAGTTCGCACCTCAGTGGGACCTTGGTTTTGTTCTGTCATCTCTCACTAAGATTCCCTTTGAGCCACTGGCCATATGCTGTATGGTCCATCTCTCCATGAAAGTGACCTTTCTGATACCTATAAAGTCGACCAAAAGAGTCAGTGAACTGCAAGCACTTATGGCAGACCCCTCCCCATGTAACACCTTCTATAAAGAAAAGAACTTGCTACGCCTCCACCTCAGATTCATACCCAAGATAGTTTCTGCGTTTGATGTGAGTCAAATCATCCACTTACATTTATTTTTCCATGTGCCTCGAGGAAACCAAGAAGACTGCATTGTCTGGACATCCTTTTATCTGCAAAGAACAAAAGATGTTAGGAAGACACACAAACTATTTGTTTCCATAGCAGAGCAATAAAAAGGTTAACCTATATTAGTGCAGAGATTTATTTTTAATTAATCTCTAGTTTTATTGTCCTTGGTTACCAATCAGCTGGCACCATTCCTCTCAGCTTTGCTCTCAAAGCAGGGGAAAGGCTCATTCCACTTGGGGGGCAAGCTACTTCAGCTGCATCTCTGAGAGACATACCCATATTAGAGATATGTAGAGACGTTACTTGGAGCTCTTTGCATACCTTCACGAGACATTACATCCTGGTACAGTCGTCAGCTGCAGGTACGGCTGTGGAGACAGCCATACAACAGTCAGTTATCTTTTCTGTGTCCTTGCACCCACTACCTGTTTGATTACCGCTTGTTAATCTCCTACATGCGTTACACATAGGGACCATCCCTTGAGGAAGCAAAAGAGGTTACTTACCTGTATCTGGAGGTTCTTTGAGATGCGTGGTGGTCTTTATCTGTATTCTGCTACCTGTCCTCCACTCCTTCTGCTGCAGATTGGTTACACTGTGATAAGAAAGGGAAATTGGTGTGGCATTGGCCCACACTGCCCTTTAGGCCCTCTGTTGGGAGCACGAGGAGAGCTACAGCACGAGTGGGCCAATGGACACTGCTTGCAAGAAATTCCAGACTCAGGCACATGGTGCACATGTGTATCCTGTGTGTGGAATACAGAGAGGAAACACACATCTCGAAGACCATCCAGTTACAGGTAAGTAACCCTTTTACAATGGAACAAAAAAGAATGCTTTTTTTATTTTTAATTTAAGGGCTGAGTGGTGTTTAAAAAAAAAGGCATACTAGCGTTATGGTAACGAACATTTGTTTAAGTTAATGATGATTCATTGATTTCCCTTACCTCATTGCGTTTCTTAATGTACTCTCAGATTGAGTATGGGGTGAACTGTTTCCATTAAATAAATTGTTTTTAGCATTTCTTAAATTGCTGAGATTAATTGGATTATAGACCCATCTGAACCAAAACCTGTGATGGATGGGTCATCGATTGGCAAACAATACATATAAGCCTGCTACCCTGCTCTGGCGGATAAAGGAAAACATCAGTAAGTTAGTACTGTTTCAGCTGGCTCCTTTTCAAAATAAGATTTCACTGTAATGATGTACCAGAATTTGCTCTGGAAGTATTTGGTTTTGTTTTCACTTTAAAGTAAATTAAATACTTCAATTAACCAGTCTTTCTTTTTCTTTCTTTTTCTTTTTCTTTCTTCAAAGCTTTAACTTTGTCAAACTGTGTTGGTCAGTGTATACTAGCAGTGTGAGCAATTGGACTGTAAATCAATGTCTGCCTTGTGCACACATTTAAAAAATCTACTAGTAGTGAGTAGTCAATAAATATCTCAGTAAGAACCTGCTGAGCCAAACACTTGACCCAGAAAGCAATTTATAACTTACTTCCCCTGTATCATACCAAAGTATTTCAGCAGCATAATGAAGCAACCTGTTAACAGCACATTAATAGCTATATAAAAGAGACTCTCCAACAGTGAAGGACATGAAATTGACAGCATTCTTTTCCGGATGAAGAGAGATTTGTTACATTCAGCTACATTTCAGCACTGAACTATACTATGAACCATAAAAACAATAGATCTCCTCAGGTAGAAGGAAGGCATGTTTAACAAGTACGTTAAAGTTCCCAAGAATGACGAGCTCTGTAAATAATTGTATTTGCAGATCTAATAATAGGGGGGTCTTGGAGCTGACACTGTGGCTTTGTGCACTGAAGCAGTTGATATTGATGTCTTCCTTGTCTCTTTGATGCAGCAGGGGGTTCAGACTTAAGGATGAAGTGGCATTTATGGGTCTCAGAGATGCTTGAAGCAGTTTATGGCTCTCTTAGATGGGAAATTTCTCATTGGTAGCTGACTGGATACATTCCAGAAAGCACTCCAAGCATACATGGAAGGGCATCAAAAGTTCCTTTTCTACAGCTAAGATGATGATCATACACAAAATCTCTAAGATTTCTTTTGAAATAGACAAGATTGGACAAAACCTGTATTTTGCACAGAGGCAGTCTCAATACAACTGGAGACTTGGAACACATCTTTTTAAAGCAGATGAAAATGTGACTGGTCTTCAACACTTAAAACTCACTGCTTTTACTTTCCTGTTGAGTAAACGAAGCAAAGTTCATTCAAAGCAAGTCTGCCGATTAACTCTGACTTGTCCAGATTTTCAGGTGGAAACGAACCCCGACCCAGAAGTCAGATTTCCTTTTTGATATGTAAACAGCATCTATGTTTTGCAAATAATAGTGTGTGCTGCTCTGGCCAGGCAAGGGCATAAATATTTATTGAGTCTCTGACAAGATTAGATATTCTTGTGAAGCAGATGACTAAAAATACTTTTCTTTTTAAACCATAATTTAAATACCTGGAAATAGTAATATGATTGCAATGTTAACTCGAACCTTCAAATGTTTAAAATCATTTAGCGACTTTAGTTTTCTTGTTTCCTAAAATTCATGATGAGTCTGAAGTTATGGCTGAGTAAATTTTCTTGTTTGATTTCAGTAAAATATGAAAGAATCAAATTCTTGGTAATTGCTTTGAAGAGTTCAGTGGAAGTCTATGCATGGGCACCCAAGCCATACCACAAATTTATGGCCTTTAAGGTAACAGTATGTTATAACTGAGTATTTGGGCTTTTTAATGTGTATTTGCAGTGACAGAGCTGCTTTTTAAAAGATGTTTGCACAGCCCACAATGTTGATATAGTTATGTGTTCTCGAGTAAATCTGTCACTAATATCAGATTACATATTAATACCATGATTGATGTTCATTAGATGTAAGAGTCAGTGTATGGAACTAAATTAAAATTCTGAATAGAAACACTGCACAATAAACCATAAATAATAGAAAACCTAGCAGGGAGATTGCTCAGGGTGACTACATCATGCAACAGCTGCCAGTCAGTTGTGAAGCTGTGGCAGTGACTCCTGCCTAAGGAGAGTGAAAATTTAAGGCTCTGTTGGATTTTTCTCTCCTCTCTGTGCGTAATTTATTTCAAGTGGCCACATAAAACATCTAGAAGAAACTCACTAAGGTTTTGAACCTTCAGAGCATTCTTTGATTCTAGGTAGGTGTGCGTTTTGTCCTCTCTATATGCAAATCAAGAGACAGAGAATTGCACCAAATCCCAATCTTGCTGCATGTGAACAAATCACTAAATTACATTAGTCTCGCTTGTTGTTAGGATATTTGTGAAAATATCGTTGGCCACATGGTATCCTTACCAAACTGTTGTGCAGAACGTGAGATTATCACTTACAAATTAAAGTCACATTAACAGAGTTTAATATGGCTTGATGTTGAGTTTTTATTTGTATTATTTTTAATCCAGCAAAGTTATTTTAATTCATAACGTAATACAGCAAAATCCTGCACAGATATGAGTATTCTGGCCTTGGTCTAGCAAAGCACATAAGCATGTGCTTAACCTCAGTGGAATGTCTCATGTCTGTAAAGTGAGGCAGGTGCTTAACCATTCTGCCGAATTGAGGCCAGAGGGTTCATGAACCTGCAGGAGCAAGTTGCTAGCATGTGTGATAAGCATGTTTTTTTAAGGACTCCCATATCAGTGTTGTGTGCTAAGCAGAGCTGTAGATGTGACTTCTCCTTTTTATTACTATCTTGCAGTCATTTGGAGAATTGGTGCATAAGCCATTGTTGGTGGATCTAACTGTGGAGGAAGGTCAGAGATTGAAGGTGATCTATGGTTCCTGTGCTGGTTTCCATGCTGTTGATGTGGACTCAGGATCAGTCTATGATATTTATCTGCCAACTCATGTAAGAATTGTGGCTCAGTGGGGAGGAGGGGGATTTTTATTTCTTAGGGGTTTTTCCCCCTACTTCTCAATGAAAAGATATACAGATATGCAAACACTGTGATACAATCACACTGAGAGCAACCGTGAAGAAAAGTAATCTATTCCCCTTCGCTATGCTTTTCTAACTGCTGAAATTCTGGTTCTCACTTGTGGGTCAGTGAAAAGATAAAAGTATCTGGCATTTAAGAAAAAATAATCCCCCAACCTGCAAATAAAAAACCCTAAACCTCTTTTCCCATGTAGAAAATTTATACCTCCAGTAAGTAGTAGATACAAAACGTGTTTTGTTAATGCCAATCCTAATGCAAATAATCAGTTTAACAGGCATGTTCAATGTCTCGAGAGCTTGTTAGTTCAGACCTTGCGTTGGCTAACGTGTCTTAAAGCAAGAATGAAAAGAACATAATTTTGCTAAAACAGATGTTGTGTAAAAGATATAAAACCATCCTGTTATTACCCTAAATCAGAGAGTATAGGGGTTCTTACATTTAAAAAACAAACCAAAAGACTAAAAGGATAGCCAAAGTATAAATATGTGAGCATATTTTTTTAAAAAGTTGTTTGAGGGGAAGATTCTAAAATCCATTTTGAAGCAGAGAGGGTTGAAGTAACATGAATTGCAAGAAGAGTGACCTTTGACATGCAGTGAAAGCAATCTCACCTGCTAACCTAAAACAACGGTGGGATCTCTAACAGCTGGGTGGAGATATGAAGCAGAACAAGACAACAGCTCCCCTAAAACACTTGCATGTTTGGCAGCATAAGGCTAAAAGAGGAGGCCTCCCATTACAACTGTTGATCAATTTTAAAGACAGTTTTATATGGGAGTGGAATTCTGTTGTAGGCTTTATCATGTGCTCTTGGTCTTTGCAAAACCAACTTTTTTTAAAACTTAAAATAAAAAAAAAAAAAGTAAAGCCATTCCATACGTTCCTGCCTTAGAAGGTTACTATTGTAACAGTGTGTGGGGGGGGGAGGAACAGATGTACTCCGCCCTCGTGGGTCTTGCGCTCTTCCGGCCCGGCTGGTGGGGCAGCTGGGGGAAGGTTTAGGGAGGGGATGGGGCCCGCTCTGCCCCTGAGTACTGCTACCTTCCCTTGGGGTAGTCTGTGGACCATTTCCTGCTTCCCCAGCTGGTGGCCTGCCCCCAGTGCTGTGGCAGGAACTGTGGCAGCTCCCAAGCTTCTGCAGACTGCAGGCTGCAGTCTCCTAACTCCAGGCTGCCAGCACCAAGCTGCAAGCTCCAAACTCTCAACTCCACACCTCCTCACTCCAAACTCCACAGCTGCCTGCCTGAACTGAAGACTTTTAAGTGTTTGGGGCGGGGCTCCTTGATTGGCCCCAGGTGGCCTAATTAGCTAAGCAGCTCCAGGTGGCCTAATTAGCTTAAAGCAGCCCCAGCTGGATCACCCAGGGAATAAGGCTTTGCTGAGCCTGGGGCTAATATACATGCCTTCTAGCACCCTTGCATAGCCATCTGGCCTGGCCCTGTCACACTATTGATAAGTGTTCAAAAACTGAAAACATGAAGACAAAATGTATAGAGAACAAAAATAGGATAAAAATAGAATATATATCTTGTTTTCTATCAATTTGGAAAAAATAGTAAATTGCTTTGTTCCTTCATATGTGTACTTCAGAATTTTTAATCAAGTCCACTTCCAAATCATTAGTAGAGACATTGCTGATTTTAATTTTTCTTTTCTACCTTTAAAATAAATTGACCAGAATTATCAAAATTAAAATAATTACCATTTTTATGACAGTAAACACAGCCAATTATAGAAAAGCTGGTGCATTGAAAATTTCAGAAATGAGATAAAATGACATATGTAATTAAATATAAACTGGATAATACAGTGGTTCCCAACCTTTTTGACTGGGGGGGCCACAGATGATATTTTTACAACCCTGAAGGGCCACCAGTCTCCATCAGCAGGTCCCCCCCCAACTGTAGCCAGACAGAAGGAGTTCAGCAAGGAGGCTGCCTCCCTCCTCACTGATCTCCCGTCCCCCTGGCTGCAGCAGGGAAATCAAACATATCCTGTAGCCCTGTGCGCTCCACCTGGGTCCCTAGGCAGTGGTTCCCTTCTGCAGCCAGGTGGATGGAAGATCAGTTCTCCCCTCTCTTTGGCTCCAGCAGGGACCCCAGCACCTAGGGACCCAGGCAGAGTGCTTTGCTCTCTGCTGGAGCTGGAGGAGGGGAGGTTGATCTCCCCTCCCTCTGGCTCCAGAAGGGACCTCAGCGCCTATGGACCTACACGGAGCGCTTTGCCGTCCACCCTGCTACAGCCAGGAGGAAGGGAGTGCTGATTATCCCTGTGGAAACATGCTCCACTTAGTTCCTTAGGCAGCGACTCTCTTCTGCATCCAGTGGGAGGGGAGCCATGGGCCACTTTGGGCCTCCAGGCCACAAGTTGGGAACCACTGGGATAATAGCTTGAAGAATAAATATTTATATGTCTTAAAGATCACCTGAATATGTTATCTTCCTTTGCACCTAGAGGCCCCAACCAAGATGAGGGCCTCACTCTGCTAGGCACTGTACAAACACACCATCAGAAACTGCCCTGCCCCAAAGTGCTTACAATCTAACTAGATAAATGGTGGGAGCGAAAGGGAAGCAGAAGCACAGAGAGGTGAAGTAACTTGCTCAACGGCACACAGCAAGTGAAAGGCAGAACTGGGAATACAACCCAGGTCTCTGGAGTCCCGGTCCAGTGCTCTGCGCACGGCCTCACTTTGCCATTTTGCCATGTAGCTAAGTCAACACTGAAGATCTCAACTCCAGACTAATGAAGGAGTCGCTAAAGGTCCTACAGTGGAACTGGTCAGTCAAATATTCTGTGGACGACAGTTCCTTGGGATTTAGATACTGATATGTTTCCTAAGGACCCTTACCTCACCATGGCCCCTGTGTTGTGTTTTCCTTTCTACAGTCTGCTTTAAAACAAAAGGTATCCACCCCATGTATTAGAGTGGCCCATGTGAAAAATAGCATCTTTGCTTTTGTTTTGCTTCCGTAGATCCAGAGCAGCATCCAACCACATGCAATCATTATTCTCCCAAACACCGACGGGATGGAGCTGCTGGTTTGCTATGAGGATGAAGGAGTTTATGTTAATACCTATGGGAGGATTACCAAAGATGTGGTTTTGCAGTGGGGAGAGATGCCCACATCAGTTGGTATGTACCCCGTGAGAATCAAAAATAAACTGTGCAGTTAGGGAATAACGGGGTGGGAACACTTGGTCTTCAGGTGTTTCATTCAGAAGCAGTTATGCTGTAATATTGTTGGTAAACAAGTGAAATGGTATTCATCTGGTAGGTTGGTGGTTGTTTTTTTAAAATTCCTTTTAGAATTAAATCCAAATAGATGTTATGGAGTACTGGGGTAAACAAAACAACACCCTGACACTGCTTTCTTAGCAACCTGCTGAAAACAGATATATTTTTGCTAGGCAACCACTATACTGTGATAACCTGTATTTCTAAAGGGGTTGGGCTGGTATTATTTTGAGAGATTTCTTAATTGATAATAGGCTTATCTATGATTTGTTATCTTATTGTGATCTCAGGCAGTAAAGTATTTTGTATTAAAATTACGTTTAAATTATGTAGAATATAGAGGAGACACTTCAGTGAGACAAAACATCTCACACCATAATGACCTACCACATTTTCTTTCTTTGACAGTTAACTCCAGACCAATTCCCATTAAAGTAAATGGAAAGACTTTAACTGACCTCAGTGAGAATTGGATTGGGCCCGTGTTGTTTGTTCTTGTAAACACTGGGGGCCAGATTCTCTACTTGTATAAATGATCATAGCTCCAGTTGAAGTCAGTGGACCTATGAAAATTGACACCAACTGAATATCTTTTCTAGTTATTTAAAGTTGTGTTAGTGGTCAAATTACCATCCTCACCTGCCTCTCCCCTCTAACCCCCCCCAAAATCTTAAATAAATAAAAAGTCAGTATTATGGCAAATATGTTTAACCTGCTATGGCATATCTAATTAAGTTGCCTTATAAATTAACAGTCAAATATATTCTTGTATGAAATTGGAGTGCTATTAAATATTTGAGACTTAACCTTTTATGACATCCTTGCTAAAATCCGCTAAATCATAATTTTATTTTTCTATTAAAAATGCACTCATAAACCAGAGGTATCTCCTTTTTTCCCCTCGTTAAATCCTTTGATCTTCTTTGAGTGATAGCATGTGGGTATACATGTGTAACACATGCCCGAGTCTGGAAATTCTTCAAAGCAATGCCACACACTTCTCCTCCTGACACTTTTAGGCTCTGTCTCATGCTCTTTGCTCATAGCTGGAACAAGGTCACCATGGAGAGTTGGGTCCTGGAGAATATCTAGCAGGCATACTTCTGTGTTTCCTTTCTTCTGCACATATCCACTTCTCAATCTCTCTTCGGGGCTGCTCTCACCAATTGATTCTTCATCAGAAGGCAAAGTCCCTTTTATACAAGCGGGTGATAGATCATGTCCTGTCTCAGTACCAAGGGAGAGGGTTCTACTCCCCATATTCCTTTATCCCCAGAAAAGATGGAGGTGGAGACCCATCGTGGACCTTCAGCAATTAATCATCATTATCTGAAAGCTGACATTCAGGATGATTACTGTGGTATCTATTATCTCTTCCCTGCCAGAAGGGATATGGTTCGCAGCTCTCAACATGAAGGACATATATTTCCAGATGGAGAGTCATCTATTCCCCAAGGATTTCCTTCGTTTCATGGTGGGACAGGAACACTATCAGTTTCAGGTCCTTCCCTTTGGACTCACTACTGCACAGGGGATTCACAGAAGTTTTCTGTGCTAGTAGCCCAGATGAAGTGCCAGATTTATACAATGGTCCCATACTTGGGCGACTGGCTCCTACTAGGCTGATCTCGTCAGGAATTCATGTTAATGACATGATCTCTTAGGCAACTTTTGTATAAACTTAGGCTTTTGTATAAACGAAGAAAAGTCTTTTTTGTCACCCACAAGGACAGTAAATTTCATAGGAGCACTACTGAACTCAGTCTCTACAAGAGCATTTCTCCTCGCAGACAGATTTCATGTGATGAGCAGCCTGATTTACTGCGTCACCTGCAAATCGGGAACTACGGTGCACCACTGTCTCTCATTGTTGGCCCAATGGCTGCATGTATCTACGTGATGCTGTTCACCAGATTTTACTTGTGGTGTCTGCAGTCTTGGCTCCACTTGACTTTCTGGCCAAACAGGGACTGTATCGACTCCAAGGTGACTGTTCCTGCCAGATTTCTCACCCTCTCTCACTTGGTGGTCAAACCCAAACAAAGTTATGGTGGTGACTCCTTTCAGCCCTCCAAACGGGGAGGTGCAAGTTCTCATCTCCTGTGCCTGGAAGCAGTCAGGTGTTGAAACTGGTGCATCAGCAATCAGAGCCCCATATAGGCTGCGTACCTCCTGGGTATTTGCAGCTCCCTAGCCGACAAACTAAGCAGAAGTGTCTCTGCAGACTATGAACGGGAGAGCTATGACACTGTCCTAATCAAGGTATTTACACAGTGGGGTATTCCATTATGGGACCTCTCTGCATCCCAGGCAAATAGAAAATTTCCCCTGCATTGTTCTGGTGAGGAAGGGAGGAAAGGGGGGCATGGTTCGTGATTTCAAGGATGACACTCTCCTTGACAGATGACCTTTCCTCCCATGCCCCCTACTAGTGGAAATCATAGGCAAGATCTGTCACGACAGCCATCATCATCCTCCTAGCACCCTCCCCGCCCAGGCAGTTCTGGTTCCTGGAACTTCTAACAATGTCTGTACACGTGCTTATCAGGATCTGCCCGTTTCTGGATGTCCTAATCCAGGACATGGGGAAAGTCAAGTACTTCAAACTGAGCACACTCCATCTCATGGCCTGGTGTTTGGATAGGCATCAGAAATAGAATGCTCATGCTCTGCCCTCATTCAAAATCTTTAACCAAAATAGAAACGATTCTACTAGAGCCTGCTCCCTACCTACATGGAGGGGCCATTTGGTTTAGGCATGCCTCCACCAACAGTCACTCGATACTGCCAGCATTCCAGTTATCCTAGACTATCTCCTCTCCTTAAAGACTTCAGGTTTGACCCTTAGTTTGCTGTGGGTACACCTGTCAGCAATTAGTGCTTTCCTCCTTCCAGTAGAAGGACTTTCTGTATTAACTCACCCAGTGTCTGTACTATTTATGAAGGGCTTATGGCAGACCCTCCCTATACAATATTTCACAAAGATGTCTCTTAGGTTATACTCCAGATTTCTGCCTAAGATTGTCTGAGTTCCTCACCAGTCAGTCATTACTTCCCTATATTTTTCCCCAAACGTCATGCTTCTTCCGAAGACAAGAGACTTCACTCCTTCAATGTCAGGCACACCCTGGTATTCTACCAGCAGATAACCAAACCCACTGGAAAATTTCCAAAACTCTTTATTGCCATAGCATAGTGGTTTTCAACCTTTTTTCTTATGCAGATCCCTAAAAAGTTCAAATGGGGGTGCAGCTCTCTTTGGAAATCTTAGATATAGTCTGTGGACCCCCAGGGGTCTGTGGACCACAGGTTGAAAACCAAAGTTCTATGGTAATGACAATCTTTCGTGGACCCCTTAAACATAGTCCACAGTCCCTAGGTTGAAAACCACTGCCATAAGCAGAAAGATTGCCTGGGCAAGCCATATCCTCCCAGAGGAGTTCGAAGTGGGTTTTAGGATGCATCTAAGAATTGGAGAGGTATCGACCCACACTGCCTTTTATGCCCTTGGATGAGAGCACAAGGGATGCTACTGCATATGTGTGGGTCAATGGACAGTGATTTGAAAAATTTCCAGACTCAGGCCCATAGCTCTCACGGGTATCCATGTGTGGAATACAGATAGGGACCACACATCTCGACAAACCTCCATGTACAGTAAGTAACCTCCATTTATCTTCGTTAGAGCTCATCAGAATAACACCCAGACTGTCTGTTGGCCATATGGTTTTATAATGAGAGTTAGCTTTTTTCTTTTTGAGATTTGACTGCAACCCAGTAGTAATTACTGAACTACTAAGAGAATTAATTTCCTTCGGCTTGTACCAAGCTTATTAGCTAATGGAGATTAGAGATGACATTCAAAGAAAAAAGTGTCCTGATTTGCTTTTTTATAATGATGGAAAGGAGACCTATGGTCACACTTTAAATATTTCTTCCATTTTGAAGGCTATTATGGTCCCATGTCAAATATAGAGAATACCTTTCAAATTAATAGAATTTTTCAGAATGGAAGAAGCTTTTTTAAAAATACGCCTACTGGAAAATGTTTTAAACTGTTTTTATATAAATAATTTCCCCCCTTGTATTAACTTCCCTGTTTTGCTGACAGGCTCCTTGGAGGACTGGAGAACTAGTGGAATTATAACACCATAAGAGACAGAACTAAAACCTGGGCAGTTAAGAAGGAAAACGATTTTACTCCATTTATATCTTGAGTTCTGTTTTTTATTATAGGCTACGCCTAATTAACCCTATCTGCTCGCAACACAAAGGAGAAAAGCTCTGTATATAACTTAACACTCACCCCATTTAATTGAGGGTTGTGAAAGCTCCTGTTTTCATTCTAACCTTCTAATGAGTACTCCAGCAAAAAGGATACTTCTGATATTAAAAAAAAACAAAAAAAAACCCCTTTTTTAAATAAAAAAATAAAACTGTTCTCGCCTTCTGTATGAAGTTCACGCTTTCTAAATATGTCTTTTTTAAAATAAAGAGATGCAAACAGGAATTTTTTCTTTACAAGCCACTTCTAAGATAGAGGGTTTTTCCATTACTGTATGTTGCTCTTTAACAGATGGTGTTTTTTGTTTGTTTCTAAAGCATACATTCGATCCAATCAGATTATGGGCTGGGGAGAAAAGGCTATTGAGATACGATCAGTGGAAACTGGGCACTTGGATGGTGTGTTCATGCACAAAAGGGCACAAAGACTCAAGTTCTTATGTGAACGGAATGACAAGGTAGTATTTTTTTTCTTTCAGTTTCTTGTTTTCAATTAAATCATGTGCTTTAATTGCATTATAAATACCTTGGACATTAAAGCTTAATACAAATCTCTCTGCTTTCTTTCTTGCTCATCAGAGTGATGAGCAAGCAGATAGTCTGAACACTTGACTGCCATCATAAATGGTTTTTATCTATTTTCTTCCAGGTTTTCTTTGCCTCTGTACGGTCTGGCGGAAGCAGTCAAGTTTATTTCATGACCCTAGGCAGGACTTCTCTTCTGAGCTGGTAGAAGCGGTGTGATTTGACAAGGGATTGCTGGCATCCAGAGTCGTCACGATCCTCAGAACTTGGAATTATTAGAAACTGGAGTACAGACCTGCACTGATGCAAGCACGCCGTGTGAATGTGTGTGCGGGCATCACTAGTGTTAGGGTTCTTTTTGTTTTTAAACAGAGGCTGCAATGCAGCTGGTGCTGTAAAGATATTACCATCAGGTGCTATAAGTCTTTGAGATTTGGGATCACACTAGAAAGCAACAGGTCTTTTTTTTCCCCCCTGTTCAGCTCCAGAATTCCTAGTCTTTGAATGACTCTGTTTGTTAGCGTGAAAAGAGAAAGACTTACCGTGAACATGCTGTTGATGTGACAGGAGGCAGGCAAGAGAAGGTGACAAGTGGTGGTGAGAGAGTCAGTCTTGCTGAAGCAGAGGGCAGATCTAATCTAGTAATGTTAACAATCTATTTAATGGACATGTCTTTTTTGTAATGTGACAATATGTGGACAAAGAGGAAGGTGCAGGTTTTAAGAAGTTAATATTTATAAAATGTGAAAGACACAGTGGCTAGGATAATTTCTTTTTGGGGGATGGGGTGGGGGTTGAAATTCTTATTTCCGTTTGTTTGGTTTTATTTTGGCCTGGCCAAGAACTTAGTCCTTTTTCTGTGTACCAGGTTTTGCCTGAAACGTGCAGATGATAAAAAGTTTGTTCATTTTCTATAATGATTCTGTATTAGGACAGAACTTGGTTATGTCACAGTATTAGCACTGCCTCAGTTAAAGGTTTAATTTTTGTTTAAACCTAGAAGTGCAACAACAGTTTTACCACAGTCTGCACTTGCAGAATTAAAAAAAAAAATTTCCAAACTACATATGTTTATTTTTTGTGCCTACCTCATTGTTTTTAATGCATAAAAGAGGTGGTTTAGTTTATACGTTTTTAGAGGAAAAACCATTAATGTCTAATTTAATCTTAATACCAAAACTACCAGATGAAAGGTTTGACTGTTATTCTGTAGCAAGTTTCAGCAGAAGAGGAGACTAGCCCATTGAGATGGTTGAAATAGCCTTATGGCACTGAGACACTGACTAATGTAGTTGCTTACTGAGTTTGGAAATCAAACATTTTTATCAACTTCATCAGTAATGAAGATTGATGAATTTAACCTAAAAGCAGAGGTTTCACTCTTCTAACATGTGGGCTTAGTAACAGGCAGGTAACAATAACTAGTCTAGTTCTATAAACTGTTAAATGTTGTAGGAAATTTTTTGGGGAGGTGATGTTTTTCTTTTCTAAGAATGCAATGCACTAAAACTATTTTAAGAATGTAGTTAATACTGCTTATTCATAAAACAGCATATACTTGTGTTTAGGTGTAAGATCCCAGCTCTGGCTTTTCCCTTTTTTTAAAAAAAAAGTCAGTTTTATTTTATGAATAAGTTTCTGACATTTGTAATAAATGTCTCGAGAGTAATAATTTGTTTAATGGCTACATGTTCATTACTTGAGAAATCTTGAGTGTATAATAATCTGTTGGTGATGTAATAATGCACAGTGTCATGATTCAACCATTTTTATTTTATTTTATTTTTTGTTTTGGTGGGGTACTTTGCTGACAGCTGCCTTAAGCTGTTCATTCAGTGAACAGGCTCTCAGTGTTTCACGGGCTTTGTCTTCTGCTGTGGTTAACTTTCTTTCATGGCATGACAGGTAGGGCTTTTTAAACATTCTTGAATCAAACAGATTGATTGTTCAAGTGACTGGTCACTTGATTGCTTTGACAGTAACAGCACCAATGGAGCAAGCGCTTTGCTCGGCAAACTCGTCTTTTGGCATCAGTGCTGTAAATTCTTCTAATCTGGTCAGTGTTTTTTGCTGAAAGCTCTCCTTTGAACATCAGAAACGGTTTAAAAGGGAGCTGGCATACACATCATCCACACGTGCGCCTGTACACGCATGTATCAAGAAAGCCTTACATTTCTGGCAGAAGAGTACTTAGAAATATTTTTTTTAAATCATTTTGACTTTTGGATAGCACTGAAGGTCAAGGGTGGGGGCACATTTCTTCAATATCTGTTACAATCAGCCAGAAGAGCTATCAGTTCTCTTTATTATAATAAACAAAGGGCACTCAGAAGTCCAGCATAATCATAGACATGGATGTAATTACAAGATGCCCCTGTAGCATAGTTCACTGACACTGATTGGTCCCGTGTCGTTCTGCATGGTTTTAATTCTGCAGCGCTGGGTGGTTACAATGGATTTAGGTTTTGTCGCCACCTCACACACTACCTTGGGAATCAGTACTGTTCATGGAGATGAGAATGTTCCAGGGATTCCCCAAGTTAAGGATAAGTGCTGTTGAAGTTCTAATACTTCTGGAGGGAAATTCCTTCACTGGAGCTGCTGGATGGCAACTTTTGCCTCCACAGAAGTGCCAAGGTGGCCAAACTACAAGTCAAACCAGTGTTACGAAACCACTAAATACCGAACGTTGAACTCTTTAAACAGTGCTTTTGTAAGAGAAGAAAAAAGGCTCCTAGGTTTAGTTTTAAGCTTTAATAAGTAATAACTTTCTGTATCTTTAAGTCAAAGTAACCCTAACTGTATGACTGCAGTGTTTTATTTTTATCTAATGCACATGTTATGTTGAAGAAAATGTTTACAAAAATGGTTTTGTTATCCTAACGTGCATCACATATTTATGGTTTATTTGAAAGTGACTTTGGTGGGTTTTTTAGTTTTTCTTAGTAGTAGAAGTACACTTTTTGTGATTTATAACCCCAAACTCTGCTGATTATAAAGATGCTAAACAATAATACGAATGACAAACTGCATTAAAATTACTAATTATAGAGCTGCAAAGCAGACTGGTGACAAGTAAACACTCAGCCTTTTTTTTGCAGTGCTATCTAACTGGTCTTCTGTGTATTATGGATATTACTGTTTTTTCCCCCATTTTTCCTTAAATAAAGTCAAAATGACACCTACTGTATGTGGAAAGTATTTTAAATATTGTTCTGATCCTGGAGAATTACTGCCTTATTCCATTTAAGAGGAGAGAAAGCAGTGTTACCAAATATCATGATTTTACTGCCAGTTCAGTAATATTTGGTATTTTTCTTAAAGTCCCAGAATCGTAGCTTTTTTTCTTTCTTTTTTTAATTTTTGGTCTTTGGAGTTGTCGAAAAGCTTTAAAACGTAAATCAGTTACACCCAGAGGCTCAGAAGACACTTACTGGGAACCTAAAAATTGTCTTTTAAAAGCACATGATTTTGGGGGGGCGGCATTACTAAGAAAGCACAGTGAACTGACATGTAAGGGCAGATCTCAGCGGGTGTCAATGACATAGCTCCACTGAAGTGCAAGCCTGCTAAGTGTAAGTGAAGGGAGTAGTGTAGAAAATTGGCACAGAGCTCCCACTGGCACTCCCTGGTCCTGGCTGTACTCTGTATGTGCTTTCCACCATGTGCTGGTTCCTTTCTGTTGTGGGGATGAAAGAAAAATGCCTACTGCTCTGAACAAGTTGACTTCTTGTCTGGGCTGCTGCTGAAACAGGAAGTCTGTGCTCCCACCAAAGATACACGTTCAGAGTTCCCTCTTTCTTTGAACAGTAGAAGCTAGCCATAAGTTGTAAGTTAATTAAAAAAAAATTCAGGGTTTCTTTAGTTTTATACAGACGGAAAAGTTTTTAAAAATTGTTCAGGCCTGCAGATACCTCTTTCTCTTGACTTTAGAGTCCAGCTGCTGATCAACAACAACAAAATAGCTGAAGCAATTAATTGCTAGCTAAACTCAAGCTGACTCTCACCTAATGCCTGGTCCGGAGTGACAAGGTTTCCTTAGTGAAACTGGCAAGCAGTCAAAGAAGAAAACAACCATGTTTGCTTTGGAGGCTTCTCTGCATTAGAAAATTGTATAGTTTATGATAAACCCAGATTAGCACTCATTATAGGCAAAGACTATCATATTTAATATTGTGGCAGCTGGGTTGTGGTTAATACTGGTGATCATATTTGATGTCCACATATTGGGAGTTAGCAAAGGCAATGGGAAACATGGAAAGGAATCATACTCCACAGAGGAAAAAGAGCTGCACAATTGCAATTGGGAAGACACAGGAAGAGGCTTATAAAACAGAGCCAAATGTCATCCTTCTACGTGATTTATGTATATGCAAATGGCCAAGTTGATCAGGCACCAGGAAAAATGTTGTGGAGGGAGAGGGGGAAATGCAAAATAACAAAGGAAAACCCATGTATTGTATAAGAACAATAATAAATTACAATTAGCCAGATAAAGTAAAAGTTAAAAAGCACTTGAAAAAATAAAATCATGCAAGCTTTTAACATTTAGATTCAAGTCGAAAATAAATATTAAAGCTAGAAAAGCACAGGCCAAGTTGTAAACTGAAGATTAAAGTTATAGCTATGTAAATATAAAATAAAAACAAAACTAAAGGAGGCATCCCTTCTGGGATGGCAGGTCTGAAGAAGGATGTTTGCTGCAGAATGAGGATTTTCTGGGAGCTGAGATGGAGAAAACTGCAGTTTTGTGGACAAGACTGCCTTTGCGAAGAGAGGATGTTGGTTGCAGAGTGTCTTTGTTGGACTGCATTTTTAATAATTTGTCATGGATGCCTAGAGCCTGGGATGAGGGCTCTCATGTTGGAATTTGAAATGGAAAATTAAAATGGAAGTAAAAAAGATGCAGCAGAAATGCCACAAAGGCAAATGAAAGAAGCTTACCTATGGCAGATGAAAGATTTCTGCAGCACTGTAAATTTAACACTGGATTTTGTAGTGACAAAATTGCAGAAGCTGAGACCTTGTTCCACTGATTCAGGTTCCATTTCCACAATTAGTGTTTAATATAACACCAGCCCATTTTACTGCCAAATGTAGTCTCCATTTCTCAAGTACAGGGCAGAACTTCCAGATCTCCTTGACAAGCTGTCTCAAAGTCACATGGACACCTTCACATTGCCATAGCCCTAATGCAACATTGTGAAGAAGAAACTAGTTTAATTCTGAATGGTTCATGTAGTATTAGCTTTGAAGAATATCATAAGGGAAATGTCTGTCAACACTGATCTTGTCTACCTACGGATGGTTACTTCTTTTTTCTTTTGATCGTTTTTGTAGTCACAGAAGTTGAACGATGAGAATGCTTGTTTGACAATTTGCAAAGAATATCTCATTTTCCAGAATTTAAACTCTAGGAATGGGGATTACTCGCCCTGCTGATCCAAAGAAAGAACACTATAGTACATGTGGGGGATGAAAGTTCAAAGAGCAACTCGTGCAGAGTGGCGCTGAGAATGGGGGAGAGGAAGGATGGATCTCAGCGCGCACACATCTTTGGTTGAACTCCAGCATTAAGATGATGATGATGATGATGATGATGATGATGATGATGATTTCAGCTCATGATCGCACATTAGATCTTAAAATGTAGAACATTTTTTAATTTGAAAAACGATGACGCAACGTTCAGAGGTGGCATAAAAGGGGATTAAAACTGAGTGCACTGATATTGCTGTGGAGGCCACATGTATTAGGGAGAGAGAGGAAGGTAACTTCAGTCTCAGCTTCCTTTGTGGTCATATCACTAGAAATGACAGAATGCGATGTGAGGATCACTTTCTGCGTGTCGTGCTGTCTTGTCTAATAATTCCTGAAGAAAGCTCCTTTTGGAATACACCAAGCATTTTAGTCTCCCCAATGTCTTGCTCTAATTCACCTCAATCTCAGTCTAACCTTTAAAACGGGGGGAAGAGTATTCTGTTATTTAAAAGTGGAAACCCTTAATTTAATGAGACTGTACCATTCCAGTGGGGAGCGAAAACCAAATGGCAGGAGGGGTTTCCTCTCTCGAACTAAAAGAGGAAACTTGGTTTAACATTTCATACGGAGGCTGTTTTGGTTCAACAGGGTCAATAGCATGTGACATGGGAAAGCTAATCTAATTTGTTCCAACTGCACTTTATGCTGCTCATGCTTCTCTGGTCCTCTCTTTGAAATGCTGTTGCACAACTTCATGCTTGTCATTCAGTGAAATTTGTCAGTTAAAAAGGAATTTCTGCACGTTCCGTTTAATATATACAAAGATGAAATTAACCTTTGTCTACACCATGTTACCCATGTTAAAGTGTTTTCAGTACTCTGAAACAGAAAAATAAGAGGATTTAATCTATTTTATACTTAGCCTTTTATCTCACAGTGCTTACAATAATTCTCAGGAGAACCCTGTGAGGGACGATTGGTAAGAATTCAGTTTTTCAAATAGGGGACGTTGAAGCACAGAAGAAGGTAAATGATTTGCCTCAGGTCTCAAAGGAAGTCAGTGGCAAAGTTGGTAATAAAATACAGAATTCTAGATGCCTAGTCTGTGCGCTAACCACTAAACAAAACTACCTCATTGAAGTTCACTCTGCCATATGATCCTAAATTTGGTCAGGGTGGCAGACTAGCCCTTAAAGAAACACTTGGTCTTTCCACTAGCAAGATATTCACTAATTATTAGCATTTTGGCTTATTCAGACTAAAAATCATTTGCAAAATTAGATCTGGTCAGAAAATGAAGCAGGGGTGGGAATTCCTATTTTTATCAAATGAAATGTTCATATTTTGTTGAAATTTCACTTTTCCAGTCATTTGACTAGCCCTTAGTAAAATGCAAATATTCCCATTTCATTAATTTAATTCTCACGTCCGTGCCTTGCTGACTCAGCTGCCACGTGCTGGAGTAAATCTGACTCCTTAAACTCTGTGTGGACGACAGCCAAGGTTTGAGCCCTTGTGTGAACTACCTTAATTTGACACAACCTACAAACTGCTTAAGTGGCTTGCTAAAGGTCGTAGTCAAATACTGGCCGAGTTGTGAACAGAACCCACCCCTCCACAGCCAGTTCCAATTCAGAATTCTCTACTCCGAGCTTTTTATTCTAGACAGGATTCAGAGCACTACCTGTAGGGCTGATCCACTTCCCATGGTAAGACTCCTTTTTCAATTGCTTATAGCTTTGCGAAACTTTAATAATTTGGGCTGCAATTTTCCATTCCAGGTGTCTGCCTCAGGCTGGATTTTTTCTGGAAAACGTCAAAGTGGTTCAGCTGTTTCAGAGAACGAAGGCTAGGGGAAAATGCATTGTTTTGTCCATGTTAAATTGCTGCAGCATTTTCTTCATAATGATCTACTACCCCCATACTTGGAGCAGGAACTTGAAATTTGGTGGTGGGTGTGGTGACAACAAGAACCAGCTTGCTGTCAGGTTCGATTATATGGATCCCTCAATAAAGGAGTGACACGGGTTGCTTTGCATACAATTTGTTTTACTTCTGACAATCTATACGTCAACAATTACAATTTAGAAATCAACATTAATTCTGGTCTAATGCAACAACTTAACTGGTCACAATTACAGCTATACAATTATACAGGTAACTTATACTATGGGGTTATACTTACACAATTATACTTACACAATTATTCTTACTGCAGCAGTGGGGTTTGTCAACAACAAATGCTATACTACCTAGGTTGCTTCCCGAGTTTTCGTCTGAGTGGAATATGGAGTCACACTCAGGTTTCCATCTGAGTGGACTATAGAGTCAAACGCAGGCCCAGTCTACACTTACCTTTGCGATTCAGCGGCAGTCGACAGGAGATATGCAAGTGACGTAAATCACTTGCGTATCTCCCGTCGACTTTGCAGTGTCTCCTCTGCGCGGCGTCCATACTGCCCTGCGTCGAAGGGAACCGCGCTTCCTTCAGCACAGCGCTACTCTACTTACCGGGGTGGTTTTTCTGCATCGCTTGCTGGATCGACTCAGCGCTTCTATACAAACCACTCAGTTGATCCAGAGCAATCGATGTGATGGCAAATTTGCCACCATCAGCGTAGACCCAGCCTCAGGTTTCTCAGTCACACGCCCTACACTTAGGCTAGAGCTGTGAGCTGGGGAGAGATGAAAAGGCTGATCAAACCTTTCACGTAATGCTATTCTGGTGCATTCCTTAAGATGCGAGGCTTCTGCAACTACTTCCTGATGGTGACAACCTTTATGCTCTTCCCACAGCCATACACCCACTCTTTTGGCCAATCATTGAGTGTTTTGGGCAATGAGGTGAATGAAGGGCTGTGGCCCAACACAGCCAAACATGTCTTAAGTTTTTCTTATTGGCCAGCTGCAGGCTGGACCTTGGTTTTAGACCGTGTGCTACGTGCTATTATTTTTGCTGCTGACAAAAGACCACTTTCTTTGAAGCATTTCTTAACCCTTATCTGAATTTGAGTCATCCTAATCTTGCTGCAACAGAGTTTGTTTTTCAATGGCCAACAGGCCTGGCCTTGCCCCACCTCATTTGCTTGTTTGCTAAATCTTCGGGATCTGCTTGTCTTTCCAGTGATAACTGCCCCTGTTGTTTGAGCACCCCTTTTTGCTGGTATGCAATTACTTGCAAAATGGCTTCGAGGCACATATACCTCACAGGCTTTACAGAAGTCTTACAACAGTGGGGAAAGAGGTTGTCTTTGTATTAGAGATGTGCCTTTTGCTGTCCCTGTGACGAGCTGCTCCTATTTGGCCAAGTTATAAGTCTTTGAAAAACCCCAGTTCACACACGCTCGCTAGAGACTCACCAAAGCTTAACAACTAAAAACCTGCAGGATTCGGTCCTCACGGAGCATGCTTGAGCCTTTCGGTTCCTACTGCTGACTAGACTGCACGTTCACCATTCACAGAGGGACTCACCATGTCCCATCCCCTCACAGCTCCTCACAGTGACCAGACTCTGAAAGTGCCATCCCCACAGAGTGACTGAGCATTCTCCACTTGTGTCTAGAGGGGCACAGAAGGACCTGGCAGCTCCCAGCAGCTCTCTTGTGATGGAGGCTGACGCCAGAACTGAGAGCAGGGAGCCTTTCTTGTCTGTGCTCTCTGACAGCTTCCTCCTCCAGAGTGGGGGCAAGTATCTGATTTGAATGCAGAGGGGACAAAAGAAGGACCTGGGTGGAGGGACAGGAGAAGTCTGGTGAGACTGGGGCTGAAGTAGAGGAGAGGAGAGAAGAGAAACTGAGACAGGCAATTGAAGGTGGAGACTGGGACCGGGAATCCATAAGGGAAACGAGGGGACGGGAGCCAGTGGGCTGCGAGAGCAGGGTGGATAGTGAAATCAGAGAAGAAACTGGAGGGAACTGCAGCTGTATAAGGAGACAGCCTAAGAAGTAGTGCGGTGGGGGCTGGCAGGGGGAGGAGAAATAGAACTGACAAGGAGCGAAGGTGCAGGGGGAGAACTGGGAATGACTAGTGGGAAGACTGATATTGGTGAGAAGCCCAGGAAGAGAAACTGGGACTTTCTGGGACATCAAGCCCAGAATAGGAGACTCGGACTGGCTGAGCAAGGAGATTGGGATGAGAAGCCTCAGGAGCAAAGATGGGGTTTGGGGTAGGCAAGTAGAATGGGACTAGGACAAGGAGCCAGAGGATGGGGGTAGAGATAGGACTGGAACAGGGAAAGGTCAGAGGACACAGGGCAGAAGGGGAAGAGGCAGAAGTTTTCCCACCAGAGTAAACTGTCCTCCAGAACCTTGAATGGAACCCAAGATTCCTGAGTTTCACCATTCCACTGCTCTCATCAAATATGTGTGAAACCCTTTGGCAAAGCATGTGTCTCATCCTCCCTCCCCCCCCATGGGCTGGTCCACATACTGGACAACAATCTACTATTGCTGTCAATTACTCCATTAGCTCCAGTGGCAGAGTGGCTGCTGATGACCCTAGTGGGTGTCAATAGGTTGCTACAGGATGGAATTATTTTTTCATTTTCATTTTTACACACACACAACTTGTGTTAAAAGAACATCAAGATTGCAAAGTTCAGTACTTAAAAATTAGGAACTGCCTGTGCGACTTTAACTCTGCCCACTTGCGCATGCGCATTATGGTAACGGTCTCTAATCACATGATCAGATACTATTTTTTTTCCCCCACAGGACCATTGCCTCCTTCAGTGCCCAGGATGGACCTGTTTGGGGGTGAATTAGAGTTGTGTAGTTAAGGAGGTGGTTATCCTTAGGTTCTAAGCCTCACTTGTTGCAGAAGTTTGAAGGTGTGTAGTAAATGCAGGGGACTGCGAGAAAAGAAAGGAGGATCTCATGGTCAAGACAGTTGCATTCTGACCTGGATCCTATTCCTACCTCTGGCATAGTCTCTATGTGATTCTAAGGAAGTCACTTAAACCAACTATTCCCAGATGGTCACTAATTGTGTGCTCTTCATTTATTGGGTGCCTGACTTGAAACTCTGGACCCTGATCTGTAGAAGCGCTGAGCACTCAGCTGCAACTGAAGTTCATTGGAGTTGTGCTTGAATATAGAATATAGGATAAATACTCTGAAAAAACTGGTCTTAGGTGTGGGCAGCACCCAAATTAGTGGATACTTCTGACCTTAAGCTCTCTGCTTGAGCTTCCCACCTCTGGAAGAGAGAGACTATCATCCCTTCATCTCAGGGGTGTTATGAAGATAAATTGTTTGCGAAGCACTCAGATATGGTGGTTCCATCGAAAAACCCCTGGGTAAATTAATTTTTTCTTCAGAACATGGTTTGAACAGTGTGCAGAAATAAAGGCTAGGGCCACATACTGGGCAACGAGGCTAAAACAAAATATTGAATAGCTGATTACTAAGTAAGCATCCTCTATTTTGCACACAGGAGACACTGTGGGATCATGTAGACTATCATAATGCACATGCACAAAGGGAGATGAATGCAAATTGCACAGATAACCTGAATTCTGACAGTCCCTAATTTTGACTTTGCAGCCTTAATAATGTTCTTTTAACATAGCTTTGTGGGTGCGGGTGCTTGTGCATGCATGAAGTACGTGAAAAAGATCTCATGCCTGGTTTCTGTATTTTAGTTATTTGGAATTTATTAATTTTAAATTAAGGGAGCACTTCTCAATTGTCGGCTTGGATCCAACAACGCACTTAAGCACGTGTTTCGCTTCAACCACATGTACAATTCCGTCCCTATTCAGCTAAACACTTAACTGTGTTTTTAAATCCAAATGACCTCAGTGGGACTTAAGCATGTGCTTAAATTTCAATGTAAGCACATGTTTAAGTGCTGCGCTGAATCTTGACCTTTACAGCTACACTGGCAACTATGGTATTTGGTTGGAAGGTAGATGTGGGCATTGCAAAAATTGTGCAAAAATATAAAAGAGTGTATCCTACTTAAAGACACACAAAATGAATTCTAAGAGACCTAAAACTCCCCGCTCTGGACTTCCTGCAGATACTTAAATCATAAAAACTTCCCCTGATGTTCCTGTAATGAAATTAACTGACTGTGAAAGATAAAAGGAAAGGGGAGCAACATGGAATGTTAAAACGTTAAGTACAGAATTATAGATTCACACTTGTAATGAATCTAGCAGATAGCAGCAGCCAGACTAAGAGGAGAGCTAATTATTTCAAGGCATAAAGAATCAGTTATGGATAATTAAGCTGTAATTATCTTTCCTGTAGTTTGCTGATAGTTTTTATTATTCTCTTCGCATTGTTTTGAGATGTAGTAATAATGGGTTTAACTATTGTAGTTTGATAAAACAACAAAATGACATGGCATTTATGCAGCACTTTTCAAAATCTCAAAGTGGGAAAGATTCCTATTCTACGGAGATAGAAATGGCATTTAGCTTTGAAGTGACTTGTTCTATCCTCGAGTGATTGCCTCTCCCTCCTCAGACATTGATGATTCGTTTCGGCACCGGAGTCGGTGTCTGAGGCGGCACCAGTTGAGATCACCGTCATCAGCCAGTCATCCTCGAGTGTCGGACTCCGACTTGAGACCGAGGTGTTGGTCCCGGCACCGCTCGCCAGTTCTAAGGAGTTGTAAGTGCCGCGGTGTCATTATCAGCTTCGCCCAGTCGCCGGCATCAATCCAGACACCGCCTCTCTTCGGGTTCGTCTAGAAGTGGATCCCGAAGTGGCTCTACTAGATGGCACTGTCGGCACCGTTCCCCCCGGCTCGGGTTCCACGATGCCAGGAGGAAGTGCAGCCCCCGGCACTGACGACGGCACCGGGATGGCCCCAACCCTCTTGGCAGTGGCCATATTGGGGATCTTGGGGAGCACGGTTCGGGCAGAGAACTATGTCGGCCCTTGCCTCTGTAGCCCAGCAAGCACTTCCTCAGGCCCCACCAGTGCAGGAAAAGGATCGCTCCTCAGGGGAGGAGTCAGATCCTGGCAAGGGACCCTTGACAGGGCCACGCCACCTGTCCTCCTCTTCGTTGCCAGATGAGGTGGCTTATAGGGACCAGGGGCCCCCCCCTTATTGGCTTCAGGGCACACCAAGAGCTCCTGAAGAGGATAGCTTCCAACCTTGACCTGGAGGTCAAAGAACTCACAGAGGAAGACGACCCTCTCTTTGGGTATGTGGGGGCTCAAGGTCCTTCGAGGGTAGCGCTGCCCATACACGACAGGGTACTCCGGCTGGCCAAAGCAGTCTGGCAAACCACCACCTCTGTTGCCCCAACCTCCAAGGGTGCCGAGAAAAAATATTATGTGCTGGCTGAGGCACACAAGTACCTTTTCACTCACCCAGCCCCAGGGACTCTGGTGGTGGATGCCGCCAACCAGGACAGGCAGGGGGGCCCAAAGCTCTACTCCCAAGAACAAGGAGGGCAGAAAATTAAACCTCTTTGGTAGGAAGGTCTATTCCACTGGGGCGCTCCAGTTTAGGGTGGTGAATCACCAAGCCCTCTTGGGGAGGTACAATCTTAATTTATGGGACTCTTTGCGAAGGTTCACAGAGTCTCTGCCCCAGGACCAAGTGGCAGACTTCACCACAGTCTTGGAAGAAGGGCTGACCGTCGCCAGCGCAGCCCTACAGACTGCAGCGGACACGGCCAGCAGGGCTATGGCCTCTGCTATTGCCATGCAGCGCGCAGCATGGCTCCAGTCCACAGGCCTGTCCCAGGAAGTGCAGCACTCCGTCCAGGACCTGCCCGCTGATGGAGCTGTTCTGTTTTCCAACAAAACAGATGAGAAGCTGCACACCCTGAAGGACTCTAGGGCCATGCCGCGCGACTTGGGCCTGTACACCCCTCAGGCAGCGAGGGAACAGACCCACCAGCAGCAGCAGTGCCCACAGCAACAACCTAGGCCACCTCCTAGGCCTTTCCTCCCCACAAGGGACAGGGATAGGAACAGGGGCGTTGGATGGCGCAACCGCTCCGGGTCGTCCTCCACTTCCCAGCAAGGGCCCTCCAAGGGTCCTAAAGGGAAGCGGCAATTTTGACGGTGCACCCGAGGGTGGCATCATTATCCCCCTCCTGGATTCACCCCTGGCCTTTAAAGACAGGGTAAGGCCCTTCTACGAATGCTGGCGGGACATCACGTTGGACCACTGGGTCCTAGAGAGAGTGCATCTGGGTTACACCCTCCAGTTTGTGGCTCCCCCGCCCAGTTACCCTCCTTCCCCGTCCCTCTTCAGGGACCCATCTCATGAGCAACTCCTCCTTAAGGAGGTCCATTCCCTCCTGGACAAGGGAGCGATAGAAGCGGTTCCGCCACTCAAGGTGGGGAGGGGATTATACTCGAGGTACTTCCTCGTCCCGAAAGCGAAGGGCTGCCTCAGGCCTATTTGGGGCCTGCGCAGGTTAAACAGGTTCATAAAGAAACTCAAGCTTTGCATGGTGTCCCTAGCGGCCATTATCCCAGTTCTGAATCCAGGAGATTGGTTTGCCGCCCTTGACCTGAAGGATGCGTATTTTCATATCTCCATCCTTCCCAGCCAAAGGCGCTTCCTCAGGTTCACGGTAGCTGGTGGCCACTACAAGTTTATGGCCCTGCTGTTTGGCCTATCGTCCTCCCCCAGGGTCTTCACAAAGTGTGTGGTGGTGGTGGTGGCCTACCTGAGGCGCAGAGGGGTCCAGATCGTCCCATACCTGGACAACTGGCTAATAAGGGGCAGGTCCAGGTCTCAGGTGCACGAGGTGGTTTCCCTCGTCTATGCCACCTGCAACAGTCTGGGGCTGCTCATCAACGAGCAGAAATCGACGTTGTCTCCAGTACAGCGCATAGAGTTTATAGGGGCCTCCCTAGACTTGGTGCAAGCCAAAGCCTCCCTCCCACGCTCGAGGTTCGAGGCAATGTCAGAGATAATCTCGCAGCTACAGCAGTGCCCCACGACGACAGCCAGGCAGCGCCTTCAGCTGTTGGGTCACATGGCCGCATGTATGTTTGTGGTGAGATTGGCCCACCGCAGGCTCAGGCCCCTCCAAGGTTGGTTGGCCTCAGCGTACATGCCCAGCAGGCACCGGTTGGACAGAGTGGTGACAGTACCCCCCACGGTTCTGGTGTCACTACAGTGGTGGAGGAACCCCAGGACGGTGTTGGAAGGGGTTCCGTTCAGGGACTTGACCCTCTTGGTCACCCTCATCTCCTATGCATTGGATTTGGGGTGGAGGGCCCACATCAGCGGCAGCCTGAACACGCAAGGGCACTGGCCACAGGAGGAGAGGGCCCTCCACATCAATGTGAAAGAACTCAGGGCAGTCAGACTAGCATGCAAAGTGTTCCTCGCGTTTTTATTGGGCAAGATGGTACAGGTGCTGATGGACAATACCGCAGCAATGTTTTATATCAACAAACAAGGGGGGGGGCGCGCTCCATGGCTCTTTGCCAGGAAGCACTTCAACTTTGGGACTTCGTGCTGAGGCACAACTTTTGTTTAACTGCCTTTCATCTCCCGGGGGTCAGGAACGACGAGGCAGACCACCTCAGCAGGTCATTTCTACCCCGACACGACTGGTTTTTGCATCCGGAGGTAGCGGCCAGGATTTTCCGCGAGTGGGGTGTTCCCTGACTGGACCTGCTCGCATAGTCCTGGAACAGGAAGTGCCTGAGGTTCTGCTCGCTCCAGGGTCATGAACCGGGCTCCATCTCTGACGTGTTCCTCATCAAATGGACGGGGACCCTCATACGCGTTTCCCCCCATCCCACTCTTACCCAAGGTCCTCTTGAAAATCAAGAGGGACAGAGTGGACGTGATCCTGATTGCCCCAGCATGGCCGAGACAGCACTAGTTCAGTATGCTGCCAGACCTCTGTTGCCGCACTGATTGAGTTCTCGATAAGGCCGCATCTGCTCTCCCAGGACTTTGGTCACCTATTGCACCCGAGCCTGGACTCCCTGCACCTGATGGCCTGGAGACTCTCTGGCTGATGGAGGAGGAGAGAGCCTGCTTGGCACAGGTCCAGCACGTTCTGCTGGGCAGCAGAAAACCTTCCACACAGGTTGTATATAGGGCCACGTGGAAGAGGTTTACCTGCTGGGCGGAGTCACATGGCATCCCCCGGGCATGTCCCCTATACAGGCTATCCTGGAGTATTTACTACAGCTTAGACTCCAGGGTTTGGCGCTAGCCTCCCTTAGGGTGCACCTGGCGGCCATCTTGGCTTTCCATCAGCCATTGGAGAGGCGGTCCCTGTTTTACCACCCGATGTTGGTGAGGTTCCTCAAGGGGGTTGAGAGGCTCTATCCACAGGTCCATGACCCGATGCCTCCCTGGGATCAACCTGGTCCTGTCTAGACTCATGGGGCCCCCCTTTGAGCCCTTGGCCACTTGCCCCCTGCTGATCCTGTTCTGGAAGGTGGCCTTCTTCGTGGCCATCACCTCAGCTAGGAGGGTTTCCGAGTTAAGAGCATTGACCTCGGAGCTCCCCTATACCGTGTTCTTCCAGGATAAGGTGCGGCTGAGACCCCACCCAGCTTTCCTGCCTAAGGTGGTCTCTCATTATAATCAGGACGTTTTCCTCCCCGTGTTTTTTCCTAAACCGCACGGATCGGAGGAGGAGAGGAGACTACACACTCTGGATGTGAGGAGGGCCCTGGCCTTCTACATCGAGAGGACAAAGCCCTTCTGGAGGATGATGCAGCTCTTCGTCGCAGTCACAGACAGGATGAAGGGATCCCCGGTTTCCACACTGTGCATCTCCAAATGGATCACCGCCTGCATAAAGCACTGCTATGAGCTAGCAGATGTCCAGTTCCCTGGGATCATGATGACGCACTCAACCAGGGCCCAGGCCTCGTCAGTGGCCTTCCTGGAAAGGGTCCCCCTCCACGACATCTGCAAAGCTGCCACCTGGTCGTCGGTGCACACCTTTGCCTCACACTACGCCATCGTATAGCAGGCGAGGGAGGATGCGCGAGTCGGCAGAGCCGTGCTGAGGGCAGGTCACCGGTGACTCCTACCTACCTCCAAGGTATGGCTTGTTAATCACCTAGTGGAATGGATATGAGCTATCACTCGAAGATAGAAAACATGGTTACTTACCAGTAACTGCTGTTCTTCGAGATGTGTTGCTTATATCCATTCCACACCCACCCTCCGTCCCCGCTGTCAGAGTCAGCAGAAAGAAGGGACAGGGTCTGTGAGTTCGACGGTGCCCTATGTGCCGAAGCATGAGCGCAGCACTCCAGGGGGCACCCGAGTTGGCCCTACAGAGGCTGCTAAGAGAAAAAGTCCAGGAACCGTGCATGAGGGCGCACACTCGCCTAGTGGAATGGATATGAGTAACACATCTCGAAGAACAACAGTTACTGGTAAATAACCATGTTTTCAAGATCACACAGGTGATCACAATGGGACATGATTAAAATCCATGTGCATCTAATCAGTGATGTGAGCAGGATTATTTACATGCTTGAATTTAGTGACATACTTACAAACCTTGCTGAACTGCCTCATTTATAATATATAAAGTGCGAGGTAAGGCAGTAGGCCTGATTCTCTATGCCTTGTGTACTCCCAGTAATGCAAACGGTGTATACATGGCTAACCTTGTGATTTGATAGTAATTTGTTTGCTTTTTTCTCAAGTGTAAGTGCTTATGCTAGGTGCAAGGCAGTGGAAAACTAGGCCTAGGATGAGCAAAAGACTGGGAAAATTAGGCTCTAGTCCTAATTTTGGCATTGACTCTCAGTGTCCTGTGGACTATAATACAGTAGATGCTGTTTATTTTCACCCCGTTGATTTGCCAGCAAAAGATTGCCAATAAGTGGAAGGTGGGTCTGTGGGGCTGCAGCCAGGGAAGGACGTACCGGGAAGTGACTTCCCTGGCTTCAGCCCTGCAAACCTATCTGTGGGGCAGGGCAGCAGCAAGGGGAGGTACCGTGCAGCTACACAGGCCACAGCATGCCGCTTCCCTACTGCTGTCCTGTCCACAGCTTCCACTCCCAAACTGCAGCACCAGAACTCGGGCAGAGGCTCTCCCATCCAGTGGGGATGTGGGCACCTCAGTCCTTACCTTCTGCGTGGTCCCTAGATGCAGCCAGGGGAAGAAGCTCTGGGACATGGTGGCACCAGCCACAAGTGGGTTTGCAGGACTCCAGCTAAACCAAGGCATGTCCCAGAGCTTTCTCCCTTGGCTGCAGCCTCGCAAATCTGCCTGCGGCCAGGGCCTTTCTCAATAAGTGCCATGCTGGTGGCAATATCGCACATTAAAGTGAATAAGTCCAGACTGGTTCCCAGCGAAATGTTCCTGTTAACCAGAAGTTGTTCATATCAGGGATACTATGAAGCTGCATCCGCTGTATGAATTTTTCGTGTCTCAACACACTTGTCAAGGTCGTATACTCTTTGGTGCAGGGGCGGTCATTTGCTATGTTTGCATGACATCTAGCACAACGGAGCTCAACTTATGGGAGACCAAATTGAAATTGTTCACAGAATGGAAATTCTGGGGGGGGTCGGGAGAGGAAACCCTATTTGGAATTGTTGAAACAAAACGTTTCAGCATTTGCAATGCAAATAAAAGATTTCAGCATGTCCAGAACCAAAATGTATGGTTGTGTGAAATTACCCTAACTGAGCTTCATTTGGAGTCACTTCAACAGGAAACTGCATTTTCATGTCCTGCCACACGGCTTCATGGGAGTTGTAGTTCAGGAAACTGATGCCTCTAGATCCTTATGGGCCAGGCTCCCTGGCTGGGCTACATCTCCCATGATGCACTACTCAGAGCTTGGTCAGCCAGGGACATTTTGGAAGATGTAATCCTCCAGGGAGCTTGGGCCCACAGGAAAGAATGGGTGCCCAAATGACAACTTCCATTAGGCAATGACCTGAAAGGGGAATGTTATTGAACTGATTTGAAATTAAAGATATCAGATCAGTACAACAACAAAAAAATATTCCCATGTTGGTCAAACTGACCTGAAACTGAATATTTCATTTCAATTTTCCACTGGGAAAATAGAAATGTTTTGGCAAAATGGAGATTGTACCGCAGAAAATTTCAGTTTGGCAGAAACTGTGTTTTCCATTGGAAAATCAAGCTATAGATGTTTCCAGGCCAACTCTCCTTATCATCCACATTTTAAACTGAGGCACAGAGATGAAAGCCAAACCTATCTGACGTATCCACTAATTTTGGGTGCACAATTTGAGAAGCCTAGGATGGACTTTTTCAGAGTGCTTTGCATTTTTAGCACTGACTACATTACAAGAGAGCTCCCTGTAACTCCAGCTGCAGTTGGGAGTGATCAGCACTTCTGCAAATCAGATCCTGGGTGTCTCAAGCTGAGTACCCAGAAAATGAATACAAAGTGGCACACCTACGAAAACTGTCATTTGTGACTTGCCCAACATCACACTGGAACTCGCTGACAGAAGCAGGGATAGAGTCCAATTCTCCAGGGTCGTAATCAGTTGCCTTAAACATGAGATCATCTTTTCCCTTCCTGTAGTGCCCAGCCTCTTTTACCACATGCCTTCCAGCTTTGCGACTTCTGGGATCATATAGGCAGCAGCCTCATTCACTACCCAAACTAGAGGGCAAGCTTCAATCTTTCTTAATGTAATTTCCTACGTTTTAAAAAAAACTTAAATGGAAAAAATTCATCCTGTAGAACCATGCTGACCCCCCCGCCCCATTGGTCAACAGCAAAGGTTGGAATTTCTAGATCCACAGCACAGTCCTCTACCACTTAACAGAGTAACTGGAGCAGTAGAAGACGATGTGGAGCTGCCCCCATAGAGGGACAGAGAGATGCTTCGCCAGCATGTTTCACAGTTATTTCTAGACAGTAAAGGAATGTGGGGACTCAGAAATAATGGGTTCTCTCTGGGTTCTGGAGGGGAATGGCTTCCTCTAATGCTTACAGCCCCTTCTGCCCCTCTCCTTCCTTAACCTCTTCCTGTTCACTTCTGCTTCTATCCTGCCCGTTTGTCCCCCACCTCTGCTGTCCCCTTCCCTGGCTCCTGCCCCAATCTTCCCCCCACCTCCGACTCCCATCTTCCCCACTCAGTGGCTCCTACCTTTCTTCTTCCCATTGAACATATTCCCCCTCTCCCCATCTTCTGCTCCCCTCTCTCTCTCCCAGTTCCTGTTCCTAACCTCCCTTCCAGATTTCTATGTCCCTTTCCTCCTTCACTCCCTGCCTTGTTCTTCACCCCTCTGTGTTCAAGTCAGGCTGCTTCCTCCATCTTCTTGTTGCCTAGGTGCCAGCATTGAGAGCACTGGAAACAAGCTCCCTGCTGTTGGTTTTGCCAGCCAGGACAGAAAATGTTTTCCGTACCCCTTTTGAGCAGCCGCGTTAAACAGAAAAACACAGTGATATGGCAACACTTTAGGGTTACTGCCCTGCTTGCCTGCCTCTGTCCTTCTCCATCTCTCTCTTCTGCTCACCTTCTCCCACTGACCCTATAATGAACTTCTAAAATGGCAGCTGCTCCACTAATTTTGGGCTAAAGTAAAATTTTTGTTTTGTAATGCAATAAACTTGGGCCCTGTCTATACTGAGGATTTTTCTGTTGGTGTGCAGTTACCAACATTTCAGGCTGGCGTACCACACCCATGCAAGCACTGTATTGCACTGGTGTACCATGTAGCAGTTCTACACTGCGGGTTATAGAGATATCTCCAATATGGAGAGACCCTTTGTTTTATGATAAAACAATTTTGCGTGATCTGGAAATTCATACAAATATTTTAGTTGCGTGAATGTGTGTTCCCAGCAAAGGATGATAATTTGAACAGGTTGAATTGAAATCCTGTTTCTAACTTATTGAACTGTTTGCAAAAAGGTTTTTACACTACATGATCAGCTCTAATTTTCAGTTCCACATCCAAATTTTCTGAGTTGGTTGGGGCAATCTGAGTCCTGACTAATACAATTTTGTAAGAGAATTCTGTACAACTAACTGAACACAGCTGACAGTGCTGACTCTTACTTCTCGAACACTGCCTGAACAAAGGCCCACATAAGTTCCTTTTGGATTTCAAATACTATTAAGCAAGCACGTGTTGCAAGTTCTAATCAGGTGACAAAGAAAATGACTCCACAAGGAGGTGACAAACAATGCAAAGTATCCAGCTTCCAGTAAGGTCTTTCTTTGTCCAACATCTGTCAGCAGGAAGTGCTTTCCCAGCATGTATAGCAAAAGCCTGATATGAATTTAGTGCAATAAAGAATTACGGGCTGTGAGTGACTTTCTCACGATTGCCACTCTTGCTGGGGCAGCAAGACCAAATTATTCCAATCATCTCAGTAACCAAAATAATAAAAAGAAGTACACTTCTGTGCAAAGTCTGCACAATTCAATGACATGAAGTTGAGGAAGTAAATGCTGAAAATCAGGACAGTCATTTATGGTTCTCACGGCATCTTGATCATTCTGGTCAAGGTAATATTAGGTAATATTTCATATTGCTGTGTTCAGATGGAATGTTTTAATACAGTGGATCCCTTCTGTGGTCCATGGAGGAGTTAATGGTACAAGCCACCTATGGAGATGAAGGCCCTTTTGTGACACTTGGGACGTGTGTATGTGCATGTGCATGCCTTGGGAAGACTTGGGAGCTGGTTAAGATTCTATTCTATATGTCGGGGATAGGAATGGGGATGAGGGAGGAAGTTAGCAGGGCGGGAGTCATAGTTGTGGATGGAGAAACAGAAGCTGTTATTACTTGGCTTCCAGACCTCTCCTTAGAATTGTAATGCCGAGCGTATGTCCTCTTAAAGTTTTAATAGTTTTGCCATTTAGTCTCTACAAAAGAGTCTTCTGTGAAAATGGGTTTCTCTTTTCCATCTCTGGTGAAGCCTGCATTCAGGATGCCTATTCAGTGCAAATGAACTACGTTCATGCCAAGTGAGGGCTGAGAGGTAATTCAGCCCTCTTGTGCAGCTATTGTATTCCTGTTTTCTCATATACATACTGAGGCAAAAAATATATATAAATAACAGATGCGATATGTTGACGAAACCAGAACTGTGAATCGCAACTTCTGCCATATAAAGTCAGCTGCAATTCATGGGCGAGACCCAAATCTTCTCCCTCTCACCTGTGTGTGTGGGGGGGGGGGCGGGGGGAGGAATCTGTTAAACAACCTCATTGACAGGTGTGCGGGGAAGCGCACTTGGGATTGGCTGCAGAAGGCAGGTCATGGAGAACACATTTAAGAAGGACAGAAGAAACAACTTTGCTTATATTGGTCCATAGCCTCCTCCAAAATAGTAAGATATGTATAATGCCCTATCAGCTCGGTATCTAGGAAAGAATTGATGGTGTCTTTGTGAGGACTGTGTTCCAAAAACATGACCACACTATGCACAAACATCCTCACCTCCTTCAGCTGTGAGCGCTCCATGCAAATTGCTGCTGCTCAGGTAGATCAAGCAAGCTGTTGATCTGTCTACAGGCAGGACATCATTTCACACTACCATGCCTGTTTTAAAAACTTGCTTCTCCTCCTCCTGGTAGAAAGAGGGTCTGGAGTTCAGAGTAGAAGTGGGTGTATTCTTTCATCACTTGTCCTGGAATTCATGTCTTATTGTTCTCGAATGGGATAGGTCTCATTTGAGCAAATGTTTTATACTTTGATTAAGATGGTTGGAGATCCTACCATTGTATCTCTCCGCTGAGTTTCCGTCCATCGGGTATAATTCCTTAATATATTGCAAGTGCAAATTTGTGTTAGTTAATTCCTTAATATTTTACAAGTGCATATTTGTGTTACTCGTACAATAATGTGAATTTCTATTTTAATAACTTATCCCATTTGCACTTTCTATCTTTTTAGTTCTGTGATGGCTTTATTGGAAGGTAATTACAGCAACTTAACTCTAGTTCACTTCTGTGTTTCTTTTTTTGTTATATTTTAGAAACAATTTAAATATTCTAGGTAGTGATATCCAGGCCTTACATAATTCCCTGCTGCGAACTTCAACGACATTCGTGAGGATGAGTCTATGTGAATTCTTTAAACATCACTACTCCAGGGCTTGAACTGCTAACTTTGGATCTGGGTTTGGAAAAGGCTAGTTTTGGGATGCTTTGCTCACAGGTTTCACGTTGGCTAGAAAGAGTACCGAACTCTCAAATTCGGTACCAAATTGAGTCAAATTCAGGTTCAAGTCTAGGTTCTGGCATCTCCTAAGCTAGTGGTAGTTCAGGCCTACTGTTTTGTTTGGGTTCCTGCCTTCACTTTTTTTTTAAATAGTTAGAGTTGGTGCACTGAAGTTTGTGCTATTGTATTAGTTCATAAATTGTTGTGTTGATTGTATGAGACTTGACTAAAATAATGAACCTTAACTTATTTGGATTGATTGCAGTGAACTGCTTTGTAAACTGGAATTATTTTCATTTGGGGATGTATCTGAGACACATTTCAAGAAAGTCTGGCATTATTGAAGGGAACAGTATCTGATGTGGGAGGTAAGGAAGAGGAAGCCTTAGAAAACCACTAAAAATAGAGCTGACTAGCCAAATAGCATCATTAGCAGCATTTTGCACAAACATATGGGTACCAGCTGTCCTCCTGCTGAGAGATGAAGATACACTCTATAAACTGGGAAATAGGAATGCACTTTATCTGATTAGTGCTAAACCTCTAGAATGGAGAATGAGAATTTACAAAGCCAGTGTGAGCTTGCTGTTGTTTTTTCAAAATGAACATGGCCATATTTCATGCAAAATGTTCATTTTTTCAGAGTACAAGAACAGAAACAACACAGTGAGTTCAAAGTTACCTTTGTGTTAGTGTTGCTGGGAGAGAGATAAAGTGAACGTTGAAAGAGTACACTACGTAACAAATATATACTTATTATGGATCAGAGATGGGGAGGGAACTATTATTTTTAGTGCTTGAAAATTAAAATATTGATTAACACTCTTTGAAACCATTAAGCCAGCAATATAGGTAGTGAGAAGCAGGACAAAATTTTCACAAGGTAAAATTTTCATGGAAACTACATGGATTTTTTCATCAACATTTAAAAATTTTGAAAAATGTTGCTTAGCTTACATTTTTAAACCCTTGCCAGGGAATTCAATGAAAAAGAGGCAGGGATGGGGCTGAACAGAAAGGTGTCTCGACATGTAAACCAATAACCTTTACTGAATGTCCAATTTCACTATAATGGCAGCTAAGAGGTATGTACTTATCACTGATTTTTATATTCCGCACGCATACCAGCACAATTCAGTGCCACCAGCTCTCATAATTTTATCAAGCATCTTGCGATATTTGGTGTTTTAATTAAAGCTCCAGCTCTTGGAGGAAAGTGATTATATGAGGCTCTCCATTTTCATTAAAGAAGAACGTTTCTAGCCTTCATAGTTGCAGAGAAAAGTTTGAAAATGTGACCTGAGTTCTCAAAAAAGAGATGGCAAATGAAATTAAAAACATAACAAAAAGTGATTTTTTTAAAAGCTAATTTTATGATTTTGAGAGGTGGGATTGACTCATGAGTTTTGAATATTTGGGGTTGCCAAGACTAAAAACTGTTAGTATTTAACCAAACATTCCACATAGATATTTGCTAGTATTCTGAACTGACTGTGCTGACTTTAAATTTGGCTAATGATATTTCATAACACTCGTCTTTTCTACTCATTATAAACCACAGCTGCTAACAATGATTTGTATTTCTCAAGCTGGCACATGCGCTGGTCTGCCTTGGTTCCTTTTGAACCTGAAATATTATTAAGCAACCCCGCATGTTGCAATAGACACAGAGTCCTGAAACAAAATGTTTTCAAGTTTTTGTTTGGATTTTTTTTTTTTAAACATATCCTGAACTATATTGAGCTTCCAGTAGATTTGGTATTTTGCTAACATCTGCGTCCTGGGAATGCTTTTGCACAATGTTTGACACACAGTCCTGCTGCACTAGTGCAAACACCGGTGCTCTAGATGATATTATCTGAAGTAAACTTTAGGTTTTCTCCATCTATATCAAATGCTGCTTTTTCTTGGTCTTAAAATGTCACTTTACTTTTGTAATTAATTTTCAGAGGAATGGTGCATCCAGGGAAAACACTTCACAAATACACCAAAACTGTGTAAATATAACTCTATGTTGTTCTAGTTCTTGATCATGTTTGTAAAGCAAAAATATGCATGTATTGCCATTTTAAGACTGAACACAATACAAAATCTCGTATGATGAAATATTAAGTAATTCAAACCCAGTCCTTTAAGTTAATGAATATCACAAAATGAAAAAGGACTTGAGAGCAAATTGCAGGATTGGGTCTTAAATCTGGAACAATAGCAGCTATAAAATTGACATTTTACTATGGAGTCCACCATGGATCAATGGAAATGTCCCTAAAGGCAAATTCTAATTGTTCTCTGCTCCTTTCCGTCCAATCAAATTCTTCTGTGTGGCTGACTCCAACTTCCAGTGACTCGATCCAAATGACAGAGTTGGATGCAAACCCAGCCCTACCTGAACAGGCTGAGTTCTTGTCTGTCAAAATGTACGAGAAAAAGTCAAACTCTGGTTTATAAGAGGCAGCAAGTGGAAGCTTTTGTGGTGATTCTGCTGAGACAGAGCAGACCGTGCACAGTCTGGGAGGAGTCCCTGTAGGGGTTCTCCCAATCAATGACTATATGCAGCAAGACATTGCCCAACTAACCACCAGCCACAAACATTCATTTCATAAGCTTTTCTACAGAATGTGAAAAACTCCAGACCTTCTTGCTACCAGGAAGAGAAGAAGCAAGTTTTTAAAACAGGCATAGTAGTATGAAACGACGTCCTGCCTGTTTTCGGTAAAGTGGCCTGTGGGTGCCTTTCTGTTACTTCTTTCACCTTGAGCATCTGATCACGAGAATATTTGGGTCCTGTCTAAATGCCAGATATGTAGTTAAGTGGAGGTTTGGCACAAGATGATTTCTAGGGATGGGTCATCTCAAAATACCTAAGCAAGATTTCACTCTTGGAGATGTTGACATCGGAGTCCCAGGACTCTTCCCTGAAGGTGTGTACGGGGAGCCCTGGGGCAGAGGCCACTCCTTGCAGTTTTGCTGACTGGGGAAGGGTTTTGCATTTAGTGACAGGAATATAGAATTCACATTCGCTGGGGTGGGGTAGGGTCTTGTATGACCCCAGTGACTTTTGCACACCCCAGGACTCCAGACTACAGCTCTGGGGCTGGTAACTGTTGCACAATGGCACTTCAAGGGCACTGTGTGGAGGGGAGAGACCCTAACACACTTGGGCACCAGCACTGATGTCCATCGCACACACCCTCTTCAAGTTACTGAAGGAAGGTTAGCAACACTTGTGCACTAGTACATTGGGGCTAGTGGCCCTTGTGCAATCACGTGATAGTTTTCTTCTTGTCAGTGAGTCAGACAAAAGGTCTCTCTTGACCACAGAGTATTTGAGTCTTTAAAACCTGAGTCTTTAAGAGTTGTGCCTCACGTACACCAACTTGTGATGAAAATACCTCTTACAACCACCTCAGAATTGACGAAATAATAGAATCCTGCCACAGGCTGTTTCTTCATCGTCTGAGAAACAGCAATTCCAAGGAAGAATTTTGCAAATCTTCTTTCATGGTTACAATATGATACAGTTTTGAAACACTTGTTTAAGTTACATTTGTTAAGGTGAAATATTCATTATTGGCTACTTGAGTTGTGAAGAAAAAACACTGCATATCTTTCTTGGACGGACTACCTTGACAGAAAATTTCATAGGGTATCACTTCTACCACCAACAGAAAGCCAAGTTGAGATGAGGATTTGAGACTGAAAAACTTGTGTATTGTCTTGTTTGGAATATTAGTTTGTAAATAGAAAAAGCAAATTTTGAATCTGGAAATAGAAAAGGCAAATTTTATTAAGCGTAAGAGACTAAAACTGCATGATCAAGCTGAAGGAAATGAAATTCAAAGTCTGTTCCACAAACATCAACTCCCCAAGAGGAAGTCAAGTTAATTTCTTCATGAGAACAGACTCATTGACTTATCATACCCTGAAATATGACACTGTTGCTAGTGGTTTTTTTGGGGTAAATTATAGCTTTATACCTAAACAGAAATTAACGTATGTCTCTCACATCAGATTTTCTATGCTGAAAACTAGTAGTGGCTAAACTCCAGCACATCAGAGGGGTATCAACAAACATATGAAAGTTTGGGTGCTCAAGGAAATTTATCCAAACCAGTTGGCTTATTGTAAAATGAGGATGAAAATCTCCCAAAGCAGGATTCTTCTTCGAGTGCTTGCTCAGATCCATTCCACTATAGGTGTGCACTTGCCACCATGCACTGGTCCCCGGAACTTTTTTCCCCTTAGCAGATCCCGTAGGGTTGGCTCAGGCGCCCCCTGGAGTACTGCGCTCATGCCATGGCACATAAGGCACTGCCGACCCTACAGCTCCTCAGTCCCTTCTTTCCACCCGTGATGGTTGCTGGAACATCTCCTGCTCGTGCAAGTAGCTATCCCCTTGCTTGGACTGTTGTTGCTGTTGCATTAGTTGTTAGTTTGAATAGCTAATAGTTAAAATAGATAGTGTTAGAAGCCCTCCTATTACAGGGGGCTTAGAGCCCAGGCCATGCCTGGTCCCTCCGGGTTTAAGGCTTGTACTGCCTGTGGCAAGGCTTCCCTGGTCAGTGACCCTCACAACTGCTGTTTGAAGTGCTTAGGAGAACAGCACATGAGGGAGAAGTGCAGGATCTGTCGAGCCTTCAAGCCTCGGACTCAAAAAGAGGGGGAAGTCAGGCTGAAGGCTATCCCCATGGAGGCGGCTCTCCGTCCAGCTTCCAAGCCCCCTCGTTCCACCTTGGCACCGAGCATCTCCTCAGTGTGGAGTGCTCCATCGGCACTGGAGCCCGCCTGCCGTCCCTCTCCGGCACCGAAGAGGAGATGATATCAGCGCCGTGGAGTGCTTGCGCTCCCCCACGCTGTGGCTGCAGTCTCATAGACTCATAGACTCATAGACTCATAGGTCAGAAGG